>CP136061.1:4125233-4725233 GCA_032622095.1 Siphonodentalium dalli
GTATTATCAATATGTCACCTTCCTTATGTGTGTCTTATAGGTATGTATTATCAATATGTCACCGTCCTTATGTGTGTCTTATAGGTATGTATTATCAATATGTCACCGTCCTTATGTCAGTATTATAGGTATGTATTATCAATATGTCACCGTCCTTATGTGTGTCTTATAGGTATGTATTATCAATATGTCACCGTCCTTATGTGTGTCTTATAGGTATGTATTATCAATATGTCACCGTCCTTATGTCAGTATTATAGGTATGTATTATCAATATGTCACCTTCCTTATGTGTGTCTTATAGGTATGTATTATCAATATGTCACCGTCCTTATGTGTGTCTTATAGGTATGTATTATCAATATGTCACCGTCCTTATGTCAGTATTATAGGTATGTATTATCAATATGTCACCGTCCTTATGTGAGTCTTATAGGTATGTATTATCAATATGCCACCGTCCTTATGTGAGTCTTATAGGTATGTATTATCAATATGTCACCGTCCTTATGTCAGTCTTATAGGTATGCATTATCAATATGTCACCTTCCTTATGTCAGTCTTATAGGTATGTATTATCAATATGTCACCGTCCTTATGTCAGTCTTATAGGTATGCATTATAAATATGTCACCGTCCTTATGTGAGTCTTATAGGTATGTATTATCAATATGTCACCGTCCTTATGTGAGTCTTATAGGTATGTATTATCAATATGTCACCGTCCTTATGTGAGTCTTATAGGTATGTATTATCAATATACACCGTCCTTATGTGTGTCTTATAGGTATGTATTATCAATATGCCACCGTCCTTATGTGTGTCTTATAGGTATGTATTATCAATATGTCACCGTCCTTATGTGTGTCTTATAGGTATGTATTATCAATATGCCACCGTCCTTATGTCAGTCTTATAGGTATGTATTATCAATATGCCACCGTCCTTATGTCAGTATTATAGGTATGTATTATCAATATGTCACCTTCCTTATGTGAGTCTTATAGGTATGTATTATCAATATGTCACCGTCCTTATGTCAGTATTATAGGTATACATTATCAATATGCCACCGTCCTTATGTCAGTCTTATAGGTATACATTATCAATATGCCACCGTCCTTATGTGAGTCTTATAGGTATGTACTATCAATATGTCACCTTCCTTATGTGAGTCTTATAGGTATGTATTATCAATATGTCACCGTCCTTATGTGTGTCTTATAGGTATGTATTATCAATATGCCACCGTCCTTATGTGAGTCTTATAGGTATGTATTATCAATATGTCACCGTCCTTATGTGAGTCTTATAGGTATGTATTATCAATATGTCACCTTCCTTATGTGTGTCTTATAGGTATGTATTATCAATATGCCACCGTCCTTATGTGTGTCTTATAGGTATGTATTATCAATATGTCACCGTCCTTATGTGAGTCTTATAGGTATGCATTATCAATATGTCACCGTCCTTATGTGTGTCTTATAGGTATGTATTATCAATATGCCACCTTCCTTATGTGAGTCTTATAGGTATGCATTATCAATATGTCACCGTCCTTATGTGAGTCTTATAGGTATGTATTATCAATATACACCGTCCTTATGTGTGTCTTATAGGTATGTATTATCAATATGTCACCGTCCTTATGTGAGTCTTATAGGTATGTATTATCAATATACACCGTCCTTATGTGTGTCTTATAGGTATGTATTATCAATATGCCACCGTCCTTATGTGTGTCTTATAGGTATGTATTATCAATATGTCACCGTCCTTATGTGTGTCTTATAGGTATGTATTATCAATATACACCGTCCTTATGTGTGTCTTATAGGTATGTATTATCAATATGCCACCGTCCTTATGTGTGTCTTATAGGTATGTATTATCAATATGTCACCGTCCTTATGTGTGTCTTATAGGTATGTATTATCAATATGCCACCGTCCTTATGTCAGTCTTATAGGTATGTATTATCAATATGCCACCGTCCTTATGTCAGTATTATAGGTATGTATTATCAATATGTCACCTTCCTTATGTGAGTCTTATAGGTATGTATTATCAATATGTCACCGTCCTTATGTCAGTATTATAGGTATACATTATCAATATGCCACCGTCCTTATTTCAGTCTTATAGGTATACATTATCAATATGCCACCGTCCTTATGTGAGTCTTATAGGTATGTACTATCAATATGTCACCTTCCTTATGTGAGTCTTTTAGGTATGTATTATCAATATGTCACCGTCCTTATGTGTGTCTTATAGGTATGTATTATCAATATGCCACCGTCCTTATGTGAGTCTTATAGGTATGTATTATCAATATGTCACCGTCCTTATGTGAGTCTTATAGGTATGTATTATCAATATGTCACCTTCCTTATGTGTGTCTTATAGGTATGTATTATCAATATGCCACCGTCCTTATGTGTGTCTTATAGGTATGTATTATCAATATGTCACCGTCCTTATGTGAGTCTTATAGGTATGCATTATCAATATGTCACCGTCCTTATGTGTGTCTTATAGGTATGTATTATCAATATGCCACCTTCCTTATGTGAGTCTTATAGGTATGCATTATCAATATGTCACCGTCCTTATGTCAGTCTTATAGGTATGCATTATCAATATGTCACCGTCCTTATGTGAGTCTTATAGGTATGTATTATCAATATGCCACCGTCCTTATGTGAGTCCTATAGGTATGTATTATCAATATGTCACCGTCCTTATGTGAGTCTTATAGGTATGTATTATCAATATGTCACCTTCCTTATGTGTGTCTTATAGGTATGTATTATCAATATGTCACCGTCCTTATGTCAGTCTTATAGGTATGTATTATCAATATGTCACCGTCCTTATGTGAGTCTTATAGGTATGTATTATCAATATGTCACCGTCCTTATGTCAGTCTTATAGGTATGTATTATCAATATGTCACCGTCCTTATGTCAGTCTTATAGGTATGTATTATCAATATGTCACCGTCCTTATGTGAGTCTTATAGGTATGTATTATCAATATGTCACCGTCCTTATGTGTGTCTTATAGGTATGTATTATCAATATGTCACCGTCCTTATGTGAGTCTTATAGGTATGTATTATCAATATGTCACCGTCCTTATGTGAGTCTTATAGGTATGCATTATCAATATGTCACCTTCCTTATGTGAGTCTTATAGGTATGTATTATCAATATGTCACCGTCCTTATGTGAGTCTTATAGGTATGTATTATCAATATGTCACCGTCCTTATGTGAGTCTTATAGGTATGCATTATCAATATGTCACCGTCCTTATGTGAGTCTTATAGGTATGTATTATCAATATGTCACCGTCCTTATGTGTGTCTTATAGGTATGTATTATCAATATGTCACCTTCCTTATGTGTGTCTTATAGGTATGTATTATCAATATGTCACCGTCCTTATGTGAGTCTTATAGGTATGTATTATCAATATGTCACCGTCCTTATGTGAGTCTTATAGGTATGCATTATCAATATGTCACCGTCCTTATGTGAGTCTTATAGGTATGTATTATCAATATGTCACCGTCCTTATGTGAGTCCTATAGGTATGTATTATCAATATGTCACCGTCCTTATGTGTGTCTTATAGGTATGTATTATCAATATGCCACCTTCCTTATGTGTGTCTTATAGGTATGTATTATCAATATGCCACCGTCCTTATGTGTGTCTTATAGGTATGTATTATCAATATGTCACCGTCCTTATGTGAGTCTTATAGGTATGTATTATCAATATGCCACCTTCCTTATGTGTGTCTTATAGGTATGTATTATCAATATGTCACCGTCCTTATGTCAGTCTTATAGGTATGTATTATCAATATGTCGCCTTCCTTATGTGTGTCTTATAGGTATGTATTATCAATATGTCACCGTCCTTATGTCAGTCTTATAGGTATGTATTATCAATATGTCACCGTCCTTATGTGTGTCTTATAGGTATGTATTATCAATATGCCACCTTCCTTATGTCAGTCTTATAGGTATGTATTATCAATATCCACCGACCTTATGTGTGTCTTATAGGTATGTATTATCAATATGCCACCTTCCTTATGTCAGTATTATAGGTATGTATTATCAATATGCCACCTTCCTTATGTCAGTCTTATAGGTATGTATTATCAATATGCCACCGTCCTTATGTCAGTCTTATAGGTATGTATTATCAATATGCCACCTTCCTTATGTCAGTCTTATAGGTATGTATTATCAATATGCCACCTTCCTTATGTGTGTCTTATAGGTATGTATTATCAATATGCCACCGTCCTTATGTGAGTCTTATAGGTATGTATTATCAATATGCCACCGTCCTTATGTCAGTCTTATAGGTATGTATTATCAATATGCCACCGTCCTTATGTGTGTCTTATAGGTATGTATTAGCAATATGCCACCGTCCTTATGTGAGTCTTATAGGTATGTATTATCAATATGTCACCGTCCTTATGTCAGTCTTATAGGTATGTATTATCAATATGCCACCGTCCTTATGTGTGTCTTATAGGTATGTATTAGCAATATGCCACCGTCCTTATGTGTGTCTTATAGGTATGTATTATCAATATGCCACCGTCCTTATGTGTGTCTTATAGGTATGTATTATCAATATGTCACCGTCCTTATGTGTGTCTTATAGGTATGTATTATCAATATGTCACCGTCCTTATGTGTGTCTTATAGGTATGTATTATCAATATGCCACCGTCCTTATGTGTGTCTTATAGGTATGTATTAGCAATATGCCACCGTCCTTATGTGTGTCTTATAGGTATGTATTATCAATATGTCACCGTCCTTATGTCAGTCTTATAGGTATGTATTATCAATATGTCACCGTCCTTATGTGTGTCTTATAGGTATGTATTATCAATATGTCACCGTCCTTATGTCAGTCTTATAGGTATGTATTATCAATATGTCACCGTCCTTATGTCAGTCTTATAGGTATGTATTATCAATATGTCACCGTCCTTATGTGTGTCTTATAGGTATGTATTATCAATATGTCACCGTCCTTATGTGTGTCTTATAGGTATGTATTATCAATATGTCACCGTCCTTATGTCAGTCTTATAGGTATGTATTATCAATATGTCACCGTCCTTATGTCAGTCTTATAGGTATGTATTATCAATATGTCATCGTCCTTATGTGAGTCTTATAGGTATGTATTATCAATATGCCACCGTCCTTATGTGTGTCTTATAGGTATGTATTATCAATATGTCACCGTCCTTATGTGTGTCTTATAGGTATGTATTATCAATATGTCATCGTCCTTATGTGAGTCTTATAGGTATGTATTATCAATATGCCACCGTCCTTATGTGTGTCTTATAGGTATGTATTATCAATATGCCACCGTCCTTATGTGTGTCTTATAGGTATGTATTATCAATATGTCACCGTCCTTATGTGTGTCTTATAGGTATGTATTATCAATATGTCACCGTCCTTATGTGTGTCTTATAGGTATGTATTATCAATATGTCACCGTCCTTATGTGTGTCTTATAGGTATGTATTATCAATATGCCACCGTCCTTATGTGTGTCTTATAGGTATGTATTAGCAATATGCCACCGTCCTTATGTGTGTCTTATAGGTATGTATTATCAATATGCCACCTTCCTTATGTGTGTCTTATAGGTATGTATTATCAATATGTCACCGTCCTTATGTGAGTCTTATAGGTATGTATTATCAATATGTCACCGTCCTTATGTGTGTCTTATAGGTATGTATTATCAATATGTCACCGTCCTTATGTGTGTCTTATAGGTATGTATTATCAATATGTCACCGTCCTTATGTGAGTCTTATAGGTATGTATTATCAATATGTCACCGTCCTTATGTCAGTCTTATAGGTATGTATTATCAATATGTCACCGTCCTTATGTGTGTCTTATAGGTATGTATTATCAATATGTCACCGTCCTTATGTCAGTCTTATAGGTATGTATTATCAATATGTCACCGTCCTTATGTGTGTCTTATAGGTATGTATTATCAATATGTCACCGTCCTTATGTCAGTCTTATAGGTATGTATTATCAATATGTCACCGTCCTTATGTGTGTCTTATAGGTATGTATTATCAATATGTCACCGTCCTTATGTCAGTCTTATAGGTATGTATTATCAATATGTCATCGTCCTTATGTGAGTCTTATAGGTATGTATTATCAATATGCCACCGTCCTTATGTGTGTCTTATAGGTATGTATTATCAATATGTCACCGTCCTTATGTGTGTCTTATAGGTATGTATTATCAATATGTCATCGTCCTTATGTGAGTCTTATAGGTATGTATTATCAATATGCCACCGTCCTTATGTGTGTCTTATAGGTATGTATTATCAATATGCCACCGTCCTTATGTGTGTCTTATAGGTATGTATTATCAATATGTCACCGTCCTTATGTGTGTCTTATAGGTATGTATTATCAATATGTCACCGTCCTTATGTGTGTCTTATAGGTATGTATTATCAATATGTCACCGTCCTTATGTGTGTCTTATAGGTATGTATTATCAATATGCCACCGTCCTTATGTGTGTCTTATAGGTATGTATTAGCAATATGCCACCGTCCTTATGTGTGTCTTATAGGTATGTATTAGCAATATGCCACCGTCCTTATGTGAGTCTTATAGGTATGCATTATCAATATGCCACCGTCCTTATGTCAGTCTTATAGGTATGTATTATCAATATGTCACCGTCCTTATGTCAGTCTTATAGGTATGTATTATCAATATGTCACCGTCCTTATGTGTGTCTTATAGGTATGTATTATCAATATGTCACCGTCCTTATGTCAGTCTTATAGGTATGTATTATCAATATGTCACCGTCCTTATGTCAGTCTTATAGGTATGTATTATCAATATGTCACCGTCCTTATGTCAGTCTTATAGGTATGTATTATCAATATGTCACCGTCCTTATGTCAGTCTTATAGGTATGTATTATCAATATGTCATCGTCCTTATGTGAGTCTTATAGGTATGTATTATCAATATGTCACCGTCCTTATGTCAGTCTTATAGGTATGTATTATCAATATGTCACCGTCCTTATGTCAGTCTTATAGGTATGTATTATCAATATGCCACCTTCCTTATGTGAGTCTTATAGGTATGTATTATCAATATGTCACCGTCCTTATGTGAGTCTTATAGGTATGTATTATCAATATCCACCGTCCTTATGTGAGTCTTATAGGTATGTATTATCAATATGCCACCGTCCTTATGTCAGTCTTATAGGTATGTATTATCAATATGTCACCTTCCTTATGTGAGTCTTATAGGTATGTATTATCAATATGTCACCGTCCTTATGTGAGTCTTATAGGTATGTATTATCAATATCCACCGTCCTTATGTGAGTCTTATAGGTATGTATTATCAATATGCCACCGTCCTTATGTGAGTCTTATAGGTATGTATTATCAATATGTCACCGTCCTCATGTGTGTCTTATAGGTATGTATTATCAATATGCCACCGTCCTTATGTCAGTCTTATAGGTATGTATTATCAATATGTCACCGTCCTTATGTCAGTCTTATAGGTATGTATTATCAATATGTCACCGTCCTTATGTGAGTCTTATAGGTATGTATTATCAATATGTCACCGTCCTTATGTGTGTCTTATAGGTATGTATTATCAATATGTCACCGTCCTTATGTCAGTCTTATAGGTATGTATTATCAATATGTCACCTTCCTTATGTCAGTCTTATAGGTATGTATTATCAATATGTCACCGTCCTTATGTGTGTCTTATAGGTATGTATTATCAATATGTCACCGTCCTTATGTCAGTCTTATAGGTATGTATTATCAATATGTCACCGTCCTTATGTGAGTCTTATAGGTATGTATTATCAATATGCCACCGTCCTTATGTGAGTCTTATAGGTATGTATTATCAATATGTCACCGTCCTTATGTGAGTCTTATAGGTATGTATTATCAATATGTCACCGGCCTTATGTGAGTCTTATAGGTATGTATTATCAATATCCACCGACCTTATGTGAGTCTTATAGGTATGTATTATCAATATGCCACCTTCCTTATGTGAGTCTTATATGTATGTATTATCAATATGTCACCGTCCTTATGTGAGTCTTATATGTATGTATTATCAATATGCCACCTTCCTTATGTGAGTCTTATAGGTATGTATTATCAATATGTCACCGTCCTTATGTGTGTCTTATAGGTATGTATTATCAATATGTCACCGTCCTTATGTCAGTCTTATAGGTATGTATTATCAATATGTCACCGTCCTTATGTGAGTCTTATAGGTATGTATTATCAATATGTCACCGTCCTTATGTGAGTCTTATAGGTATGTATTATCAATATGTCACCGTCCTTATGTGAGTCTTATAGGTATGTATTATCAATATGTCACCTTCCTTATGTCAGTCTTATAGGTATGTATTATCAATATGTCACCGTCCTTATGTGTGTCTTATAGGTATGTATTATCAATATGTCACCGTCCTTATGTCAGTCTTATAGGTATGTATTATCAATATGTCACCGTCCTTATGTGAGTCTTATAGGTATGTATTATCAATATGCCACCGTCCTTATGTGAGTCTTATAGGTATGTATTATCAATATGTCACCGTCCTTATGTGAGTCTTATAGGTATGTATTATCAATATGTCACCGGCCTTATGTGAGTCTTATAGGTATGTATTATCAATATCCACCGACCTTATGTGAGTCTTATAGGTATGTATTATCAATATGCCACCTTCCTTATGTGAGTCTTATATGTATGTATTATCAATATGTCACCGTCCTTATGTGAGTCTTATATGTATGTATTATCAATATGCCACCTTCCTTATGTGAGTCTTATAGGTATGTATTATCAATATGTCACCGTCCTTATGTGTGTCTTATAGGTATGTATTATCAATATGTCACCGTCCTTATGTCAGTCTTATAGGTATGTATTATCAATATGTCACCGTCCTTATGTGAGTCTTATAGGTATGTATTATCAATATGTCACCGTCCTTATGTGAGTCTTATAGGTATGTATTATCAATATGTCACCGTCCTTATGTGTGTCTTATAGGTATGTATTATCAATATGTCACCGTCCTTATGTCAGTCTTATAGGTATGTATTATCAATATGTCACCTTCCTTATGTCAGTCTTATAGGTATGTATTATCAATATGTCACCGTCCTTATGTGAGTCTTATAGGTATGTATTATCAATATGTCACCGTCCTTATGTGAGTCTTATAGGTATGTATTATCAATATGCCACCGTCCTTATGTGAGTCTTATAGGTATGTATTATCAATATGTCACCGTCCTTATGTGAGTCTTATAGGTATGTATTATCAATATGTCACCGTCCTTATGTGTGTCTTATAGGTATGTATTATCAATATGCACCGTCCTTATGTCAGTCTTATAGGTATGTATTATCAATATGTCACCGTCCTTATGTGAGTCTTATAGGTATGTATTATCAATATGTCACCGTCCTTATGTGAGTCTTATAGGTATGTATTATCAATATGTCACCGTCCTTATGTCAGTCTTATAGGTATGTATTATCAATATGTCACCGTCCTTATGTGAGTCTTATAGGTATGTATTATCAATATGTCACCGTCCTTATGTGTGTCTTATAGGTATGTATTATCAATATGTCACCGTCCTTATGTCAGTCTTATAGGTATGTATTATCAATATGTCACCGTCCTTATGTGAGTCTTATAGGTATGTATTATCAATATGTCACCGTCCTTATGTGAGTCTTATAGGTATGTATTATCAATATGTCACCGTCCTTATGTCAGTCTTATAGGTATGTATTATCAATATGTCACCGTCCTTATGTCAGTCTTATAGGTATGTATTATCAATATGTCACCGTCCTTATGTCAGTCTTATAGGTATGCATTATCAATATGTCACCGTCCTTATGTGAGTCTTATAGGTATGTATTATCAATATGTCACCGTCCTTATGTCAGTCTTATAGGTATGGATTATCAATATGTCACCGTCCTTATGTCAGTCTTATAGGTATGTATTATCAATATGTCACCGTCCTTATGTGAGTCTTATAGGTATGTATTATCAATATGTCACCGTCCTTATGTGAGTCTTATAGGTATGTATTATCAATATGCCACCGTCCTTATGTCAGTCTTATAGGTATGTATTAGCAATATGTCACCGTCCTTATGTCAGTCTTATATGTATGCATTATCAATATGTCACCGTCCTTATGTCAGTCTTATAGGTATGTATTATCAATATGTCACCTTCCTTATGTGAGTCTTATAGGTATGTATTATCAATATGTCACCTTCCTTATGTGTGTCCTATAGGTATGTATTATCAATATACACCTTCCTTATGTGTGTCCTATAGGTATGTATTATCAATATGTCACCGTCCTTATGTGAGTCTTATAGGTATGTATTATCAATATGTCACCGTCCTTATGTGAGTCTTATAGGTATGTATTATCAATATGTCACCGTCCTTATGTGTGTCTTATAGGTATGTATTATCAATATGCCACCGTCCTTATGTGTGTCTTATAGGTATGTATTATCAATATGCCACCGTCCTTATGTGTGTCTTATAGGTATACATTATCAATATGTCACCTTCCTTATGTCAGTCTTATAGGTATGTATTATCAATATGTCACCTTCCTTATGTCAGTCTTATAGGTATGTATTATCAATATGCCACCGTCCTTATGTCAGTCTTATAGGTATGCATTATCAATATGCCACCGTCCTTATGTGTGTCTTATAGGTATGTATTATCAATATGTCACCGTCCTTATGTGAGTCTTATAGGTATGTATTATCAATATACACCTTCCTTATGTGTGTCTTATAGGTATGTATTATCAATATGCCACCGTCCTTATGTGAGTCTTATAGGTATGTATTATCAATATGTCACCGTCCTTATGTCAGTCTTATAGGTATGTATTATCAATATGTCACCGTCCTTATGTGAGTCTTATAGGTATGTATTATCAATATGTCACCGTCCTTATGTGTGTCTTATAGGTATGTATTATCAATATGTCACCGTCCTTATGTGAGTCTTATAGGTATGTATTATCAATATGTCACCGTCCTTATGTGAGTCTTATAGGTATGTATTATCAATATGCCACCGTCCTTATGTGTGTCTTATAGGTATGTATTATCAATATGTCACCGTCCTTATGTCAGTCTTATAGGTATGTATTATCAATATGCCACCGTCCTTATGTGAGTCTTATAGGTATGTATTATCAATATGTCACCGTCCTTATGTCAGTCTTATAGGTATGTATTATCAATATACACCGTCCTTATGTGTGTCTTATAGGTATGTATTATCAATATGCCACCGTCCTTATGTCTGTCTTATAGGTATGTATTATCAATATGTCACCGTCCTTATGTCAGTCTTATAGGTATGTATTATCAATATGTCACCTTCCTTATGTGAGTCTTATAGGTATGTATTATCAATATGCCACCGTCCTTATGTCTGTCTTATAGGTATGTATTATCAATATGTCACCGTCCTTATGTCAGTCTTATAGGTATGTATTATCAATATGTCACCGTCCTTATGTGTGTCTTATAGGTATGTATTATCAATATGTCACCGTCCTTATGTCAGTCTTATAGGTATGTATTATCAATATGCCACCGTCCTTATGTCTGTCTTATAGGTATGTATTATCAATATGTCACCGTCCTTATGTGAGTCTTATAGGTATGTATTATCAATATGTCACCGTCCTTATGTCAGTCTTATAGGTATGTATTATCAATATGTCACCGTCCTTATGTGAGTCCTATAGGTATGTATTATCAATATCCACCGTCCTTATGTGTGTCTTATAGGTATGTATTATCAATATGCCACCGTCCTTATGTGAGTCTTATAGGTATGTATTATCAATATGTCACCGGCCTTATGTCAGTCTTATAGGTATGTATTATCAATATGTCACCGTCCTTATGTGAGTCTTATAGGTATGTATTATCAATATGTCACCGTCCTTATGTGAGTCTTATAGGTATACATTATCAATATGTCACCGGCCTTATGTCAGTCTTATAGGTATGTATTATCAATATGTCACCGTCCTTATGTGAGTCTTATAGGTATGTATTATCAATATGTCACCGTCCTTATGTGAGTCTTATAGGTATGTATTATCAATATGCCACCGTCCTTATGTCTGTCTTATAGGTATGTATTATCAATATGCCACCTTCCTTATGTCAGTCTTATAGGTATGTATTATCAATATGTCACCGTCCTTATGTGAGTCTTATAGGTATACATTATCAATATGTCACCTTCCTTATGTGAGTCTTATAGGTATGTATTATCAATATGTCACCGGCCTTATGTGAGTCTTATAGGTATGTATTATCAATATGTCACCTTCCTTATGTGAGTCTTATAGGTATGTATTATCAATATGTCACCGGCCTTATGTGAGTCTTATAGGTATGTATTATCAATATGCCACCGTCCTTATGTCAGTCTTATAGGTATGTATTATCAATATGCCACCGTCCTTATGTCTGTCTTATAGGTATGTATTATCAATATGTCACCTTCCTTATGTGAGTCTTATAGGTATGTATTATCAATATGTCACCTTCCTTATGTGAGTCTTATAGGTATGTATTATCAATATGCCACCGTCCTTATGTGAGTCTTATAGGTATGTATTATCAATATCCACCGTCCTTATGTCAGTCTTATAGGTATGTATTATCAATATGTCACCTTCCTTATGTGAGTCTTATAGGTATGCATTATAAATATGTCACCTTCCTTATGTCAGTCTTATAGGTATGTATTATCAATATCCACCGTCCTTATGTGTGTCTTATAGGTATGTATTATCAATATGCCACCGTCCTTATGTCAGTCTTATAGGTATGTATTATCAATATGTCACCGTCCTTATGTCAGTCTTATAGGTATGTATTATCAATATGCCACCTTCCTTATGTGAGTCTTATAGGTATGTATTATCAATATGTCACCGTCCTTATGTGTGTCTTATAGGTATGTATTATCAATATGTCACCTTCCTTATGTGAGTCTTATAGGTATGTATTATCAATATGTCACCGTCCTTATGTGTGTCTTATAGGTATGTATTATCAATATGTCACCGTCCTTATGTCAGTCTTATAGGTATGTATTATCAATATGTCACCGTCCTTATGTCAGTCTTATAGGTATGCATTATCAATATGTCACCGTCCTTATGTCAGTCTTATAGGTATGTATTATCAATATCCACCGTCCTTATGTGAGTCTTATAGGTATGTATTATCAATATGCCACCTTCCTTATGTCAGTCTTATAGGTATGTATTATCAATATGCCACCGTCCTTATGTGTGTCTTATAGGTATGTATTATCAATATGTCACCGTCCTTATGTGAGTCTTATAGGTATGTATTATCAATATGCCACCGTCCTTATGTGTGTCTTATATGTATGTATTATCAATATGTCACCGTCCTTATGTGTGTCTTATATGTATGTATTATCAATATGCCACCGTCCTTATGTGAGTCTTATAGGTATGTATTATCAATATGTCACCGTCCTTATGTGAGTCTTATAGGTATGTATTATCAATATACACCGTCCTTATGTCAGTCTTATAGGTATGTATTATCAAT
The DNA here is from genome assembly GCA_032622095.1 of Siphonodentalium dalli. NCBI lineage: Eukaryota > Metazoa > Mollusca > Scaphopoda > Gadilida > Siphonodentaliidae > Siphonodentalium > Siphonodentalium dalli. The sequence continues at coordinate 4,139,043 of CP136061.1, forward strand.
ATGTCACCGTCCTTATGTCAGTCTTATAGGTATGTATTATCAATATGTCACCGTCCTTATGTGTGTCTTATATGTATGTATTATCAATATGTCACCGTCCTTATGTGTGTCTTATATGTATGTATTATCAATATGTCACCGTCCTTATGTGTGTCTTATATGTATGTATTATCAATATGCCACCGTCCTTATGTGAGTCTTATAGGTATGTATTATCAATATGCCACCGTCCTTATGTGTGTCTTATAGGTATGCATTATCAATATGTCACCGTCCTTATGTGAGTCTTATAGGTATGTATTATCAATATGCCACCGTCCTTATGTGTGTCTTATAGGTATGTATTATCAATATGTCACCGTCCTTATGTCAGTCTTATAGGTATGTATTATCAATATCCACCGTCCTTATGTGAGTCTTATAGGTATGTATTATCAATATGCCACCTTCCTTATGTGTGTCTTATAGGTATGTATTATCAATATGTCACCGTCCTTATGTCAGTCTTATAGGTATGTATTATCAATATCCACCGTCCTTATGTGAGTCTTATAGGTATGTATTATCAATATGCCACCGTCCTTATGTGAGTCTTATAGGTATGTATTATCAATATCCACCGTCCTTATGTCAGTCTTATAGGTATGTATTATCAATATGCACCGTCCTTATGTGAGTCTTATAGGTATGTATTATCAATATGTCACCGTCCTTATGTGAGTCTTATAGGTATGTATTATCAATATCCACCGTCCTTATGTGAGTCTTATAGGTATGTATTATCAATATGTCACCGTCCTTATGTGAGTCTTATAGGTATGTATTATCAATATGCCACCGTCCTTATGTCTGTCTTATAGGTATGTATTATCAATATGCCACCGTCCTTATGTCAGTCTTATAGGTATGTATTATCAATATGTCACCGTCCTTATGTCAGTATTATAGGTATGTATTATCAATATGTCACCGTCCTTATGTGAGTCTTATAGGTATGTATTATCAATATGTCACCGTCCTTATGTGAGTCTTATAGGTATGTATTATCAATATGCCACCTTCCTTATGTGTGTCTTATAGGTATACATTATCAATATACACCGTCCTTATGTGTGTCTTATAGGTATGTATTATCAATATGTCACCGTCCTTATGTGTGTCTTATAGGTATGTATTATCAATATGTCACCGTCCTTATGTGTGTCTTATAGGTATGTATTATCAATATCCACCGTCCTTATGTCAGTCTTATAGGTATGTATTATCAATATGCCACCTTCCTTATGTCAGTCTTATAGGTATGTATTATCAATATGTCACCGTCCTTATGTGAGTCTTATAGGTATGTATTATCAATATGTCACCGTCCTTATGTGTGTCTTATAGGTATGTATTATCAATATGTCACCGTCCTTATGTGAGTCTTATAGGTATGTATTATCAATATGTCACCGTCCTTATGTCAGTCTTATAGGTATGTATTATCAATATGTCACCGTCCTTATGTCAGTCTTATAGGTATGTATTATCAATATGTCACCGTCCTTATGTGAGTCTTATAGGTATGTATTATCAATATGCCACCTTCCTTATGTGAGTCTTATAGGTATGTATTATCAATATGTCACCGTCCTTATGTGAGTCTTATAGGTATGTATTATCAATATGTCACCGTCCTTATGTCAGTCTTATAGGTATGTATTATCAATATGTCACCGTCCTTATGTGAGTCTTATAGGTATGTATTATCAATATGCCACCTTCCTTATGTGAGTCTTATAGGTATGTATTATCAATATGTCACCGTCCTTATGTCAGTCTTATAGGTATGTATTATCAATATGCCACCTTCCTTATGTGAGTCTTATAGGTATGTATTATCAATATGTCACCGTCCTTATGTCAGTCTTATAGGTATGTATTATCAATATGCCACCTTCCTTATGTGAGTCTTATAGGTATGTATTATCAATATGTCACCGTCCTTATGTGTGTCTTATAGGTATGTATTATCAATATGCCACCTTCCTTATGTGAGTCTTATAGGTATGTATTATCAATATGTCACCGTCCTTATGTCAGTCTTATAGGTATGTATTATCAATATGCCACCTTCCTTATGTGAGTCTTATAGGTATGTATTATCAATATGTCACCGTCCTTATGTGTGTCTTATAGGTATGTATTATCAATATGCCACCTTCCTTATGTGAGTCTTATAGGTATGTATTATCAATATGTCACCGTCCTTATGTCAGTCTTATAGGTATGTATTATCAATATGTCACCGTCCTTATGTGTGTCTTATAGGTATGTATTATCAATATGCCACCTTCCTTATGTGAGTCTTATAGGTATGTATTATCAATATGTCACCGTCCTTATGTCAGTCTTATAGGTATGTATTATCAATATGCCACCGTCCTTATGTGAGTCTTATAGGTATGTATTATCAATATGCCACCTTCCTTATGTGAGTCTTATAGGTATGTATTATCAATATGCCACCTTCCTTATGTGAGTCTTATAGGTATGTATTATCAATATGTCACCGTCCTTATGTCAGTCTTATAGGTATGTATTATCAATATGTCACCGTCCTTATGTGTGTCTTATAGGTATGTATTATCAATATGCCACCTTCCTTATGTGAGTCTTATAGGTATGTATTATCAATATGTCACCGTCCTTATGTCAGTCTTATAGGTATGTATTATCAATATGTCACCGTCCTTATGTGTGTCTTATAGGTATGTATTATCAATATGCCACCTTCCTTATGTGAGTCTTATAGGTATGTATTATCAATATGTCACCGTCCTTATGTCAGTCTTATAGGTATGTATTATCAATATGCCACCGTCCTTATGTGAGTCTTATAGGTATGTATTATCAATATGCACCGTCCTTATGTGAGTCTTATAGGTATGCATTATCAATATGTCACCGTCCTTATGTGAGTCTTATAGGTATGTATTATCAATATGTCACCGTCCTTATGTGAGTCTTATAGGTATGTATTATCAATATGTCACCGTCCTTACGTGAGTCTTATAGGTATGTATTATCAATATGTCACCTTCCTTATGTGAGTCTTATAGGTATGTATTATCAATATGTCACCTTCCTTATGTCAGTCTTATAGGTATGCATTATCAATATGTCACCTTCCTTATGTGAGTCTTATAGGTATGTATTATCAATATGTCACCTTCCTTATGTGAGTCTTATAGGTATGTATTATCAATATGTCACCGTCCTTATGTGAGTCTTATAGGTATGTATTATCAATATGTCACCTTCCTTATGTGAGTCTTATAGGTATGTATTATCAATATGTCACCGTCCTTATGTCAGTCTTATAGGTATGTATTATCAATATGTCACCGTCCTTATGTGAGTCTTATAGGTATGTATTATCAATATGTCACCGTCCTTATGTCAGTCTTATAGGTATGTATTATCAATATGTCACCGTCCTTATGTGTGTCTTATAGGTATGTATTATCAATATGTCACCGTCCTTATGTCAGTCTTATAGGTATGTATTATCAATATCCACCGTCCTTATGTCAGTCTTATAGGTATGTATTATCAATATGTCACCGTCCTTATGTGAGTCTTATAGGTATGTATTATCAATATGTCACCTTCCTTATGTCAGTCTTATAGGTATGCATTATCAATATGTCACCGTCCTTATGTGTGTCTTATAGGTATGTATTATCAATATCCACCGTCCTTATGTCAGTCTTATAGGTATGTATTATCAATATGTCACCGTCCTTATGTGAGTCTTATAGGTATGTATTATCAATATGTCACCGTCCTTATGTGAGTCTTATAGGTATGTATTATCAATATGCCACCGTCCTTATGTCAGTCTTATAGGTATGTATTATCAATATGTCACCGTCCTTATGTGTGTCTTATAGGTATGTATTATCAATATGTCACCTTCCTTATGTGAGTCTTATAGGTATGTATTATCAATATGTCACCGTCCTTATGTGAGTCTTATAGGTATGTATTATCAATATGTCACCTTCCTTATGTGAGTCTTATAGGTATGTATTATCAATATGTCACCGTCCTTATGTGAGTCTTATAGGTATGTATTATCAATATGTCACCTTCCTTATGTGAGTCTTATAGGTATACATTATCAATATGTCACCTTCCTTATGTGAGTCTTATAGGTATGTATTATCAATATGTCACCGTCCTTATGTCAGTCTTATAGGTATGTATTATCAATATGTCACCGTCCTTATGTGAGTCTTATAGGTATGTATTATCAATATGCCACCGTCCTTATGTCAGTCTTATAGGTATGTATTATCAATATGTCACCTTCCTTATGTGAGTCTTATAGGTATACATTATCAATATGCCACCGTCCTTATGTGTGTCTTATAGGTATGTATTATCAATATGTCACCGTCCTTATGTCAGTCTTATAGGTATGTATTATCAATATGTCACCGTCCTTATGTGAGTCTTATAGGTATGTATTATCAATATGCCACCGTCCTTATGTCAGTCTTATAGGTATGTATTATCAATATACACCGTCCTTATGTCAGTCTTATAGGTATGTATTATCAATATGTCACCGTCCTTATGTGAGTCTTATAGGTATGTATTATCAATATGCCACCGTCCTTATGTGTGTCTTATAGGTATGTATTATCAATATGTCACCGTCCTTATGTGAGTCTTATAGGTATGCATTATCAATATGTCACCTTCCTTATGTGAGTCTTATAGGTATGTATTATCAATATGTCACCGTCCTTATGTCAGTCTTATAGGTATGCATTATCAATATGTCACCTTCCTTATGTGAGTCTTATAGTTATGTATTATCAATATGTCACCGTCCTTATGTGTGTCTTATAGGTATGTATTATCAATATGTCACCTTCCTTATGTGAGTCCTATAGGTATGTATTATCAATATGTCACCGTCCTTATGTGAGTCTTATAGGTATGTATTATCAATATGTCACCGTCCTTATGTGAGTCTTATAGGTATGTATTATCAATATGTCACCGTCCTTATGTGTGTCTTATAGGTATGTATTATCAATATGCCACCTTCCTTATGTGTGTCTTATAGGTATGTATTATCAATATGTCACCTTCCTTATGTGAGTCTTATAGGTATGCATTATCAATATGTCACCGTCCTTATGTCAGTCTTATAGGTATGTATTATCAATATGTCACCGTCCTTATGTGTGTCTTATAGGTATGTATTATCAATATGTCACCGTCCTTATGTGAGTCTTATAGGTATGTATTATCAATATGTCACCGTCCTTATGTGAGTCTTATAGGTATGTATTATCAATATGTCACCGTCCTTATGTGAGTCTTATAGGTATGTATTATCAATATCCACCGTCCTTATGTGAGTCTTATAGGTATGTATTATCAATATGTCACCGTCCTTATGTGAGTCTTATAGGTATGTATTATCAATATGTCACCGTCCTTATGTGTGTCTTATAGGTATGTATTATCAATATGCCACCTTCCTTATGTGTGTCTTATAGGTATGTATTATCAATATGTCACCTTCCTTATGTGAGTCTTATAGGTATGCATTATCAATATGCCACCGTCCTTATGTCAGTCTTATAGGTATGTATTATCAATATGTCACCGTCCTTATGTGTGTCTTATAGGTATGTATTATCAATATGCCACCTTCCTTATGTGTGTCTTATAGGTATGTATTATCAATATGCCACCTTCCTTATGTGTGTCTTATAGGTATGTATTATCAATATGTCACCTTCCTTATGTGTGTCTTATAGGTATGTATTATCAATATGTCACCGTCCTTATGTCAGTCTTATAGGTATGTATTATCAATATGTCACCGTCCTTATGTCAGTCTTATAGGTATGTATTATCAATATGTCACCGTCCTTATGTCAGTCTTATAGGTATGTATTATCAATATGTCACCGTCCTTATGTGTGTCTTATAGGTATGTATTATCAATATGTCACCGTCCTTATGTGAGTCTTATAGGTATGCATTATCAATATGTCACCGTCCTTATGTCAGTCTTATAGGTATGTATTATCAATATGTCACCTTCCTTATGTCAGTCTTATAGGTATGTATTATCAATATGCCACCGTCCTTATGTGAGTCTTATAGGTATGCATTATCAATATGTCACCGTCCTTATGTCAGTCTTATAGGTATGTATTATCAATATGTCACCTTCCTTATGTCAGTCTTATAGGTATGTATTATCAATATGTCACCTTCCTTATGTGAGTCTTATAGGTATGTATTATCAATATGTCACCTTCCTTATGTCAGTCTTATAGGTATGTATTATCAATATGTCACCTTCCTTATGTGAGTCTTATAGGTATGTATTATCAATATGCCACCTTCCTTATGTGAGTCCTATAGGTATGTATTATCAATATGTCACCGTCCTTATGTCAGTCTTATAGGTATGTATTATCAATATGTCACCGTCCTTATGTGAGTCTTATATGTATGTATTATCAATATGTCACCGTCCTTATGTGAGTCTTATAGGTATGTATTATCAATATGTCACCGTCCTTATGTGAGTCTTATAGGTATGTATTATCAATATGTCACCGTCCTTATGTGAGTCTTATAGGTATGTATTATCAATATGTCACCTTCCTTATGTCAGTCTTATAGGTATGTATTATCAATATGTCACCGTCCTTATGTGAGTCTTATAGGTATGTATTATCAATATGTCACCGTCCTTATGTGAGTCTTATAGGTATGTATTATCAATATGTCACCGTCCTTATGTGAGTCTTATAGGTATGTATTATCAATATGTCACCGTCCTTATGTGAGTCTTATAGGTATGTATTATCAATATGTCACCGGCCTTATGTCAGTCTTATAGGTATGTATTATCAATATGTCACCGTCCTTATGTGAGTCTTATAGGTATGTATTATCAATATGTCACCGGCCTTATGTCAGTCTTATAGGTATGTATTATCAATATACACCGTCCTTATGTGAGTCTTATAGGTATGTATTATCAATATGTCACCTTCCTTATGTGTGTCTTATAGGTATGTATTATCAATATGTCACCGTCCTTATGTCAGTCTTATAGGTATGTATTATCAATATGCACCGTCCTTATGTGTGTCTTATAGGTATGTATTATCAATATCCACCGTCCTTATGTCAGTCTTATAGGTATGTATTATCAATATGCCACCGTCCTTATGTCAGTCTTATAGGTATGTATTATCAATATGCCACCGTCCTTATGTGTGTCTTATAGGTATGTATTATCAATATGTCACCGTCCTTATGTGAGTCTTATAGGTATACATTATCAATATGTCACCGTCCTTATGTGAGTCTTATAGGTATGTATTATCAATATGTCACCGTCCTTATGTCAGTCTTATAGGTATGTATTATCAATATGTCACCTTCCTTATGTGAGTCTTATAGGTATGTATTATCAATATGTCACCTTCCTTATGTCAGTCTTATAGGTATGTATTATCAATATGCACCGTCCTTATGTGAGTCTTATAGGTATGTATTATCAATATGTCACCGTCCTTATGTGAGTCTTATAGGTATGTATTATCAATATGTCACCTTCCTTATGTGAGTCTTATAGGTATGTATTATCAATATGTCACCTTCCTTATGTGTGTCTTATAGGTATGTATTATCAATATGTCACCGTCCTTATGTGAGTCTTATAGGTATGTATTATCAATATGTCACCTTCCTTATGTGAGTCTTATAGGTATGTATTATCAATATGTCACCGTCCTTATGTGAGTCTTATAGGTATGTATTATCAATATGTCACCGTCCTTATGTCAGTCTTATAGGTATGTATTATCAATATGTCACCTTCCTTATGTGAGTCTTATAGGTATGTATTATCAATATGTCACCGTCCTTATGTGAGTCTTATAGGTATGTATTATCAATATGTCACCGTCCTTATGTGTGTCTTATAGGTATGTATTATCAATATGTCACCTTCCTTATGTGTGTCTTATAGGTATGTATTATCAATATGTCACCTTCCTTATGTGAGTCTTATAGGTATGTATTATCAATATATCACCTTCCTTATGTCAGTCTTATAGGTATGTATTATCAATATGCACCGTCCTTATGTGAGTCTTATAGGTATGTATTATCAATATGTCACCGTCCTTATGTGAGTCTTATAGGTATGTATTATCAATATGCACCGTCCTTATGTGAGTCTTATAGGTATGTATTATCAATATGTCACCGTCCTTATGTGAGTCTTATAGGTATGTATTATCAATATGTCACCGTCCTTATGTGTGTCTTATAGGTATGTATTATCAATATGTCACCGTCCTTATGTCAGTCTTATAGGTATGTATTATCAATATGCCACCGTCCTTATGTCAGTCTTATAGGTATGTATTATCAATATGTCACCGTCCTTATGTGAGTCTTATAGGTATACATTATCAATATGTCACCGTCCTTATGTGAGTCTTATAGGTATGTATTATCAATATGTCACCGTCCTTATGTCAGTCTTATAGGTATACATTATCAATATGTCACCGTCCTTATGTGAGTCTTATAGGTATGTATTATCAATATGTCACCGTCCTTATGTCAGTCTTATAGGTATGTATTATCAATATGTCACCTTCCTTATGTGAGTCTTATAGGTATGTATTATCAATATGTCACCTTCCTTATGTCAGTCTTATAGGTATGTATTATCAATATGCACCGTCCTTATGTGAGTCTTATAGGTATGTATTATCAATATGTCACCGTCCTTATGTGAGTCTTATAGGTATGTATTATCAATATGTCACCTTCCTTATGTGAGTCTTATAGGTATGTATTATCAATATGTCACCTTCCTTATGTGTGTCTTATAGGTATGTATTATCAATATGTCACCGTCCTTATGTGAGTCTTATAGGTATGTATTATCAATATGTCACCTTCCTTATGTGAGTCTTATAGGTATGTATTATCAATATGTCACCGTCCTTATGTGAGTCTTATAGGTATGTATTATCAATATGTCACCGTCCTTATGTCAGTCTTATAGGTATGTATTATCAATATGTCACCTTCCTTATGTGAGTCTTATAGGTATGTATTATCAATATGTCACCGTCCTTATGTGAGTCTTATAGGTATGTATTATCAATATGTCACCGTCCTTATGTGTGTCTTATAGGTATGTATTATCAATATGTCACCTTCCTTATGTGTGTCTTATAGGTATGTATTATCAATATGTCACCTTCCTTATGTGAGTCTTATAGGTATGTATTATCAATATGTCACCTTCCTTATGTCAGTCTTATAGGTATGTATTATCAATATGCACCGTCCTTATGTGAGTCTTATAGGTATGTATTATCAATATGTCACCGTCCTTATGTGAGTCTTATAGGTATGTATTATCAATATGCACCGTCCTTATGTGAGTCTTATAGGTATGTATTATCAATATGTCACCGTCCTTATGTGAGTCTTATAGGTATGTATTATCAATATGTCACCGTCCTTATGTGTGTCTTATAGGTATGTATTATCAATATGTCACCGTCCTTATGTCAGTCTTATAGGTATGTATTATCAATATGCCACCGTCCTTATGTCAGTCTTATAGGTATGTATTATCAATATGCCACCGTCCTTATGTGTGTCTTATAGGTATGTATTATCAATATGCCACCGTCCTTATGTGAGTCTTATAGGTATGTATTATCAATATGTCACCGTCCTCATGTGTGTCTTATAGGTATGTATTATCAATATGCCACCGTCCTTATGTCAGTCTTATAGGTATGTATTATCAATATGTCACCGTCCTTATGTGTGTCTTATAGGTATGTATTATCAATATGTCACCGTCCTTATGTCAGTCTTATAGGTATGTATTATCAATATGTCACCGTCCTTATGTCAGTCTTATAGGTATGTATTATCAATATGCCACCGTCCTTATGTGTGTCTTATAGGTATGTATTATCAATATGCCACCGTCCTTATGTGTGTCTTATAGGTATGTATTATCAATATGTCACCGTCCTTATGTGAGTCTTATAGGTATGTATTATCAATATGTCACCGTCCTTATGTGAGTCTTATAGGTATGTATTATCAATATGTCACCGTCCTTATGTGAGTCTTATAGGTATGTATTATCAATATGTCACCGTCCTTATGTGAGTCTTATAGGTATGTATTATCAATATGCCACCTTCCTTATGTGAGTCTTATAGGTATGTATTATCAATATGTCACCGTCCTTATGTGTGTCTTATAGGTATGTATTATCAATATGTCACCTTCCTTATGTGAGTCTTATAGGTATGTATTAGCAATATGCCACCGTCCTTATGTGAGTCTTATATGTATGTATTATCAATATGTCACCGTCCTTATGTGAGTCTTATAGGTATGTATTATCAATATGCCACCGTCCTTATGTGAGTCTTATAGGTATGTATTATCAATATGTCACCGTCCTTATGTGAGTCTTATAGGTATGTATTATCAATATGCCACCGTCCTTATGTGAGTCTTATAGGTATACATTATCAATATACACCGTCCTTATGTCAGTCTTATAGGTATACATTATCAATATACACCGTCCTTATGTCAGTCTTATAGGTATGTATTATCAATATGTCACCGTCCTTATGTCAGTCTTATAGGTATGTATTATCAATATGTCACCTTCCTTATGTGTGTCTTATAGGTATGTATTATCAATATGCCACCTTCCTTATGTGAGTCTTATAGGTATGTATTATCAATATGCCACCTTCCTTATGTGAGTCTTATAGGTATGTATTATCAATATGTCACCGTCCTTATGTGTGTCTTATAGGTATGCATTATCAATATGTCACCGTCCTTATGTGTGTCTTATAGGTATGTATTATCAATATGTCACCGTCCTTATGTCAGTCTTATAGGTATGCATTATCAATATGTCACCGTCCTTATGTGTGTCTTATAGGTATGTATTATCAATATGTCACCGTCCTTATGTGAGTCTTATAGGTATGTATTATCAATATGCACCGTCCTTATGTGTGTCTTATAGGTATGTATTATCAATATGTCACCGTCCTTATGTGTGTCTTATAGGTATGTATTATCAATATGTCACCTTCCTTATGTCAGTCTTATAGGTATGCATTATCAATATGTCACCGTCCTTATGTCAGTCTTATAGGTATACATTATCAATATACACCGTCCTTATGTGAGTCTTATAGGTATGTATTATCAATATGCCACCGTCCTTATGTCAGTCTTATAGGTATGCATTATCAATATGTCACCGTCCTTATGTGTGTCTTATAGGTATGTATTATCAATATGTCACCGTCCTTATGTGAGTCTTATAGGTATGTATTATCAATATGTCACCGTCCTTATGTGTGTCTTATAGGTATGTATTATCAATATGTCACCGTCCTTATGTGTGTCTTATAGGTATGTATTATCAATATGTCACCGTCCTTATGTGAGTCTTATAGGTATGTATTATCAATATGTCACCGTCCTTATGTCAGTCTTATAGGTATGTATTATCAATATGTCACCGTCCTTATGTGAGTCTTATAGGTATGTATTATCAATATGTCACCGTCCTTATGTGTGTCTTATAGGTATGTATTATCAATATGTCACCGTCCTTATGTGTGTCTTATAGGTATGTATTATCAATATGTCACCGTCCTTATGTGTGTCTTATAGGTATGTATTATCAATATGTCACCGTCCTTATGTGAGTCTTATAGGTATGTATTATCAATATGTCACCGTCCTTATGTCAGTCTTATAGGTATGTATTATCAATATGTCACCGTCCTTATGTGAGTCTTATAGGTATGTATTATCAATATGTCACCGTCCTTATGTCAGTCTTATAGGTATGTATTATCAATATGTCACCGTCCTTATGTCAGTCTTATAGGTATGTATTATCAATATGTCACCTTCCTTATGTGTGTCCTATAGGTATGTATTATCAATATGCCACCTTCCTTATGTGAGTCTTATAGGTATGTATTATCAATATGTCACCTTCCTTATGTCAGTCTTATAGGTATGCATTATCAATATGTCACCGTCCTTATGTCAGTCTTATAGGTATACATTATCAATATACACCGTCCTTATGTGAGTCTTATAGGTATGTATTATCAATATGCCACCGTCCTTATGTCAGTCTTATAGGTATGTATTATCAATATGTCACCGTCCTTATGTGTGTCTTATAGGTATGTATTATCAATATGTCACCGTCCTTATGTGTGTCTTATAGGTATGTATTATCAATATGTCACCTTCCTTATGTGAGTCTTATAGGTATGTATTATCAATATGTCACCGTCCTTATGTGAGTCTTATAGGTATGTATTATCAATATGTCACCGTCCTTATGTGAGTCTTATAGGTATGTATTATCAATATGCCACCGTCCTTATGTGAGTCTTATAGGTATGTATTATCAATATGTCACCGTCCTTATGTGTGTCTTATAGGTATGTATTATCAATATGTCACCGTCCTTATGTCAGTCTTATAGGTATGTATTATCAATATGTCACCTTCCTTATGTGAGTCTTATAGGTATGTATTATCAATATGTCACCGTCCTTATGTGAGTCTTATAGGTATGTATTATCAATATGTCACCGTCCTTATGTCAGTCTTATAGGTATGTATTATCAATATGTCACCGTCCTTATGTCAGTCTTATAGGTATGTATTATCAATATGTCACCGTCCTTATGTCAGTCTTATAGGTATGTATTATCAATATACACCGTCCTTATGTGAGTCTTATAGGTATACATTATCAATATACACCGTCCTTATGTGAGTCTTATAGGTATGTATTATCAATATGTCACCGTCCTTATGTCAGTCTTATAGGTATGTATTATCAATATGTCACCGTCCTTATGTCAGTCTTATAGGTATACATTATCAATATGCCACCGTCCTTATGTGTGTCTTATAGGTATGTATTATCAATATACACCGTCCTTATGTCAGTCTTATAGGTATGTATTATCAATATGTCACCGTCCTTATGTCAGTCTTATAGGTATGTATTATCAATATGCCACCGTCCTTATGTGTGTCTTATAGGTATGTATTATCAATATGTCACCGTCCTTATGTGAGTCTTATAGGTATGTATTATCAATATGTCACCTTCCTTATGTGAGTCTTATAGGTATGTATTATCAATATGCCACCGTCCTTATGTGAGTCTTATAGGTATGTATTATCAATATACACCGTCCTTATGTCTGTCTTATAGGTATGTATTATCAATATGCCACCGTCCTTATGTGAGTCTTATAGGTATGTATTATCAATATGTCACCGGCCTTATGTGAGTCTTATAGGTATGTATTATCAATATGTCACCTTCCTTATGTGTGTCTTATAGGTATACATTATCAATATGTCACCGTCCTTATGTCAGTCTTATAGGTATGTATTATCAATATGCCACCGTCCTTATGTGTGTCTTATAGGTATGTATTATCAATATGTCACCGTCCTTATGTGAGTCTTATAGGTATGTATTATCAATATGTCACCTTCCTTATGTGAGTCTTATAGGTATGTATTATCAATATGCCACCGTCCTTATGTGAGTCTTATAGGTATGTATTATCAATATACACCGTCCTTATGTCTGTCTTATAGGTATGCATTATCAATATGTCACCGTCCTTATGTGTGTCTTATAGGTATACATTATCAATATGTCACCGTCCTTATGTCAGTCTTATAGGTATGTATTATCAATATGCCACCGTCCTTATGTGTGTCTTATAGGTATGTATTATCAATATGTCACCGTCCTTATGTGAGTCTTATAGGTATGTATTATCAATATGTCACCTTCCTTATGTGAGTCTTATAGGTATGTATTATCAATATGCCACCGTCCTTATGTGAGTCTTATAGGTATGTATTATCAATATACACCGTCCTTATGTCTGTCTTATAGGTATGCATTATCAATATGTCACCGTCCTTATGTGAGTCTTATAGGTATGTATTATCAATATGTCACCGTCCTTATGTGAGTCTTATAGGTATGTATTATCAATATGTCACCGTCCTTATGTCAGTCTTATAGGTATGTATTATCAATATGTCACCGTCCTTATGTCAGTCTTATAGGTATGTATTATCAATATGTCACCGTCCTTATGTCAGTCTTATAGGTATGTATTATCAATATGTCACCGTCCTTATGTCAGTCTTATAGGTATGTATTATCAATATGTCACCGTCCTTATGTCAGTCTTATAGGTATGTATTATCAATATGTCACCGTCCTTATGTCAGTCTTATAGGTATGTATTATCAATATGTCACCGTCCTTATGTCAGTCTTATAGGTATGTATTATCAATATGTCACCGTCCTTATGTGAGTCTTATAGGTATGTATTATCAATATGTCACCGTCCTTATGTGTGTCTTATAGGTATGTATTATCAATATGTCACCGTCCTTATGTCAGTCTTATAGGTATGTATTATCAATATGTCACCGTCCTTATGTGAGTCTTATAGGTATGTATTATCAATATGTCACCGTCCTTATGTGAGTCTTATAGGTATGTATTATCAATATGTCACCGTCCTTATGTCAGTCTTATAGGTATGTATTATCAATATGTCACCTTCCTTATGTCAGTCTTATAGGTATGTATTATCAATATGCACCGTCCTTATGTCAGTCTTATAGGTATGTATTATCAATATGTCACCGTCCTTATGTGTGTCTTATAGGTATGTATTATCAATATGCCACCGTCCTTATGTGAGTCTTATAGGTATGTATTATCAATATGCCACCGTCCTTATGTGTGTCTTATAGGTATGTATTATCAATATGTCACCGTCCTTATGTCAGTCTTATAGGTATGTATTATCAATATGTCACCGTCCTTATGTGAGTCTTATAGGTATGTATTATCAATATGTCACCGTCCTTATGTCAGTCTTATAGGTATGTATTATCAATATGTCACCGTCCTTATGTCAGTCTTATAGGTATGTATTATCAATATGTCACCGTCCTTATGTCAGTCTTATAGGTATGTATTATCAATATGTCACCGTCCTTATGTGAGTCTTATAGGTATGTATTATCAATATGTCACCGTCCTTATGTCAGTCTTATAGGTATGTATTATCAATATGTCACCGTCCTTATGTCAGTCTTATAGGTATGTATTATCAATATGCCACCTTCCTTATGTCAGTCTTATAGGTATGTATTATCAATATGCACCGTCCTTATGTCAGTCTTATAGGTATGTATTATCAATATCCACCGTCCTTATGTGTGTCTTATAGGTATGGATTATCAATATGTCACCTTCCTTATGTGAGTCTTATAGGTATGTATTATCAATATGTCACCTTCCTTATGTCAGTCTTATAGGTATGTATTATCAATATGCCACCGTCCTTATGTCAGTCTTATAGGTATGTATTATCAATATGTCACCGTCCTTATGTGAGTCTTATAGGTATGTATTATCAATATGTCACCGTCCTTATGTCAGTCTTATAGGTATGTATTATCAATATGCCACCGTCCTTATGTGAGTCTTATAGGTATGTATTATCAATATGTCACCGTCCTTATGTCAGTCTTATAGGTATGTATTATCAATATGTCACCGTCCTTATGTGTGTCTTATAGGTATGTATTATCAATATGTCACCGTCCTTATGTGAGTCTTATAGGTATGTATTATCAATATGTCACCGTCCTTATGTGTGTCTTATAGGTATGTATTATCAATATGTCACCGTCCTTATGTGAGTCTTATAGGTATGTATTATCAATATGTCACCGTCCTTATGTCAGTCTTATAGGTATGTATTATCAATATGCCACCGTCCTTATGTGAGTCTTATAGGTATGTATTATCAATATGCCACCGTCCTTATGTGAGTCTTATAGGTATGTATTATCAATATGTCACCGTCCTTATGTCAGTCTTATAGGTATGTATTATCAATATGTCACCGTCCTTATGTCAGTCTTATAGGTATGTATTATCAATATGTCACCGTCCTTATGTCAGTCTTATAGGTATGTATTATCAATATGTCACCGTCCTTATGTCAGTCTTATAGGTATGTATTATCAATATGTCACCGTCCTTATGTGAGTCTTATAGGTATGTATTATCAATATGTCACCGTCCTTATGTCAGTCTTATAGGTATGTATTATCAATATGTCACCGTCCTTATGTGAGTCTTATAGGTATGTATTATCAATATGTCACCGTCCTTATGTGAGTCTTATAGGTATGTATTATCAATATGCCACCGTCCTTATGTGAGTCTTATAGGTATGTATTATCAATATGCCACCGTCCTTATGTGAGTCTTATAGGTATGTATTATCAATATGTCACCGTCCTTATGTCAGTCTTATAGGTATGTATTATCAATATGTCACCGTCCTTATGTGTGTCTTATAGGTATGTATTATCAATATGTCACCGTCCTTATGTGTGTCTTATAGGTATGTATTATCAATATGCCACCGTCCTTATGTGAGTCTTATAGGTATGTATTATCAATATGTCACCGTCCTTATGTGTGTCTTATAGGTATACATTATCAATATGTCACCGTCCTTATGTGTGTCTTATAGGTATGTATTATCAATATGTCACCGTCCTTATGTGAGTCTTATAGGTATGTATTATCAATATGTCACCGTCCTTATGTGAGTCTTATAGGTATGTATTATCAATATGTCACCGTCCTTATGTGTGTCTTATAGGTATGTATTATCAATATGCCACCGTCCTTATGTGAGTCTTATAGGTATGTATTATCAATATGTCACCGTCCTTATGTGTGTCTTATAGGTATACATTATCAATATGTCACCGTCCTTATGTGTGTCTTATAGGTATGTATTATCAATATGTCACCGTCCTTATGTGAGTCTTATAGGTATGTATTATCAATATGTCACCGTCCTTATGTGAGTCTTATAGGTATGTATTATCAATATGTCACCGTCCTTATGTGAGTCTTATAGGTATGTATTATCAATATGCACCGTCCTTATGTCAGTCTTATAGGTATGTATTATCAATATACACCGTCCTTATGTGTGTCTTATAGGTATGTATTATCAATATGTCACCGTCCTTATGTGAGTCTTATAGGTATGTATTATCAATATGTCACCGTCCTTATGTGAGTCTTATAGGTATGTATTATCAATATGCCACCTTCCTTATGTGTGTCTTATAGGTATGTATTATCAATATGTCACCGTCCTTATGTCAGTCTTATAGGTATGTATTATCAATATGCACCGTCCTTATGTCAGTCTTATAGGTATGTATTATCAATATGTCACCGTCCTTATGTCAGTCTTATAGGTATGTATTATCAATATGTCACCGTCCTTATGTCAGTCTTATAGGTATGTATTATCAATATGTCACCGTCCTTATGTCAGTCTTATAGGTATGTATTATCAATATGTCACCGTCCTTATGTCAGTCTTATAGGTATGTATTATCAATATGTCACCGTCCTTATGTCAGTCTTATAGGTATGTATTATCAATATGTCACCGTCCTTATGTCAGTCTTATAGGTATGTATTATCAATATGTCACCGTCCTTATGTCAGTCTTATAGGTATGTATTATCAATATGTCACCGTCCTTATGTGTGTCTTATAGGTATGTATTATCAATATGTCACCGTCCTTATGTCAGTCTTATAGGTATGTATTATCAATATGTCACCGTCCTTATGTGAGTCTTATAGGTATGTATTATCAATATGTCACCGTCCTTATGTGTGTCTTATAGGTATGTATTATCAATATGTCACCGTCCTTATGTCAGTCTTATAGGTATGTATTATCAATATGTCACCGTCCTTATGTGTGTCTTATAGGTATGTATTATCAATATGTCACCGTCCTTATGTCAGTCTTATAGGTATGTATTATCAATATGTCACCGTCCTTATGTGAGTCTTATAGGTATGTATTATCAATATGTCACCGTCCTTATGTGAGTCTTATAGGTATGTATTATCAATATGTCACCGTCCTTATGTCAGTCTTATAGGTATGTATTATCAATATGTCACCGTCCTTATGTGAGTCTTATAGGTATGTATTATCAATATGCCACCGTCCTTATGTCAGTCTTATAGGTATGTATTATCAATATGTCACCGTCCTTATGTCAGTCTTATAGGTATGTATTATCAATATGTCACCGTCCTTATGTGAGTCTTATAGGTATGTATTATCAATATGTCACCGTCCTTATGTGAGTCTTATAGGTATGTATTATCAATATCCACCGTCCTTATGTGAGTCTTATAGGTATGTATTATCAATATGTCACCGTCCTTATGTCAGTATTATAGGTATGTATTATCAATATGTCACCGTCCTTATGTCAGTCTTATAGGTATGTATTATCAATATGTCACCTTCCTTATGTGTGTCTTATAGGTATGTATTATCAATATACACCGTCCTTATGTCAGTCTTATAGGTATGTATTATCAATATGTCACCGTCCTTATGTGAGTCTTATAGGTATGTATTATCAATATGTCACCTTCCTTATGTGAGTCTTATAGGTATGTATTATCAATATGTCACCGTCCTTATGTCAGTCTTATAGGTATGTATTATCAATATGCCACCGTCCTTATGTGAGTCTTATAGGTATGTATTATCAATATGCCACCGTCCTTATGTCAGTCTTATAGGTATGTATTATCAATATGTCACCGTCCTTATGTGAGTCTTATAGGTATGTATTATCAATATGTCACCGTCCTTATGTCAGTCTTATAGGTATGTATTATCAATATGTCACCGTCCTTATGTGAGTCTTATAGGTATGTATTATCAATATGTCACCGTCCTTATGTGAGTCTTATAGGTATGTATTATCAATATGTCACCGTCCTTATGTCAGTCTTATAGGTATGTATTATCAATATGTCACCGTCCTTATGTGAGTCTTATAGGTATGTATTATCAATATGTCACCGTCCTTATGTGAGTCTTATAGGTATGTATTATCAATATGTCACCTTCCTTATGTGAGTCTTATAGGTATGTATTATCAATATGTCACCGTCCTTATGTCAGTCTTATAGGTATGCATTATCAATATGTCACCGTCCTTATGTGTGTCTTATAGGTATGTATTATCAATATGTCACCGTCCTTATGTGTGTCTTATAGGTATGTATTATCAATATGTCACCGTCCTTATGTGAGTCTTATAGGTATGTATTATCAATATGTCACCGTCCTTATGTCAGTCTTATAGGTATGTATTATCAATATGCCACCGTCCTTATGTGAGTCTTATAGGTATGTATTATCAATATCCACCGTCCTTATGTCAGTCTTATAGGTATGTATTATCAATATGTCACCGTCCTTATGTCAGTCTTATAGGTATGTATTATCAATATGTCACCGTCCTTATGTGTGTCTTATAGGTATGTATTATCAATATCCACCGTCCTTATGTCAGTCTTATAGGTATGTATTATCAATATGTCACCGTCCTTATGTGAGTCTTATAGGTATGTATTATCAATATGTCACCGTCCTTATGTCAGTCTTATAGGTATGTATTATCAATATCCACCGTCCTTATGTCAGTCTTATAGGTATGTATTATCAATATGTCACCGTCCTTATGTGAGTCTTATAGGTATGTATTATCAATATGTCACCGTCCTTATGTGTGTCTTATAGGTATGTATTATCAATATGCCACCGTCCTTATGTCAGTCTTATAGGTATGTATTATCAATATGTCACCGTCCTTATGTGAGTCTTATAGGTATGTATTATCAATATGTCACCGTCCTTATGTGTGTCTTATAGGTATGTATTATCAATATGCCACCGTCCTTATGTCAGTCTTATAGGTATGTATTATCAATATGTCACCGTCCTTATGTCAGTCTTATAGGTATGTATTATCAATATGTCACCGTCCTTATGTGTGTCTTATAGGTATGTATTATCAATATGTCACCGTCCTTATGTGAGTCTTATAGGTATGTATTATCAATATGTCACCGTCCTTATGTGAGTCTTATAGGTATGTATTATCAATATGTCACCGTCCTTATGTGAGTCTTATAGGTATGTATTATCAATATGTCACCGTCCTTATGTGAGTCTTATAGGTATGTATTATCAATATGTCACCGTCCTTATGTGTGTCTTATAGGTATGTATTATCAATATGCCACCGTCCTTATGTCAGTCTTATAGGTATGTATTATCAATATGTCACCGTCCTTATGTGTGTCTTATAGGTATGTATTATCAATATGTCACCGTCCTTATGTGAGTCTTATAGGTATGTATTATCAATATGTCACCGTCCTTATGTGAGTCTTATAGGTATGTATTATCAATATGTCACCGTCCTTATGTCAGTCTTATAGGTATGTATTATCAATATGTCACCGTCCTTATGTGTGTCTTATAGGTATGTATTATCAATATGTCACCGTCCTTATGTCAGTCTTATAGGTATGTATTATCAATATGTCACCGTCCTTATGTGTGTCTTATAGGTATGTATTATCAATATCCACCGTCCTTATGTCAGTCTTATAGGTATGTATTATCAATATGTCACCGTCCTTATGTCAGTCTTATAGGTATGTATTATCAATATACACCGTCCTTATGTCAGTCTTATAGGTATGTATTATCAATATGTCACCTTCCTTATGTCAGTCTTATAGGTATGTATTATCAATATGTCACCTTCCTTATGTGAGTCTTATAGGTATGTATTATCAATATGTCACCGTCCTTATGTCAGTCTTATAGGTATGTATTATCAATATGTCACCTTCCTTATGTGAGTCTTATAGGTATGTATTATCAATATGTCACCGTCCTTATGTCAGTCTTATAGGTATGTATTATCAATATGTCACCGTCCTTATGTGAGTCTTATAGGTATGTATTATCAATATGTCACCGTCCTTATGTCAGTCTTATAGGTATGTATTATCAATATGTCACCTTCCTTATGTGAGTCTTATAGGTATGTATTATCAATATGTCACCGTCCTTATGTCAGTCTTATAGGTATGTATTATCAATATGTCACCGTCCTTATGTGAGTCTTATAGGTATGTATTATCAATATGTCACCGTCCTTATGTCAGTCTTATAGGTATGTATTATCAATATGTCACCGTCCTTATGTGTGTCTTATAGGTATGTATTATCAATATGTCACCGTCCTTATGTCAGTCTTATAGGTATGTATTATCAATATGTCACCGTCCTTATGTCAGTCTTATAGGTATGTATTATCAATATCCACCGTCCTTATGTCAGTCTTATAGGTATGTATTATCAATATGTCACCTTCCTTATGTGTGTCTTATAGGTATGTATTATCAATATGCCACCGTCCTTATGTCAGTCTTATAGGTATGTATTATCAATATGTCACCGTCCTTATGTCAGTCTTATAGGTATGTATTATCAATATGTCACCGTCCTTATGTCAGTCTTATAGGTATGTATTATCAATATGTCACCGTCCTTATGTGAGTCTTATAGGTATGTATTATCAATATGTCACCGTCCTTATGTGAGTCTTATAGGTATGTATTATCAATATGTCACCGTCCTTATGTCAGTCTTATAGGTATGTATTATCAATATGTCACCGGCCTTATGTGAGTCTTATAGGTATACATTATCAATATGTCACCGTCCTTATGTGAGTCTTATAGGTATGTATTATCAATATGTCACCGTCCTTATGTCAGTCTTATAGGTATGTATTATCAATATGTCACCGGCCTTATGTGAGTCTTATAGGTATACATTATCAATATGTCACCGTCCTTATGTGAGTCTTATAGGTATGTATTATCAATATGTCACCGTCCTTATGTGAGTCTTATAGGTATGTATTATCAATATGTCACCGTCCTTATGTCAGTCTTATAGGTATGTATTATCAATATGTCACCGTCCTTATGTGAGTCCTATAGGTATACATTATCAATATGTCACCGTCCTTATGTCAGTCTTATAGGTATGTATTATCAATATGTCACCGTCCTTATGTGAGTCTTATAGGTATGTATTATCAATATGTCACCGTCCTTATGTGTGTCTTATAGGTATGCATTATCAATATGTCACCGTCCTTATGTCAGTCTTATAGGTATGTATTATCAATATGTCACCGGCCTTATGTGAGTCTTATAGGTATACATTATCAATATGTCACCGTCCTTATGTGAGTCTTATAGGTATGTATTATCAATATGTCACCGTCCTTATGTCAGTCTTATAGGTATGTATTATCAATATGTCACCGGCCTTATGTGAGTCTTATAGGTATACATTATCAATATGTCACCGTCCTTATGTGAGTCTTATAGGTATGTATTATCAATATGTCACCGTCCTTATGTCAGTCTTATAGGTATGTATTATCAATATGTCACCGTCCTTATGTGAGTCCTATAGGTATACATTATCAATATGTCACCGTCCTTATGTGAGTCTTATAGGTATGTATTATCAATATGTCACCGTCCTTATGTGAGTCTTATAGGTATGTATTATCAATATGTCACCGTCCTTATGTGAGTCTTATAGGTATGTATTATCAATATACACCTTCCTTATGTGAGTCTTATAGGTATGTATTATCAATATGTCACCGTCCTTATGTCAGTCTTATAGGTATGTATTATCAATATGTCACCGTCCTTATGTGTGTCTTATAGGTATGTATTATCAATATGTCACCGTCCTTATGTGAGTCTTATAGGTATGTATTATCAATATGTCACCGTCCATATGTCAGTCTTATAGGTATGTATTATCAATATGCCACCGGCCTTATGTGTGTCTTATAGGTATGTATTATCAATATGTCACCGTCCTTATGTCAGTCTTATAGGTATGTATTATCAATATGTCACCGTCCTTATGTCAGTCTTATAGGTATGTATTATCAATATGTCACCGTCCTTATGTGAGTCTTATAGGTATGTATTATCAATATGCCACCGGCCTTATGTGTGTCTTATAGGTATGCATTATCAATATGTCACCGTCCTTATGTCAGTCTTATAGGTATGTATTATCAATATGTCACCGTCCTTATGTCAGTCTTATAGGTATGTATTATCAATATGCCACCGTCCTTATGTCAGTCTTATAGGTATGTATTATCAATATGTCACCGTCCTTATGTCAGTCTTATAGGTATACATTATCAATATGTCACCGTCCTTATGTGTGTCTTATAGGTATGTATTATCAATATGTCACCGTCCTTATGTGTGTCTTATAGGTATGTATTATCAATATGTCACCGTCCTTATGTGAGTCTTATAGGTATGTATTATCAATATGTCACCGTCCTTATGTCAGTCTTATAGGTATGTATTATCAATATGTCACCGTCCTTATGTCAGTCTTATAGGTATGTATTATCAATATGTCACCGTCCTTATGTGTGTCTTATAGGTATGTATTATCAATATGCCACCGTCCTTATGTGAGTCTTATAGGTATGTATTATCAATATGTCACCGTCCTTATGTGAGTCTTATAGGTATGTATTATCAATATGTCACCTTCCTTATGTGTGTCTTATAGGTATGTATTATCAATATGTCACCGTCCTTATGTGTGTCTTATAGGTATGTATTATCAATATGTCACCGTCCTTATGTGTGTCTTATAGGTATGTATTATCAATATGCCACCGTCCTTATGTCAGTCTTATAGGTATGTATTATCAATATGTCACCGTCCTTATGTGTGTCTTATAGGTATGTATTATCAATATGTCACCGTCCTTATGTCAGTCTTATAGGTATGTATTATCAATATGTCACCGTCCTTATGTCAGTCTTATAGGTATGTATTATCAATATGCCACCGTCCTTATGTCAGTCTTATAGGTATGTATTATCAATATGTCACCGTCCTTATGTCAGTCTTATAGGTATGTATTATCAATATGCCACCGTCCTTATGTCAGTCTTATAGGTATACATTATCAATATGTCACCGTCCTTATGTCAGTCTTATAGGTATGTATTATCAATATACACCGTCCTTATGTGAGTCTTATAGGTATGTATTATCAATATGTCACCGTCCTTATGTCAGTCTTATAGGTATGTATTATCAATATGTCACCGTCCTTATGTCAGTCTTATAGGTATGTATTATCAATATGCCACCGTCCTTATGTCAGTCTTATAGGTATGTATTATCAATATGCCACCGTCCTTATGTCAGTCTTATAGGTATGTATTATCAATATGTCACCGTCCTTATGTGTGTCTTATAGGTATGCATTATCAATATGTCACCTTCCTTATGTCAGTCTTATAGGTATGTATTATCAATATGTCACCGTCCTTATGTGAGTCTTATAGGTATGCATTATCAATATGCCACCGTCCTTATGTCAGTCTTATAGGTATGTATTATCAATATGTCACCGTCCTTATGTGAGTCTTATAGGTATGTATTATCAATATGTCACCGTCCTTATGTGTGTCTTATAGGTATGCATTATCAATATGTCACCTTCCTTATGTCAGTCTTATAGGTATGTATTATCAATATGTCACCTTCCTTATGTGTGTCTTATAGGTATGCATTATCAATATGTCACCTTCCTTATGTGAGTCTTATAGGTATGTATTATCAATATGTCACCGTCCTTATGTGTGTCTTATAGGTATGCATTATCAATATGTCACCTTCCTTATGTCAGTCTTATAGGTATGTATTATCAATATGTCACCGTCCTTATGTCAGTCTTATAGGTATGCATTATCAATATGTCACCGTCCTTATGTCAGTCTTATAGGTATGTATTATCAATATGTCACCGTCCTTATGTGTGTCTTATAGGTATGCATTATCAATATGTCACCTTCCTTATGTCAGTCTTATAGGTATGTATTATCAATATGTCACCTTCCTTATGTGTGTCTTATAGGTATGCATTATCAATATGTCACCTTCCTTATGTGAGTCTTATAGGTATGTATTATCAATATGTCACCGTCCTTATGTGTGTCTTATAGGTATGCATTATCAATATGTCACCTTCCTTATGTCAGTCTTATAGGTATGTATTATCAATATGTCACCGTCCTTATGTCAGTCTTATAGGTATGCATTATCAATATGTCACCGTCCTTATGTCAGTCTTATAGGTATGTATTATCAATATGTCACCGTCCTTATGTGTGTCTTATAGGTATGCATTATCAATATGTCACCTTCCTTATGTCAGTCTTATAGGTATGCATTATCAATATGTCACCTTCCTTATGTCAGTCTTATAGGTATGTATTATCAATATGTCACCGTCCTTATGTGAGTCTTATAGGTATGTATTATCAATATGTCACCGTCCTTATGTCAGTCTTATAGGTATGTATTATCAATATGTCACCGTCCTTATGTCAGTCTTATAGGTATGTATTATCAATATGTCACCGTCCTTATGTCAGTCTTATAGGTATGTATTATCAATATGTCACCGTCCTTATGTCAGTCTTATAGGTATGTATTATCAATATGTCACCGTCCTTATGTGTGTCTTATAGGTATGTATTATCAATATGTCACCGTCCTTATGTGAGTCTTATAGGTATGTATTATCAATATGTCACCGTCCTTATGTCAGTCTTATAGGTATGTATTATCAATATGTCACCGTCCTTATGTGAGTCTTATAGGTATGTATTATCAATATGTCACCGTCCTTATGTCAGTCTTATAGGTATGTATTATCAATATGTCACCGTCCTTATGTGTGTCTTATAGGTATGTATTATCAATATGTCACCGTCCTTATGTCAGTCTTATAGGTATGTATTATCAATATGTCACCGTCCTTATGTGAGTCTTATAGGTATGTATTATCAATATGTCACCGTCCTTATGTGTGTCTTATAGGTATGTATTATCAATATCCACCGTCCTTATGTGTGTCTTATAGGTATGCATTATCAATATGTCACCGTCCTTATGTCAGTCTTATAGGTATGTATTATCAATATGTCACCGTCCTTATGTGAGTCTTATAGGTATGCATTATCAATATGCCACCGTCCTTATGTGAGTCTTATAGGTATGTATTATCAATATGTCACCGTCCTTATGTCAGTCTTATAGGTATGTATTATCAATATGTCACCGTCCTTATGTGTGTCTTATAGGTATGTATTATCAATATCCACCGTCCTTATGTGTGTCTTATAGGTATGCATTATCAATATGTCACCGTCCTTATGTGAGTCTTATAGGTATGTATTATCAATATCCACCGTCCTTATGTGTGTCTTATAGGTATGTATTATCAATATGTCACCGTCCTTATGTCAGTCTTATAGGTATGTATTATCAATATCCACCGTCCTTATGTGTGTCTTATAGGTATGTATTATCAATATGTCACCGTCCTTATGTCAGTCTTATAGGTATGTATTATCAATATGTCACCGTCCTTATGTCAGTCTTATAGGTATGTATTATCAATATGTCACCGTCCTTATGTGTGTCTTATAGGTATGTATTATCAATATCCACCGTCCTTATGTGTGTCTTATAGGTATGCATTATCAATATGTCACCGTCCTTATGTCAGTCTTATAGGTATGTATTATCAATATGTCACCGTCCTTATGTCAGTCTTATAGGTATGTATTATCAATATACCACCGTCCTTATGTGTGTCTTATAGGTATGTATTATCAATATGCCACCTTCCTTATGTGTGTCTTATAGGTATGTATTATCAATATGCCACCGTCCTTATGTGAGTCTTATAGGTATGTATTATCAATATGTCACCGTCCTTATGTGAGTCTTATAGGTATGCATTATCAATATGCCACCGTCCTTATGTGAGTCTTATAGGTATGTATTATCAATATGTCACCGTCCTTATGTCAGTCTTATAGGTATGTATTATCAATATGTCACCGTCCTTATGTCAGTCTTATAGGTATGTATTATCAATATGTCACCGTCCTTATGTGAGTCTTATAGGTATGTATTATCAATATGTCACCGTCCTTATGTGAGTCTTATAGGTATGTATTATCAATATGCCACCGTCCTTATGTCAGTCTTATAGGTATGTATTATCAATATGTCACCTTCCTTATGTGAGTCTTATAGGTATGTATTATCAATATGTCACCGTCCTTATGTGAGTCTTATAGGTATGTATTATCAATATGTCACCGTCCTTATGTCAGTCTTATAGGTATGTATTATCAATATGTCACCGTCCTTATGTGAGTCTTATAGGTATACCTGGCAATATGCCACCGTCCTTATGTGTGTCTTATAGGTATGCATTATCAATATCCACCGTCCTTATGTGAGTCTTATAGGTATGCATTATCAATATGCCACCGTCCTTATGTCAGTCTTATAGGTATGTATTATCAATATACACCGTCCTTATGTCAGTCTTATAGGTATGTATTATCAATATACACCGTCCTTATGTCAGTCTTATAGGTATGTATTATCAATATGTCACCGTCCTTATGTCAGTCTTATAGGTATGTATTATCAATATGTCACCGTCCTTATGTGAGTCTTATAGGTATGTATTATCAATATGTCACCGTCCTTATGTGAGTCTTATAGGTATGTATTATCAATATGTCACCGTCCTTATGTGAGTCTTATAGGTATACATTATCAATATGTCACCGTCCTTATGTGAGTCTTATAGGTATGTATTATCAATATGTCACCTTCCTTATGTCAGTCTTATAGGTATACATTATCAATATGTCACCGTCCTTATGTCAGTCTTATAGGTATGCATTATCAATATGTCACCGTCCTTATGTGTGTCTTATAGGTATACATTATCAATATGTCACCGTCCTTATGTCAGTCTTATAGGTATGTATTATCAATATGTCACCGTCCTTATGTCAGTCTTATAGGTATACATTATCAATATGTCACCGTCCTTATGTCAGTCTTATAGGTATGTATTATCAATATGTCACCGTCCTTATGTCAGTCTTATAGGTATGTATTATCAATATGTCACCGTCCTTATGTCAGTCTTATAGGTATGTATTATCAATATGTCACCGTCCTTATGTGTGTCTTATAGGTATGTATTATCAATATGTCACCGTCCTTATGTGTGTCTTATAGGTATACATTATCAATATGTCACCGTCCTTATGTCAGTCTTATAGGTATGTATTATCAATATGTCACCGTCCTTATGTCAGTCTTATAGGTATGTATTATCAATATGCCACCGTCCTTATGTGAGTCTTATAGGTATGTATTATCAATATGTCACCGTCCTTATGTCAGTCTTATAGGTATGTATTATCAATATGTCACCGTCCTTATGTCAGTCTTATAGGTATGTATTATCAATATGTCACCGTCCTTATGTGTGTCTTATAGGTATGTATTATCAATATGTCACCGGCCTTATGTGAGTCTTATAGGTATGTATTATCAATATCCACCGTCCTTATGTGAGTCTTATAGGTATGTATTATCAATATGTCACCGTCCTTATGTCAGTCTTATAGGTATACATTATCAATATGTCACCGTCCTTATGTGAGTCTTATAGGTATGTATTATCAATATGTCACCGTCCTTATGTGAGTCTTATAGGTATACATTATCAATATGTCACCGTCCTTATGTCAGTCTTATAGGTATGTATTATCAATATGTCACCGTCCTTATGTGAGTCTTATAGGTATGTATTATCAATATGTCACCGTCCTTATGTGTGTCTTATAGGTATGTATTATCAATATGTCACCGTCCTTATGTGAGTCTTATAGGTATGTATTATCAATATCCACCGTCCTTATGTGAGTCTTATAGGTATGTATTATCAATATGTCACCGTCCTTATGTCAGTCTTATAGGTATGTATTATCAATATCCACCGTCCTTATGTGAGTCTTATAGGTATGTATTATCAATATCCACCGTCCTTATGTGAGTCTTATAGGTATGTATTATCAATATGTCACCGTCCTTATGTCAGTCTTATAGGTATGTATTATCAATATGCCACCGTCCTTATGTCAGTCTTATAGGTATGTATTATCAATATCCACCGTCCTTATGTGAGTCTTATAGGTATGTATTATCAATATCCACCGTCCTTATGTGAGTCTTATAGGTATGTATTATCAATATGTCACCGTCCTTATGTCAGTCTTATAGGTATGTATTATCAATATACACCGGCCTTATGTGTGTCTTATAGGTATGTATTATCAATATCCACCGTCCTTATGTGAGTCTTATAGGTATGTATTATCAATATGTCACCTTCCTTATGTGAGTCTTATAGGTATGTATTATCAATATCCACCTTCCTTATGTGAGTCTTATAGGTATGTATTATCAATATGTCACCGTCCTTATGTCAGTCTTATAGGTATGTATTATCAATATGTCACCGTCCTTATGTGAGTCTTATAGGTATGTATTATCAATATCCACCGTCCTTATGTCAGTCTTATAGGTATGTATTATCAATATGCCACCTTCCTTATGTCAGTCTTATAGGTATGTATTATCAATATGCCACCGTCCTTATGTGAGTCTTATAGGTATGTATTATCAATATGTCACCGTCCTTATGTGAGTCTTATAGGTATGTATTATCAATATGTCACCTTCCTTATGTGAGTCTTATAGGTATGTATTATCAATATGTCACCTTCCTTATGTCAGTCTTATAGGTATGTATTATCAATATGTCACCTTCCTTATGTGAGTCTTATAGGTATGTATTATCAATATGTCACCTTCCTTATGTGAGTCTTATAGGTATGTATTATCAATATGTCACCGTCCTTATGTGAGTCTTATAGGTATGTATTATCAATATGTCACCTTCCTTATGTCAGTCTTATAGGTATGTATTATCAATATGTCACCGTCCTTATGTCAGTCTTATAGGTATGTATTATCAATATGTCACCTTCCTTATGTCAGTCTTATAGGTATGTATTATCAATATGTCACCGTCCTTATGTCAGTCTTATAGGTATGTATTATCAATATGTCACCTTCCTTATGTCAGTCTTATAGGTATGTATTATCAATATGTCACCTTCCTTATGTCAGTCTTATAGGTATGTATTATCAATATGTCACCTTCCTTATGTCAGTCTTATAGGTATGTATTATCAATATGTCACCTTCCTTATGTCAGTCTTATAGGTATGTATTATCAATATGTCACCGTCCTTATGTCAGTCTTATAGGTATGTATTATCAATATGTCACCTTCCTTATGTCAGTCTTATAGGTATGTATTATCAATATGTCACCTTCCTTATGTCAGTCTTATAGGTATGTATTATCAATATGTCACCTTCCTTATGTCAGTCTTATAGGTATGTATTATCAATATGTCACCTTCCTTATGTCAGTCTTATAGGTATGTATTATCAATATGTCACCTTCCTTATGTCAGTCTTATAGGTATGTATTATCAATATGTCACCTTCCTTATGTCAGTCTTATAGGTATGTATTATCAATATGTCACCTTCCTTATGTCAGTCTTATAGGTATGTATTATCAATATGTCACCGTCCTTATGTCAGTCTTATAGGTATGTATTATCAATATGTCACCTTCCTTATGTCAGTCTTATAGGTATGTATTATCAATATGTCACCTTCCTTATGTCAGTCTTATAGGTATGTATTATCAATATGTCACCTTCCTTATGTCAGTCTTATAGGTATGTATTATCAATATGTCACCTTCCTTATGTCAGTCTTATAGGTATGTATTATCAATATGTCACCTTCCTTATGTCAGTCTTATAGGTATGTATTATCAATATGTCACCGTCCTTATGTCAGTCTTATAGGTATGTATTATCAATATGTCACCTTCCTTATGTCAGTCTTATAGGTATGTATTATCAATATGTCACCTTCCTTATGTCAGTCTTATAGGTATGTATTATCAATATGTCACCTTCCTTATGTCAGTCTTATAGGTATGTATTATCAATATGTCACCTTCCTTATGTCAGTCTTATAGGTATGTATTATCAATATGTCACCTTCCTTATGTCAGTCTTATAGGTATGTATTATCAATATGTCACCTTCCTTATGTCAGTCTTATAGGTATGTATTATCAATATGTCACCTTCCTTATGTCAGTCTTATAGGTATGTATTATCAATATGTCACCTTCCTTATGTCAGTCTTATAGGTATGTATTATCAATATGTCACCGTCCTTATGTCAGTCTTATAGGTATGTATTATCAATATGTCACCTTCCTTATGTCAGTCTTATAGGTATGTATTATCAATATGTCACCGTCCTTATGTCAGTCTTATAGGTATGTATTATCAATATGTCACCTTCCTTATGTCAGTCTTATAGGTATGTATTATCAATATGTCACCGTCCTTATGTCAGTCCTATAGGTATGTATTATCAATATGTCACCTTCCTTATGTCAGTCTTATAGGTATGTATTATCAATATGTCACCGTCCTTATGTGAGTCTTATAGGTATGTATTATCAATATGTCACCTTCCTTATGTCAGTCTTATAGGTATGTATTATCAATATGTCACCGTCCTTATGTGAGTCTTATAGGTATGTATTATCAATATGTCACCGTCCTTATGTGAGTCTTATAGGTATGTATTATCAATATGTCACCGTCCTTATGTGAGTCCTATAGGTATGTATTATCAATATGTCACCTTCCTTATGTCAGTCTTATAGGTATGTATTATCAATATGTCACCGTCCTTATGTGAGTCTTATAGGTATGTATTATCAATATGTCACCGTCCTTATGTCAGTCTTATAGGTATGTATTATCAATATGTCACCGTCCTTATGTGAG
Organism: Siphonodentalium dalli; assembly: GCA_032622095.1. Lineage (NCBI taxonomy): Eukaryota > Metazoa > Mollusca > Scaphopoda > Gadilida > Siphonodentaliidae > Siphonodentalium > Siphonodentalium dalli. Next base: position 4,171,117 of record CP136061.1, read on the forward strand.
TCTTATAGGTATGTATTATCAATATGTCACCTTCCTTATGTCAGTCTTATAGGTATGCATTATCAATATGCCACCGTCCTTATGTCAGTCTTATAGGTATGCATTATCAATATGTCACCGTCCTTATGTCAGTCTTATAGGTATGTATTATCAATATGTCACCGTCCTTATGTGTGTCTTATAGGTATGTATTATCAATATGCCACCGTCCTTATGTGAGTCTTATAGGTATGTATTATCAATATGTCACCGTCCTTATGTGAGTCTTATAGGTATGTATTATCAATATGTCACCGTCCTTATGTGAGTCTTATAGGTATGTATTATCAATATGTCACCTTCCTTATGTTAGTCTTATAGGTATGTATTATCAATATGTCACCGTCCTTATGTGAGTCTTATAGGTATGTATTATCAATATGTCACCTTCCTTATGTTAGTCTTATAGGTATGTATTATCAATATGTCACCGTCCTTATGTCAGTCTTATAGGTATGTATTATCAATATGTCACCTTCCTTATGTGTGTCTTATAGGTATGTATTATCAATATGTCACCGTCCTTATGTGTGTCTTATAGGTATGTATTATCAATATGTCACCGTCCTTATGTGAGTCTTATAGGTATGTATTATCAATATGCCACCGTCCTTATGTGAGTCTTGTATGTATGTATTATCAATATGCCACCTTCCTTATGTTAGTCTTATAGGTATGTATTATCAATATGTCACCGTCCTTATGTCAGTCTTATAGGTATGTATTATCAATATGTCACCGTCCTTATGTGAGTCTTATAGGTATGTATTATCAATATGTCACCGTCCTTATGTCAGTCTTATAGGTATGTATTATCAATATGTCACCGTCCTTATGTGAGTCTTATAGGTATGTATTATCAATATGTCACCGTCCTTATGTCAGTCTTATAGGTATGTATTATCAATATGTCACCGTCCTTATGTGTGTCTTATAGGTATGTATTATCAATATGTCACCGTCCTTATGTGTGTCTTATAGGTATGTATTATCAATATGTCACCGTCCTTATGTCAGTCTTATAGGTATGTATTATCAATATGCCACCTTCCTTATGTGAGTCTTATAGGTATGTATTATCAATATCCACCGTCCTTATGTCAGTCTTATAGGTATGTATTATCAATATCCACCGTCCTTATGTCAGTCTTATAGGTATGTATTATCAATATGTCACCGTCCTTATGTGAGTCTTATAGGTATGTATTATCAATATGTCACCTTCCTTATGTGAGTCTTATAGGTATGTATTATCAATATGTCACCGTCCTTATGTGTGTCTTATAGGTATGTATTATCAATATACACCGTCCTTATGTCAGTCTTATAGGTATGTATTATCAATATGTCACCGTCCTTATGTGAGTCTTATAGGTATGTATTATCAATATGTCACCTTCCTTATGTCAGTCTTATAGGTATGTATTATCAATATGTCACCGTCCTTATGTCAGTCTTATAGGTATGTATTATCAATATCCACCGACCTTATGTGTGTCTTATAGGTATGCATTATCAATATGTCACCGTCCTTATGTGAGTCTTATAGGTATGTATTATCAATATGTCACCGTCCTTATGTGAGTCTTATAGGTATGTATTATCAATATGTCACCGTCCTTATGTCAGTCTTATAGGTATGTATTATCAATATGTCACCGTCCTTATGTGAGTCTTATAGGTATGTATTATCAATATGTCACCGTCCTTATGTGAGTCTTATAGGTATGTATTATCAATATGTCACCTTCCTTATGTTAGTCTTATAGGTATGTATTATCAATATGTCACCGTCCTTATGTCTGTCTTATAGGTATGTATTATCAATATGTCACCGTCCTTATGTGAGTCTTATAGGTATGTATTATCAATATGTCACCGTCCTTATGTGTGTCTTATAGGTATGTATTATCAATATGTCACCGTCCTTATGTGTGTCTTATAGGTATGTATTATCAATATGTCACCGTCCTTATGTGAGTCTTATAGGTATGTATTATCAATATGTCACCGTCCTTATGTGTGTCTTATAGGTATGTATTATCAATATGCCACCGTCCTTATGTGAGTCTTATAGGTATGTATTATCAATATGTCACCGTCCTTATGTGAGTCTTATAGGTATGTATTATCAATATGTCACCGTCCTTATGTGTGTCTTATAGGTATGTATTATCAATATGCCACCGTCCTTATGTGTGTCTTATAGGTATGTATTATCAATATGTCACCGTCCTTATGTGAGTCTTATAGGTATGTATTATCAATATGTCACCGTCCTTATGTGTGTCTTATAGGTATGTATTATCAATATGTCACCGTCCTTATGTGTGTCTTATAGGTATGTATTATCAATATGTCACCGTCCTTATGTGTGTCTTATAGGTATGTATTATCAATATGTCACCGTCCTTATGTGTGTCTTATAGGTATGTATTATCAATATGTCACCGTCCTTATGTCAGTCTTATAGGTATGTATTATCAATATCCACCGTCCTTATGTGAGACTTATAGGTATGTATTATCAATATGTCACCGTCCTTATGTGAGTCTTATAGGTATGTATTATCAATATGTCACCGTCCTTATGTGTGTCTTATAGGTATGTATTATCAATATGTCACCGTCCTTATGTGAGTCTTATAGGTATGTATTATCAATATGTCACCTTCCTTATGTTAGTCTTATAGGTATGTATTATCAATATGTCACCGTCCTTATGTCAGTCTTATAGGTATGTATTATCAATATCCACCGTCCTTATGTGAGACTTATAGGTATGTATTATCAATATGTCACCGTCCTTATGTGAGTCTTATAGGTATGTATTATCAATATGCCACCGTCCTTATGTCAGTCTTATAGGTATGTATTATCAATATGTCACCGTCCTTATGTGTGTCTTATAGGTATGTATTATCAATATGTCACCTTCCTTATGTGAGTCTTATAGGTATGTATTATCAATATGTCACCGTCCTTATGTGAGTCTTATAGGTATGTATTATCAATATGTCACCGTCCTTATGTGAGTCTTATAGGTATGTATTATCAATATGTCACCGTCCTTATGTCTGTCTTATAGGTATGTATTATCAATATGTCACCGTCCTTATGTCAGTCTTATAGGTATGTATTATCAATATGTCACCTTCCTTATGTGAGTCTTATAGGTATGTATTATCAATATCCACCGTCCTTATGTCAGTCTTATAGGTATGTATTATCAATATACACCGTCCTTATGTCAGTCTTATAGGTATGTATTATCAATATACACCGTCCTTATGTCAGTCTTATAGGTATGTATTATCAATATGTCACCTTCCTTATGTCTGTCTTATAGGTATGTATTATCAATATGCCACCGTCCTTATGTGTGTCTTATAGGTATGTATTATCAATATGTCACCTTCCTTATGTCTGTCTTATAGGTATGTATTATCAATATCCACCGTCCTTATGTGAGACTTATAGGTATGTATTATCAATATGTCACCGTCCTTATGTGAGTCTTATAGGTATGTATTATCAATATGCCACCGTCCTTATGTCAGTCTTATAGGTATGTATTATCAATATGTCACCGTCCTTATGTGAGTCTTATAGGTATATATTATCAATATGTCACCGTCCTTATGTGAGTCTTATAGGTATGTATTATCAATATGTCACCTTCCTTTTGTGAGTCTTATAGGTATGTATTATCAATATGTCACCGTCCTTATGTGAGTCTTATAGGTATGTATTATCAATATGTCACCGTCCTTATGTGAGTCTTATAGGTATGTATTATCAATATGTCACCTTCCTTATGTCAGTCTTATAGGTATGTATTATCAATATGTCACCGTCCTTATGTGAGTCTTATAGGTATGTATTATCAATATGTCACCTTCCTTATGTGAGTCTTATAGGTATGTATTATCAATATGTCACCTTCCTTATGTGAGTCTTATAGGTATGTATTATCAATATGTCACCTTCCTTATGTGAGTCTTATAGGTATGTATTATCAATATGTCACCTTCCTTATGTGAGTCTTATAGGTATGTATTATCAATATGTCACCGTCCTTATGTGAGTCTTATAGGTATGTATTATCAATATGTCACCGTCCTTATGTGAGTCTTATAGGTATGTATTATCAATATGTCACCTTCCTTATGTCAGTCTTATAGGTATGTATTATCAATATGTCACCGTCCTTATGTGAGTCTTATAGGTATGTATTATCAATATGTCACCTTCCTTATGTGAGTCTTATAGGTATGTATTATCAATATGTCACCTTCCTTATGTGAGTCTTATAGGTATGTATTATCAATATGTCACCTTCCTTATGTGAGTCTTATAGGTATGTATTATCAATATGTCACCGTCCTTATGTGAGTCTTATAGGTATGTATTATCAATATGTCACCTTCCTTATGTGAGTCTTATAGGTATGTATTATCAATATGTCACCGTCCTTATGTGAGTCTTATAGGTATGTATTATCAATATGTCACCGTCCTTATGTGAGTCTTATAGGTATGTATTATCAATATGTCACCGTCCTTATGTGAGTCTTATAGGTATGTATTATCAATATGTCACCGTCCTTATGTGAGTCTTATAGGTATGTATTATCAATATGTCACCTTCCTTATGTCTGTCTTATAGGTATGTATTATCAATATGTCACCGTCCTTATGTCAGTCTTATAGGTATGTATTATCAATATCCACCGTCCTTATGTGAGACTTATAGGTATGTATTATCAATATGTCACCGTCCTTATGTGAGTCTTATAGGTATGTATTATCAATATGCCACCGTCCTTATGTCAGTCTTATAGGTATGTATTATCAATATGTCACCGTCCTTATGTCAGTCTTATAGGTATGTATTATCAATATGCCACCGTCCTTATGTCAGTCTTATAGGTATGTATTATCAATATGTCACCGTCGTTATGTGAGTCTTATAGGTATGTATTATCAATATGTCACCTTCCTTATGTGAGTCTTATAGGTATGCATTATCAATATGTCACCTTCCTTATGTGAGTCTTATAGGTATGTATTATCAATATGTCACCTTCCTTATGTGAGTCTTATAGGTATGTATTATCAATATGTCACCTTCCTTATGTGAGTCTTATAGGTATGCATTATCAATATGTCACCTTCCTTATGTGAGTCTTATAGGTATGTATTATCAATATGTCACCTTCCTTATGTGAGTCTTATAGGTATGCATTATCAATATGTCACCTTCCTTATGTGTGTCTTATAGGTATGTATTATCAATATGTCACCTTCCTTATGTGAGTCTTATAGGTATGCATTATCAATATGCCACCGTCCTTATGTGAGTCTTATAGGTATGTATTATCAATATGCCACGGTCCTTATGTGAGTCTTATAGGTATGTATTATCAATATGCCACCTTCCTTATGTGAGTCTTATAGGTATGTATTATCAATATGCCACCGTCCTTATGTGTGTCTTATAGGTATGCATTATCAATATGCCACCGTCCTTATGTGAGTCTTATAGGTATGTATTATCAATATGCCACCGTCCTTATGTGAGTCTTATAGGTATGTATTATCAATATGTCACCTTCCTTATGTGAGTCTTATAGGTATGTATTATCAATATGTCACCTTCCTTATGTGAGTCTTATAGGTATGCATTATCAATATGTCACCGTCCTTATGTGAGTCTTATATGTATGCATTATCAATATGCCACCTTCCTTATGTGAGTCTTATAGATATGTATTATCAATATGTCACCGTCCTTATGTGAGTCTTATAGGTATGTATTATCAATATGTCAACGTCCGTATGTGAGTCTTATAGGTATGCATTATCAATATGCCACCGTCCCTATGTGAGTCTTATAGGTATGCATTATCAATATGTCACCGTCCTTATGTGAGTCTTATAGGTATGTATTATCAATATGCCACCGTCCTTATGTGAGTCTTATAGGTATGCATTATCAATATGTCACCTTCCTTATGTGAGTCTTATAGGTATGCATTATCAATATGTCACCTTCCTTATGTGAGTCTTATAGGTATGCATTATCAATATGTCACCGTCCTTATGTGAGTCTTATAGGTATGCATTATCAATATGCCACCGTCCTTATGTGAGTCTTATAGGTGTGTATTATCAATATGTCACCTTCCTTATGTGAGTCTTATAGGTATGCATTATCAATATGCCACCGTCCTTATGTGAGTCTTATAGGTATGTATTATCAATATGCCACCGTCCTTATGTGAGTCTTATAGGTATGCATTATCAATATGTCACCTTCCTTATGTGAGTCTTATAGGTATGTATTATCAATATGCCACCGTCCTTAATTGAGTCTTATAGGTATGTATTATCAATATGTCACCGTCCTTATGTGTGTCTTATAGGTATGTATTATCAATATGCCACCGTCCTTATGTGAGTCTTATAGGTATGCATTATCAATATGTCACCGTCCTTATGTGTGTCTTATAGGTATGTATTATCAATATGCCACCGTCCTTATGTGAGTCTTATAGGTATGTATTATCAATATGTCACCGTCCTTATGTGGGTCTTATAGGTATGTATTATCAATATCCACCGTCCTTATGTGAGTCTTATAGGTATGTATTATCAATATGTCACCTTCCTTATGTGTGTCTTATAGGTATGCATTATCAATATGTCACCGTCCTTATGTGAGTCTTATAGGTATGTATTATCAATATGTCACCTTCCTTATGTGTGTCTTATAGGTATGTATTATCAATATGTCACCGTCCTTATGTGTGTCTTATAGGTATGTATTATCAATATGTCACCGTCCTTATGTGAGTCTTATAGGTATGTATTATCAATATGCCACCTTCCTTATGTGAGTCTTATAGGTATGTATTATCAATATGTCACCTTCCTTATGTGAGTCTTATAGGTATGTATTATCAATATGCCACCGTCCTTATGTGTGTCTTATAGGTATGTATTATCAATATGTCACCGGCCTTATGTGAGTCTTATAGGTATGTATTATCAATATGTCACCTTCCTTATGTGAGTCTTATAGGTATGTATTATCAATATGCCACCGTCCTTATGTGTGTCTTATAGGTATGCATTATCAATATGTCACCGTCCTTATGTGTGTCTTATAGGTATGCATTATCAATATGCCACCTTCCTTATGTGAGTCTTATAGGTATGTATTATCAATATGTCACCTTCCTTATGTGAGTCTTATAGGTATGTATTATCAATATGCCACCGTCCTTATGTGTGTCTTATAGGTATGTATTATCAATATGTCACCGGCCTTATGTGAGTCTTATAGGTATGTATTATCAATATGTCACCGTCCTTATGTGTGTCTTATAGGTATGTATTATCAATATGCCACCGTCCTTATGTGTGTCTTATAGGTATACATTATCAATATACACCGTCCTTATGTGAGTCTTATAGGTATACATTATCAGTATCCACCTTCCTTATGTGAGTCTTATAGGTATGTATTATCAATATGCCACCGTCCTTATGTGTGTCTTATAGGTATACATTATCAATATCCACCTTCCTTATGTGAGTCTTATAGGTATGTATTATCAATATGCCACCTTACTTATGTATGTCTTATAGGTATACATTATCAATATGTCACCGTCCTTATGTGTGTCTTATAGGTATGTATTATCAATATGTCACCGTCCTTATGTGTGTCTTATAGGTATGTATTATCAATATGCCACCGTCCTTATGTGTGTCTTATAGGTATGTATTATCAATATGCCACCTTCCTTATGTGAGTCTTATAGGTATACATGGCAATATCCACCTTCCTTATGTGAGTCTTATAGGTATGTATTATCAATATGCCACCGTCCTTATGTATGTCTTACAGGTATACATTATCAATATGTCACCGTCCTTATGTGTGTCTTATAGGTATGTATTATCAATATGTCACCGTCCTTATGTGTGTCTTATAGGTATGTATTATCAATATGCCACCGTCCTTATGTGTGTCTTATAGGTATGTATTATCAATATGCCACCTTCCTTATGTGAGTCTTATAGGTATACATGGCAATATCCACCTTCCTTATGTGAGTCTTATAGGTATGTATTATCAATATGCCACCGTCCTTATGTGTGTCTTATAGGTATACATTATCAATATCCACCTTCCTTATGTGTGTCTTATAGGTATACATGGCAATATCCACCTTCCTTATGTGAGTCTTATAGGTATACATTATTAATATGTCACCGTCCTTATGTGTGTCTTATAGGTATACATGGCAATATCCACCTTCCTTATGTGTGTCTTATAGGTATACATTATTAATATGTCACCGTCCTTATGTGTGTCTTATAGGTATGTATTATCAATATGCCACCGTCCTTATGTGTGTCTTATAGGTATGTATTATCAATATGCCACCTTCCTTATGTGAGTCTTATAGGTATACATTATCAATATCCACCTTCCTTATGTGTGTCTTATAGGTATACATGGCAATATCCACCTTCCTTATGTGAGTCTTATAGGTATGTATTATCAATATGCCACCGTCCTTATGTGTGTCTTATAGGTATACATTATCAATATCCACCTTCCTTATGTGTGTCTTATAGGTATACATGGCAATATCCACCTTCCTTATGTGAGTCTTATAGGTATGTATTATCAATATGCCACCGTCCTTATGTGAGTCTTATAGGTATGCATTATCAATATGTCACCTTCCTTATGTGAGTCTTATAGGTATGCATTATCAATATGTCACCGTCCTTATGTGAGTCTTATAGGTATGCATTATCAATATGCCACCGTCCTTATGTGAGTCTTATAGGTGTGTATTATCAATATGTCACCTTCCTTATGTGAGTCTTATAGGTATGCATTATCAATATGCCACCGTCCTTATGTGAGTCTTATAGGTATGTATTATCAATATGCCACCGTCCTTATGTGAGTCTTATAGGTATGCATTATCAATATGTCACCTTCCTTATGTGAGTCTTATAGGTATGTATTATCAATATGCCACCGTCCTTATGTGAGTCTTATAGGTATGTATTATCAATATGTCACCGTCCTTATGTGTGTCTTATAGGTATGTATTATCAATATGCCACCGTCCTTATGTGAGTCTTATAGGTATGCATTATCAATATGTCACCGTCCTTATGTGTGTCTTATAGGTATGTATTATCAATATGCCACCGTCCTTATGTGAGTCTTATAGGTATGTATTATCAATATGTCACCGTCCTTATGTGGGTCTTATAGGTATGTATTATCAATATCCACCGTCCTTATGTGAGTCTTATAGGTATGTATTATCAATATGTCACCTTCCTTATGTGTGTCTTATAGGTATGCATTATCAATATGTCACCGTCCTTATGTGAGTCTTATAGGTATGTATTATCAATATGTCACCTTCCTTATGTGTGTCTTATAGGTATGTATTATCAATATGCCACCTTCCTTATGTGAGTCTTATAGGTATGTATTATCAATATGTCACCTTCCTTATGTGAGTCTTATAGGTATGTATTATCAATATGCCACCGTCCTTATGTGTGTCTTATAGGTATGTATTATCAATATGTCACCGGCCTTATGTGAGTCTTATAGGTATGTATTATCAATATGTCACCGTTCTTATGTGTGTCTTATAGGTATGTATTATCAATATGCCACCGTCCTTATGTGTGTCTTATAGGTATACATTATCAATATACACCGTCCTTATGTGAGTCTTATAGGTATACATTATCAATATCCACCTTCCTTATGTGAGTCTTATAGGTATGTATTATCAATATGCCACCGTCCTTATGTGTGTCTTATAGGTATACATTATCAATATCCACCTTCCTTATGTGAGTCTTATAGGTATGTATTATCAATATGCCACCTTACTTATGTATGTCTTATAGGTATACATTATCAATATGTCACCGTCCTTATGTGTGTCTTATAGGTATGTATTATCAATATGTCACCGTCCTTATGTGTGTCTTATAGGTATGTATTATCAATATGCCACCGTCCTTATGTGTGTCTTATAGGTATGTATTATCAATATGCCACCTTCCTTATGTGAGTCTTATAGGTATACATGGCAATATCCACCTTCCTTATGTGAGTCTTATAGGTATGTATTATCAATATGCCACCGTCCTTATGTATGTCTTATAGGTATACATTATCAATATGTCACCGTCCTTATGTGTGTCTTATAGGTATGTATTATCAATATGTCACCGTCCTTATGTGTGTCTTATAGGTATGTATTATCAATATGCCACCGTCCTTATGTGTGTCTTATAGGTATGTATTATCAATATGCCACCTTCCTTATGTGAGTCTTATAGGTATACATGGCAATATCCACCTTCCTTATGTGAGTCTTATAGGTATGTATTATCAATATGCCACCGTCCTTATGTGTGTCTTATAGGTATACATTATCAATATCCACCTTCCTTATGTGTGTCTTATAGGTATACATGGCAATATCCACCTTCCTTATGTGAGTCTTATAGGTATACATTATTAATATGTCACCGTCCTTATGTGTGTCTTATAGGTATACATGGCAATATCCACCTTCCTTATGTGTGTCTTATAGGTATACATTATTAATATGTCACCGTCCTTATGTGTGTCTTATAGGTATGTATTATCAATATGCCACCGTCCTTATGTGTGTCTTATAGGTATGTATTATCAATATGCCACCTTCCTTATGTGAGTCTTATAGGTATACATTATCAATATCCACCTTCCTTATGTGTGTCTTATAGGTATACATGGCAATATCCACCTTCCTTATGTGAGTCTTATAGATATGTATTATCAATATGCCACCGTCCTTATGTGTGTCTTATAGGTATACATTATCAATATCCACCTTCCTTATGTGTGTCTTATAGGTATACATGGCAATATCCACCTTCCTTATGTGAGTCTTATAGGTATGTATTATCAATATGCCACCGTCCTTATGTGTGTCTTATAGGTATACATTATCAATATGCCACCTTCCTTATGTGAGTCTTATAGGTATACATTATCAATATCCACCTTCCTTATGTGTGTCTTATAGGTATACATGGCAATATCCACCTTCCTTATGTGAGTCTTATAGGTATGTATTATCAATATGTCACCGTCCTTATGTGTGTCTTATAGGTATGTATTATCAATATCCACCGGCCTTATGTGTGTCTTATAGGTATGTATTATCAATATGTCACCGTCCTTATGCGTGTCTTATAGGTATGGATTATCAATATCCACCGGCCGTATGTGTGTCTTATAGGTATGGATTATCAATATCCACCGGCCATATGTGAGTCTTATAGGTATACATGGCAATATCCACCGGCCTTATGTGAGTCTTATAGGTATACATGGCAATATCCACCTTCCTTATGTGAGTCTTATAGGTATGTATTATCAATATGTCAACGTCCTTATGTGTGTCTTATAGGTATGTATTATCAATATGGCACCGGCCTTATGTGAGTCTTATAGGTATGCATTATCAATATGCCACCGTCCTTATGTGAGTCTTATAGGTATGCATTATCAATATGCCACCGTCCTTATGTGAGTCTTATAGGTATGTATTATCAATATGCCACCTTCCTTATGTGAGTCTTATAGGTATGTATTATCAATATGCCACCTTCCTTATGTGTGTCTTATAGGTATGTATTATCAATATGCCACCTTCCTTATGTGTGTCTTATAGGTATGTATTATCAATATGCCACCTTCCTTATGTATGTCTTATAGGTATACATTATCAATATGCCACCGTCCTTATGTGTGTCTTATAGGTATACATTATCAATATGCCACCGTCCTTATGTGTGTCTTATAGGTATACATTATCAATATGCCACCTTCCTTATGTGAGTCTTATAGGTATGTATTATCAATATGCCACCTTACTTATGTATGTCTTATAGGTATACATTATCAATATGTCACCGTCCTTATGTGAGTCTTATAGGTATGTATTATCAATATGTCACCGTCCTTATGTGTGTCTTATAGGTATGTATTGTCAATATGCCACCGTCCTTATGTGTGTCTTATAGGTATGTATTATCAATATGCCACCTTCCTTATGTGAGTCTTATAGGTATACATGGCAATATCCACCTTCCTTATGTGAGTCTTATAGGTATGTATTATCAATATGCCACCGTCCTTATGTGTGTCTTATAGGTATACATTATCAATATCCACCTTCCTTATGTGTGTCTTATAGGTATACATGGCAATATCCACCTTCCTTATGTGAGTCTTATAGGTATACATTATTAATATGTCACCGTCCTTATGTGTGTCTTATAGGTATGTATTATCAATATGCCACCGTCCTTATGTGTGTCTTATAGGTATGTATTATCAATATGCCACCTTCCTTATGTGAGTCTTATAGGTATACATTATCAATATCCACCTTCCTTATGTGTGTCTTATAGGTATACATGGCAATATCCACCTTCCTTATGTGAGTCTTATAGGTATGTATTATCAATATGCCACCGTCCTTATGTGTGTCTTATAGGTATACATTATCAATATCCACCTTCCTTATGTGTGTCTTATAGGTATACATGGCAATATCCACCTTCCTTATGTGAGTCTTATAGGTATGTATTATCAATATGCCACCGTCCTTATGTGTGTCTTATAGGTATACATTATCAATATGCCACCTTCCTTATGTGAGTCTTATAGGTATACATTATCAATATCCACCTTCCTTATGTGTGTCTTACAGGTATACATGGCAATATCCACCTTCCTTATGTGAGTCTTATAGGTATGTATTATCAATATGCCACCGTCCTTATGTGTGTCTTATAGGTATACATTATCAATATGCCACCTTCCTTATGTGAGTCTTATAGGTATACATTATCAATATCCACCTTCCTTATGTGTGTCTTATAGGTATACATGGCAATATCCACCTTCCTTATGTGAGTCTTATAGGTATGTATTATCAATATGTCACCGTCCTTATGTGTGTCTTATAGGTATGTATTATCAATATCCACCGGCCTTATGTGTGTCTTATAGGTATGTATTATCAATATGTCACCGTCCTTATGTGTGTCTTATAGGTATGGATTATCAATATCCACCGGCCGTATGTGTGTCTTATAGGTATGGATTATCAATATCCACCGGCCATATGTGAGTCTTATAGGTATACATGGCAATATCCACCGGCCTTATGTGAGTCTTATAGGTATACATGGCAATATCCACCTTCCTTATGTGAGTCTTATAGGTATGTATTATCAATATGTCACCGTCCTTATGTGTGTCTTATATGTATGTATTATCAATATCCACCGGCCTTATATGTGTCTTATAGGTATGTATTATCAATATGTCACCGTCCTTATGTGTGTCTTATAGGTATGGATTATCAATATCCACCGGCCGTATGTGTGTCTTATAGGTATGGATTATCAATATCCACCGGCCATATGTGAGTCTTATAGGTATACATGGCAATATCCACCGGTCTTATGTGAGTCTTATAGGTATACATGGCAATATCCACCTTCCTTATGTGAGTCTTATAGGTATGTATTATCAATATGTCACCGTCCTTATGTGAGTCTTATAGGTATGTATTATCAATATCCACCGGCCTTATGTGTGTCTTATAGGTATGTATTATCAATATGTCACCGTCCTTATGTGAGTCTTATAGGTATGTATTATCAATATGTCACCGGCCTTATGTGTGTCTTATAGGTATGTATTATCAATATGTCACCGGCCTTATGTGAGTCTTATAGGTATGTATTATCAATATGTCACCGTCCTTATGTGTGTCTTATAGGTATGTATTATCAATATGTCACCGGCCTTATGTGTGTCTTATAGGTATGTATTATCAATATGTCACCGGCCTTATGTGTGTCTTATAGGTATGTATTATCAATATGTCACCGGCCTTATGTGTGTCTTATAGGTATGTATTATCAATATGTCACCGTCCTTATGTGAGTCTTATAGGTATGTATTATCAATATGTCACCGTCCTTATGTGAGTCTTATAGGTATGTATTATCAATATGTCACCGTCCTTATGTGTGTCTTATAGGTATGCATTATCAATATGCCACCTTCCTTATGTGTGTCTTATAGGTATGTATTATCAATATGTCACCGTCCTTATGTGAGTCTTATAGGTATGTATTATCAATATGTCACCGGCCTTATGTGTGTCTTATAGGTATGTATTATCAATATGTCACCGTCCTTATGTGAGTCTTATAGGTATACATTATCAATATGCCACCTTCCTTATGTGTGTCTTATAGGTATACATTATCAATATGTCACCTTCCTTATGTGAGTCTTATAGGTATACATTATCAATATGCCACCGTCCTTATGTGAGTCTTATAGGTATACATTATCAATATGTCACCTTCCTTATGTGAGTCTTATAGGTATGCATTATCAATATGCCACCGTCTTTATGTGTGTCTTATAGGTATACATTATCAATATGTCACCTTCCTTATGTGTGTCTTATAGGTATACATTATCAATATGTCACCTTCCTTATGTGTGTCTTATATGTATACATTATCAATATGTCACCTTCCTTATGTGTGTTTTATAGGTATACATTATCAATATGTCACCTTCCTTATGTGTGTCTTATAGGTATACATTATAAATATGCCACCTTCCTTATGTGTGTCTTATAGGTATACATTATCAATATCCACCTTCCTTATGTGTGTCTTATAGATATGTATTATCAATATGCCACCTTCCTTATGTGAGTCTTATAGGTATGTATTATCAATATGTCACCGACCTTATGTGAGTCTTATAGGTATGTATTATCAATATGCCACCTTCCTTATGTATGTCTTATAGGTATACATTATCAATATGCCACCGTCCTTATGTATGTCTTATAGGTATACATTATCAATATGCCACCGTCCTTATGTGTGTCTTATAGGTATACATTATCAATATACACCGTCCTTATGTGAGTCTTATAGGTATGCATTATCAATATCCACCTTCCTTATGTGAGTCTTATAGGTATACATTATCAATATCCACCTTCCTTATGTGAGTCTTATAGGTATACATTATCAATATGCCACCGTCCTTATTTGTGTCTTATAGGTATACATTATCAATATGCCACCGGCCTTATGTGTGTCTTATAGGTATGTATTATCAATATGCCACCTTCCTTATGTGAGTCTTATAGGTATGTATTATCAATATGCCACCTTCCTTATGTGAGTCTTATAGGTATGTATTATCAATATGCCACCTTCCTTATGTATGTCTTATAGGTATACATTATCAATATGCCACCGTCCTTATGTGTGTCTTATAGGTATACATTATCAATATGCCACCGTCCTTATGTGTGTCTTATAGGTATACATTATCAATATGCCACCTTCCTTATGTGAGTCTTATAGGTATGTATTATCAATATGCCACCTTCCTTATGTGTGTCTTATAGGTATGTATTATCAATATGCCACCTTCCTTATGTATGTCTTATAGGTATACATTATCAATATGCCACCGTCCTTATGTGTGTCTTATAGGTATACATTATCAATATGCCACCGTCCTTATGTGTGTCTTATAGGTATACATTATCAATATGCCACCTTCCTTATGTGAGTCTTATAGGTATGTATTATCAATATGCCACCTTACTTATGTATGTCTTATAGGTATACATTATCAATATGTCACCGTCCTTATGTGAGTCTTATAGGTATGTATTATCAATATGTCACCGTCCTTATGTGTGTCTTATAGGTATGTATTGTCAATATGCCACCGTCCTTATGTGTGTCTTATAGGTATGTATTATCAATATGCCACCTTCCTTATGTGAGTCTTATAGGTATACATGGCAATATCCACCTTCCTTATGTGAGTCTTATAGGTATGTATTATCAATATGCCACCGTCCTTATGTGTGTCTTATAGGTATACATTATCAATATCCACCTTCCTTATGTGTGTCTTATAGGTATACATGGCAATATCCACCTTCCTTATGTGAGTCTTATAGGTATACATTATTAATATGTCACCGTCCTTATGTGTGTCTTATAGGTATGTATTATCAATATGCCACCGTCCTTATGTGTGTCTTATAGGTATGTATTATCAATATGCCACCTTCCTTATGTGAGTCTTATAGGTATACATTATCAATATCCACCTTCCTTATGTGTGTCTTATAGGTATACATGGCAATATCCACCTTCCTTATGTGAGTCTTATAGGTATGTATTATCAATATGCCACCGTCCTTATGTGTGTCTTATAGGTATACATTATCAATATCCACCTTCCTTATGTGTGTCTTATAGGTATACATGGCAATATCCACCTTCCTTATGTGAGTCTTATAGGTATGTATTATCAATATGCCACCGTCCTTATGTGTGTCTTATAGGTATACATTATCAATATGCCACCTTCCTTATGTGAGTCTTATAGGTATACATTATCAATATCCACCTTCCTTATGTGTGTCTTACAGGTATACATGGCAATATCCACCTTCCTTATGTGAGTCTTATAGGTATGTATTATCAATATGCCACCGTCCTTATGTGTGTCTTATAGGTATACATTATCAATATGCCACCTTCCTTATGTGAGTCTTATAGGTATACATTATCAATATCCACCTTCCTTATGTGTGTCTTATAGGTATACATGGCAATATCCACCTTCCTTATGTGAGTCTTATAGGTATGTATTATCAATATGTCACCGTCCTTATGTGTGTCTTATAGGTATGTATTATCAATATCCACCGGCCTTATGTGTGTCTTATAGGTATGTATTATCAATATGTCACCGTCCTTATGTGTGTCTTATAGGTATGGATTATCAATATCCACCGGCCGTATGTGTGTCTTATAGGTATGGATTATCAATATCCACCGGCCATATGTGAGTCTTATAGGTATACATGGCAATATCCACCGGCCTTATGTGAGTCTTATAGGTATACATGGCAATATCCACCTTCCTTATGTGAGTCTTATAGGTATGTATTATCAATATGTCACCGTCCTTATGTGTGTCTTATATGTATGTATTATCAATATCCACCGGCCTTATATGTGTCTTATAGGTATGTATTATCAATATGTCACCGTCCTTATGTGTGTCTTATAGGTATGGATTATCAATATCCACCGGCCGTATGTGTGTCTTATAGGTATGGATTATCAATATCCACCGGCCATATGTGAGTCTTATAGGTATACATGGCAATATCCACCGGTCTTATGTGAGTCTTATAGGTATACATGGCAATATCCACCTTCCTTATGTGAGTCTTATAGGTATGTATTATCAATATGTCACCGTCCTTATGTGAGTCTTATAGGTATGTATTATCAATATCCACCGGCCTTATGTGTGTCTTATAGGTATGTATTATCAATATGTCACCGTCCTTATGTGAGTCTTATAGGTATGTATTATCAATATGTCACCGGCCTTATGTGTGTCTTATAGGTATGTATTATCAATATGTCACCGGCCTTATGTGAGTCTTATAGGTATGTATTATCAATATGTCACCGTCCTTATGTGTGTCTTATAGGTATGTATTATCAATATGTCACCGGCCTTATGTGTGTCTTATAGGTATGTATTATCAATATGTCACCGGCCTTATGTGTGTCTTATAGGTATGTATTATCAATATGTCACCGGCCTTATGTGTGTCTTATAGGTATGTATTATCAATATGTCACCGTCCTTATGTGAGTCTTATAGGTATGTATTATCAATATGTCACCGTCCTTATGTGAGTCTTATAGGTATGTATTATCAATATGTCACCGTCCTTATGTGTGTCTTATAGGTATGCATTATCAATATGCCACCTTCCTTATGTGTGTCTTATAGGTATGTATTATAAATATGTCACCGTCCTTATGTGAGTCTTATAGGTATGTATTATCAATATGTCACCGGCCTTATGTGTGTCTTATAGGTATGTATTATCAATATGTCACCGTCCTTATGTGAGTCTTATAGGTATACATTATCAATATGCCACCTTCCTTATGTGTGTCTTATAGGTATACATTATCAATATGTCACCTTCCTTATGTGAGTCTTATAGGTATACATTATCAATATGCCACCGTCCTTATGTGAGTCTTATAGGTATACATTATCAATATGTCACCTTCCTTATGTGAGTCTTATAGGTATGCATTATCAATATGCCACCGTCCTTATGTGTGTCTTATAGGTATACATTATCAATATGTCACCTTCCTTATGTGTGTCTTATAGGTATACATTATCAATATGTCACCTTCCTTATGTGTGTCTTATATGTATACATTATCAATATGTCACCTTCCTTATGTGTGTTTTATAGGTATACATTATCAATATGTCACCTTCCTTATGTGTGTCTTATAGGTATACATTATAAATATGCCACCTTCCTTATGTGTGTCTTATAGGTATACATTATCAATATCCACCTTCCTTATGTGTGTCTTATAGATATGTATTATCAATATGCCACCTTCCTTATGTGAGTCTTATAGGTATGTATTATCAATATGTCACCGACCTTATGTGAGTCTTATAGGTATGTATTATCAATATGCCACCTTCCTTATGTATGTCTTATAGGTATACATTATCAATATGCCACCGTCCTTATGTATGTCTTATAGGTATACATTATCAATATGCCACCGTCCTTATGTGTGTCTTATAGGTATACATTATCAATATACACCGTCCTTATGTGAGTCTTATAGGTATGCATTATCAATATCCACCTTCCTTATGTGAGTCTTATAGGTATACATTATCAATATCCACCTTCCTTATGTGAGTCTTATAGGTATACATTATCAATATGCCACCGTCCTTATTTGTGTCTTATAGGTATACATTATCAATATGCCACCGGCCTTATGTGTGTCTTATAGGTATGTATTATCAATATGCCACCTTCCTTATGTGAGTCTTATAGGTATGTATTATCAATATGCCACCTTCCTTATGTGAGTCTTATAGGTATGTATTATCAATATGCCACCTTCCTTATGTATGTCTTATATGTATACATTATCAATATGCCACCGTCCTTATGTGTGTCTTATAGGTATACATTATCAATATGCCACCGTCCTTATGTGTGTCTTATAGGTATACATTATCAATATGCCACCTTCCTTATGTGAGTCTTATAGGTATGTATTATCAATATGCCACCTTCCTTATGTATGTCTTATAGGTATACATTATCAATATGCCACCGTCCTTATGTGTGTCTTATAGGTATGGATTATCAATATGCCACCTTCCTTATGTGAGTCTTATAGGTATACATTATCAATATGCCACCTTCCTTATGTATGTCTTATAGGTATACATTATCAATATGTCACCGTCCTTATGTGTGTCTTATAGGTATGTATTATCAATATGCCACCTTCCTTATGTGTGTCTTATAGGTATACATTATCAATATCCACCTTCCTTATGTGTGTCTTATAGATATGTATTATCAATATGCCACCTTCCTTATGTGAGTCTTATAGGTATGTATTATCAATATGTCACCGACCTTATGTGAGTCTTATAGGTATGTATTATCAATATGCCACCTTCCTTATGTATGTCTTATAGGTATACATTATCAATATGCCACCGTCCTTATGTATGTCTTATAGGTATACATTATCAATATGCCACCGTCCTTATGTGTGTCTTATAGGTATACATTATCAATATACACCGTCCTTATGTGAGTCTTATAGGTATGCATTATCAATATCCACCTTCCTTATGTGAGTCTTATAGGTATACATTATCAATATCCACCTTCCTTATGTGAGTCTTATAGGTATACATTATCAATATGCCACCGTCCTTATGTGTGTCTTATAGGTATACATTATCAATATGCCACCGGCCTTATGTGTGTCTTATAGGTATGTATTATCAATATGCCACCTTCCTTATGTGAGTCTTATAGGTATGTATTATCAATATGCCACCTTCCTTATGTGAGTCTTATAGGTATGTATTATCAATATGCCACCTTCCTTATGTATGTCTTATAGGTATACATTATCAATATGCCACCGTCCTTATGTGTGTCTTATAGGTATACATTATCAATATGCCACCGTCCTTATGTGTGTCTTATAGGTATACATTATCAATATGCCACCTTCCTTATGTGAGTCTTATAGGTATGTATTATCAATATGCCACCTTCCTTATGTGAGTCTTATAGGTATACATTATCAATATGCCACCTTCCTTATGTATGTCTTATAGGTATACATTATCAATATGTCACCGTCCTTATGTGTGTCTTATAGGTATGTATTATCAATATGCCACCTTCCTTATGTGTGTCTTATAGGTATGTATTATCAATATCCACCTGCCTTATGTGAGTCTTATAGGTATGCATTATCAATATGCCACCTTCCTTATGTGAGTCTTATAGGTATGTATTATCAATATGCCACCTTCCTTATGTATGTCTTATAGGTATACATTATCAATATGTCACCGTCCTTATGTGTGTCTTATAGGTATGTATTATCAATATCCACCGGCCTTATGTGAGTCTTATAGGTATGCATTATCAATATGTCACCTTCCTTATGTGAGTCTTATAGGTATGCATTATCAATATGCCACCTTCCTTATGTGTGTCTTATAGGTATACATTATCAATATGTCACCTTCCTTATGTGTGTCTTATAGGTATACATTATCAATATGTCACCTTCCTTATGTGTGTCTTATATGTATACATTATCAATATGTCACCTTCCTTATGTGTGTTTTATAGGTATACATTATCAATATGTCACCTTCCTTATGTGTGTCTTATGGGTATACATTATCAATATCCCACCTTCCTTATGTGTGTCTTATAGGTATACATTATCAATATCCACCTTCCTTATGTGTGTCTTATAGATATGTATTATCAATATGCCACCTTCCTTATGTGAGTCTTATAGGTATGTATTATCAATATGTCACCGACCTTATGTGAGTCTTATAGGTATGTATTATCAATATGCCACCTTCCTTATGTATGTCTTATAGGTATGCATTATCAATATGCCACCGTCCTTATGTATGTCTTATAGGTATACATTATCAATATGCCACCGTCCTTATGTGTGTCTTATAGGTATACATTATCAATATACACCGTCCTTATGTGAGTCTTATAGGTATGCATTATCAATATCCACCTTCCTTATGTGAGTCTTATAGGTATACATTATCAATATCCACCTTCCTTATGTGAGTCTTATAGGTATACATTATCAATATGCCACCGTCCTTATGTGTGTCTTATAGGTATACATTATCAATATGCCACCGGCCTTATGTGTGTCTTATAGGTATGTATTATCAATATGCCACCTTCCTTATGTGAGTCTTATAGGTATGTATTATCAATATGCCACCTTCCTTATGTGAGTCTTATAGGTATGTATTATCAATATGCCACCTTCCTTATGTATGTCTTATAGGTATACATTATCAATATGCCACCGTCCTTATGTGTGTCTTATAGGTATACATTATCAATATGCCACCTTCCTTATGTGTGTCTTATAGGTATACATTATCAATATGCCACCTTCCTTATGTGAGTCTTATAGGTATGTATTATCAATATGCCACCTTCCTTATGTATGTCTTATAGGTATACATTATCAATATGCCACCGTCCTTATGTGTGTCTTATAGGTATGGATTATCAATATGCCACCTTCCTTATGTGAGTCTTATAGGTATACATTATCAATATGCCACCTTCCTTATGTATGTCTTATAGGTATACATTATCAATATGTCACCGTCCTTATGTGTGTCTTATAGGTATGTATTATCAATATGCCACCTTCCTTATGTGTGTCTTATAGGTATGTATTATCAATATCCACCTGCCTTATGTGAGTCTTATAGGTATGCATTATCAATATGCCACCTTCCTTATGTGAGTCTTATAGGTATGTATTATCAATATGCCACCTTCCTTATGTATGTCTTATAGGTATACATTATCAATATGTCACCGTCCTTATGTGTGTCTTATAGGTATGTATTATCAATATCCACCGGCCTTATGTGAGTCTTATAGGTATGCATTATCAATATGCCAACTTCCTTATGTGAGTCTTATAGGTATGTATTATCAATATGCCACCTTCCTTATGTATGTCTTATAGGTATACATTATCAATATGTCACCGTCCTTATGTGTGTCTTATAGGTATGTATTATCAATATGCCACCGGCCTTATGTGAGTCTTATAGGTATGCATTATCAATATGCCACCGCCCTTATGTGAGTCTTATAGGTATGCATTATCAATATGCCACCGTCCTTATGTGAGTCTTATAGGTATGTATTATCAATATGCCACCTTCCTTATGTGTGTCTTATAGGTATGTATTATCAATATGCCACCTTCCTTATGTGAGTCTTATAGGTATACATTATCAATATGCCACCGTCCTTATGTGTGTCTTATAGGTATGTATTATCAATATGCCACCTTCCTTATGTGAGTCTTATAGGTATACATTATCAATATGCCACCTTCCTTATGTGTGTCTTATAGGTATACATTATCAATATGCCACCGGCCTTATGTGAGTCTTATAGGTATGTATTATCAATATCCACCGTCCTTATGTGAGTCTTATAGGTATACATTATCAATATGCCACCTTCCTTATGTGAGTCTTATAGGTATACATTATCAATATGCCACCGTCCTTATGTGTGTCTTATAGGTATACATGGCAATATCCACTGGCCTTATGTGTGTCTTATAGGTATGCATTATCAATATGTCACCGTCCTTATGTGTGTCTTAAAGGTATACATTATCAATATGCCACCTTCCTTATGTGAGTCTTATAGGTATGCATTATCAATATGTCACCTTCCTTATGTGAGTCTTATAGGTATACATTATCAATATCCACCTTCCTTATGTGAGTCTTATAGGTATGCATGGCAATATCCACCTTCCTTATGTGAGTCTTATATGTATACATTATCAATATGCCACCTTCCTTATGTGAGTCTTATAGGTATGCATTATCAATATGTCACCTTCCTTATGTGAGTCTTATAGGTATGTATTATCAATATGTCACCTTCCTTATGTGTGTCTTATTGGTATGTATTATCAATATGCCACCTTCCTTATGTGTGTCTTATAGGTATGTATTATCAATATGTCACCTTCCTTATGTGTGTCTTATAGGTATGTATTATCAATATGCCACCGTCCTTATGTGAGTCTTATAGGTATGTATTATCAATATGTCACCTTCCTTATGTGTGTCGTATAGGTATGTATTATCAATATGCCACCGTCCTTATGTGAGTCTTATAGGTATGTATTATCAATATGTCACCTTCCTTATGTGTGTCTTATAGGTATGTATTATCAATATGCCACCGTCCTTATGTGTGTCTTATAGGTATGTATTATCAATATGTCACCGTCCTTATGTGTGTCTTATAGGTATGTATTATCAATATGCCACCTTCCTTATGTGTGTCTTATAGGTATACATTATCAATATGTCACCGTCCTTATGTGTGTCTTATAGGTATACATTATCAATATGCCACCTTCCTTATGTGAGTCTTATAGGTATGTTTTATCAATATGCCACCTTCCTTATGTGTGTCTTATAGGTATGCATTATCAATATGTCACCGTCCTTATGTGTGTCTTATAGGTATGTATTATCAATATGCCACCTTCCTTATGTGTGTCTTATAGGTATGTATTATCAATATGCCACCGGCCTTATGTGTGTCTTATAGGTATGCATTATCAATATGCCACCTTCCTTATGTGAGTCTTATAGGTATGCATTATCAATATGTCATCGTCCTTATGTGTGTCTTATAGGTATGTATTATCAATATGCCACCTTCCTTATGTGTGTCTTATAGGTATGTATTATCAATATGCCACATTCCTTATGTGAGTCTTATAGGTATGTATTATCAATATGCCACCGTCCTTATGTGTGTCTTATAGGTATACATTATCAATATGCCACCGTCCTTATGTGTGTCTTATAGGTATGCATTATCAATATGCCACCTTCCTTATGTGAGTCTTATAGGTATGTATTATCAATATCCACCGACCTTATGTGAGTCTTATAGGTATGTATTATCAATATGCCACCTTCCTTATGTGTCTCTTATAGGTATGTATTATCAATATGCCACCTTCCTTATGTGTGTCTTATAGGTATGTATTATCAATATGCCACCTTCCTTATGTGTGTCTTATAGGTATGTATTATCAATATGCCACCTTCCTTATGTGAGTCTTATAGGTATGTATTATCAATATGCCACCTTCCTTATGTGAGTCTTATAGGTATGTATTATCAATATGCCACCTTCCTTATGTATGTCTTATAGGTATACATTATCAATATGCCACCGTCCTTATGTGTGTCTTATAGGTATGCATTATCAATATGCCACCTTCCTTATGTGAGTCTTATAGGTATGTATTATCAATATCCACCGACCTTATGTGAGTCTTATAGGTATGCATTATCAATATGTCACCGTCCTTATGTGTGTCTTATAGGTATACATTATCAATATGCCACCTTCCTTATGTATGTCTTATAGGTATACATTATCAATATGCCACCTTCCTTATGTGAGTCTTATAGGTATGTATTATCAATATCCACCGACCTTATGTGAGTCTTATAGGTATGCATTATCAATATGCCACCTTCCTTATGTGAGTCTTATAGGAATGTATTATCAATATGCCACCTTCCTTATGTGAGTCTTATAGGTATGCATTATCAATATGCCACCTTCCTTATGTATGTCTTATAGGTATACATTATCAATATGCCACCGTCCTTATGTGTGTCTTATAGGTATACATTATCAATATGCCACCTTCCTTATGTATGTCTTATAGGTATACATTATCAATATGCCACCTTCCTTATGTGAGTCTTATAGGTATGTATTATCAATATGCCACCTTCCTTATGTGAGTCTTATAGGTATGTATTATCAATATGCCACCGCCCTTATGTGAGTCTTATAGGTATGTATTATCAATATGCCACCGCCCTTATGTGAGTCTTATAGGTATGTATTATCAATATGCCACCTTCCTTATGTGTGTCTTATAGGTATACATTATCAATATGCCACCTTCCTTATGTGAGTCTTATAGGTATGTATTATCAATATGCCACCTTCCTTATGTGAGTCTTATAGGTATACATTATCAATATGCCACCGTCCTTATGTGTGTCTTATAGGTATGCATTATCAATATGTCACCGTCCTTATGTGTGTCTTATAGGTATACATTATCAATATGCCACCTTCCTTATGTGAGGCTTATAGGTATATATTATCAATATGCCACCTTCCTTATGTGTGTCTTATAGGTATACATTATCAATATGCCACCTTCCTTATGTGAGTCTTATAGGTATGTATTATCAATATGCCACCTTCCTTATGTGAGTCTTATAGGTATGTATTATCAATATGCCACCTTCCTTATGTGAGTCTTATAGGTATGTATTATCAATATGTCACCGTCCTTATGTATGTCTTATAGGTATGTATTATCAATATGCCACCTTCCTTATGTGTGTCTTATAGGTATGTATTATCAATATGTCACCTTCCTTATGTGTGTCTTATAGGTATGTATTATCAATATGCCACCGTCCTTATGTGAGTCTTATAGGTATGTATTATCAATATGTCACCTTCCTTATGTGTGTCGTATAGGTATGTATTATCAATATGCCACCGTCCTTATGTGAGTCTTATAGGTATGTATTATCAATATGTCACCTTCCTTATGTGTGTCTTATAGGTATGTATTATCAATATGCCACCGTCCTTATGTGTGTCTTATAGGTATGTATTATCAATATGTCACCGTCCTTATGTGTGTCTTATAGGTATGTATTATCAATATGCCACCTTCCTTATGTGTGTCTTATAGGTATGCATTATCAATATGCCACCTTCCTTATGTATGTCTTATAGGTATACATTATCAATATGCCACCGTCCTTATGTGTGTCTTATAGGTATACATTATCAATATGCCACCTTCCTTATGTATGTCTTATAGGTATACATTATCAATATGCCACCTTCCGTATGTGAGTCTTATAGGTATGTATTATCAATATGTCACCGTCCTTATGTGTGTCTTATAGGTATGTATTATCAATATGCCACCTTCCTTATGTGTGTCTTATAGGTATACATTATCAATATGTCACCGTCCTTATGTGTGTCTTATAGGTATACATTATCAATATGCCACCTTCCTTATGTGAGTCTTATAGGTATGTATTATCAATATGCCACCTTCCTTATGTGTGTCTTATAGGTATGCATTATCAATATGTCACCGTCCTTATGTGTGTCTTATAGGTATGTATTATCAATATGCCACCGGCCTTATGTGTGTCTTATAGGTATGCATTATCAATATGCCACCTTCCTTATGTGAGTCTTATAGGTATGCATTATCAATATGTCATCGTCCTTATGTGTGTCTTATATGTATGTATTATCAATATGCCACCTTCCTTATGTGTGTCTTATAGGTATGAATTATCAATATGTCACATTCCTTATGTGAGTCTTATATGTATGTATTATCAATATGCCACCTTCCTTATGTGTGTCTTATAGGTATACATTATCAATATGCCACCGTCCTTATGTGTGTCTTATAGGTATACATTATCAATATGCCACCGTCCTTATGTGTGTCTTATAGGTATGCATTATCAATATGCCACCTTCCTTATGTGAGTCTTATAGGTATGTATTATCAATATCCACCGACCTTATGTGAGTCTTATAGGTATGTATTATCAATATGCCACCTTCCTTATGTGTCTCTTATAGGTATGTATTATCAATATGCCACCTTCCTTATGTGTGTCTTATAGGTATGTATTATCAATATGCCACCTTCCTTATGTGTGTCTTATAGGTATGTATTATCAATATGCCACCTTCCTTATGTGAGTCTTATAGGTATGTATTATCAATATGCCACCTTCCTTATGTGAGTCTTATAGGTATGTATTATCAATATGCCACCTTCCTTATGTATGTCTTATAGGTATACATTATCAATATGCCACCGTCCTTATGTGTGTCTTATAGGTATGCATTATCAATATGCCACCTTCCTTATGTGGGTCTTATAGGTATGTATTATCAATATCCACCGACCTTATGTGAGTCTTATAGGTATGTATTATCAATATGCCACCTTCCTTATGTGAGTCTTATAGGTATGTATTATCAATATCCACCTTCCTTATGTGAGTCTTATAGGTATGCGTTATCAATATGTCACCGTCCTTATGTGTGTCTTATAGGTATACATTATCAATATGCCACCTTCCTTATGTGAGTCTTATAGGTATGTATTATCAATATCTACCGACCTTATGTGAGTCTTATAGGTATGTATTATCAATATGCCACCTTCCTTATGTGAGTCTTATAGGTATGCATTATCAATATGCCACCTTCCTTATGTGAGTCTTATAGGAATGTATTATCAATATGCCACCTTCCTTATGTGAGTCTTATAGGTATGCATTATCAATATGCCACCTTCCTTATGTATGTCTTATAGGTATACATTATCAATATGCCACCGTCCTTATGTGTGTCTTATAGGTATACATTATCAATATGCCACCTTCCTTATGTATGTCTTATAGGTATACATTATCAATATGCCACCTTCCTTATGTGAGTCTTATAGGTATGTATTATCAATATGCCACCTTCCTTATGTGAGTCTTATTGGTATGTATTATCAATATGCCACCGCCCTTATGTGAGTCTTATAGGTATGTATTATCAATATGCCACCGCCCTTATGTGAGTCTTATAGGTATGTATTATCAATATGCCACCTTCCTTATGTGTGTCTTATAGGTATACATTATCAATATGCCACCTTCCTTATGTGAGTCTTATAGGTATGTATTATCAATATGCCACCTTCCTTATGTGAGTCTTATAGGTATACATTATCAATATGCCACCGTCCTTATGTGTGTCTTATAGGTATGCATTATCAATATGTCACCGTCCTTATGTGTGTCTTATAGGTATACATTATCAATATGCCACCTTCCTTATGTGAGGCTTATAGGTATATATTATCAATATGCCACCTTCCTTATGTGTGTCTTATAGGTATACATTATCAATATGCCACCTTCCTTATGTGAGTCTTATAGGTATGTATTATCAATATGCCACCTTCCTTATGTGAGTCTTATAGGTATGTATTATCAATATGCCACCTTCCTTATGTGAGTCTTATAGGTATGTATTATCAATATGTCACCGTCCTTATGTATGTCTTATAGGTATCCATTATCAATATGCCACCGTCCTTATGTGTGTCTTATAGGTATGCATTATCAATATGTCACCGTCCTTATGTGTGTCTTATAGGTATACATTATCAATATGCCACCTTCCTTATGTGAGTCTTATAGGTATGCATTATCAATATCCACCTTCCTTATGTGTGTCTTATAGGTATGTATTATCAATATGCCACCTTCCTTATGTGTGTCTTATAGGTATGTATTATCAATATGCCACCTTCCTTATGTATGTCTTATAGGTATGTATTATCAATATGTCACCGTCCTTATGTGTGTCTTATAGGTATACATGGCAATATCCACCTTCCTTATGTGTGTCTTATAGGTATACATTATCAATATGCCACCGTCCTTATGTGTGTCTTATAGGTATGTATTATCAATATGTCACCGTCCTTATGTGTGTCTTATAGGTATATATGGCAATATCCACCGTCCTTATGTGTGTCTTATAGGTATACATGGCAATATCCACCGTCATTATGTGTGTATTATAGGTATACATTATCAATATGCCACCGGCCTTATGTGTGTCTTATAGGTATGCATTATCAATATGCCACCTTCCTTATGTGAGTCTTATAGGTATGTATTATCAATATGCCACCTTCCTTATGTATGTCTTATAGGTATACATTATCAATATACACCGGCCTTATGTGAGTCTTATAGGTATACATGGCAATATCCACCGTCCTTATGTGTGTCTTATAGGTATGCATTATCAATATACACCGTCCTTATGTGTGTCTTATAGGTATGTATATCAATATACACCGTCCTTATGTGAGTGTTATAGGTATACATTATCAATATCCACCTTCCTTATGTGTGTCTTATAGGTATACATGGCAATATCCACCTTCCTTATGTGAGTCTTATAGGTATACATTATCAATATGTCACCGTCCTTATGTGTGTCTTATAGGTATGTATTATCAATATGCCACCGTCCTTATGTGTGTCTTATAGGTATGTATTATCAATATGCCACCTTCCTTATGTGAGTCTTATAGGTATACATTATCAATATCCACCTTCCTTATGTGTGTCTTATAGGTATACATGGCAATATCCACCTTCCTTATGTGAGTCTTATAGGTATGTATTTTCAATATGCCACCGTCCTTATGTGTGTCTTATAGGTATACATTATCAATATCCACCTTCCTTATGCGTGTCTTATAGGTATACATGGCAATATCCACCTTCCTTATGTGAGTCTTATAGGTATGTATTATCAATGCCACCGTCCTTATGTGTGTCTTATAGGTATACATTATCAATATGACACCTTCCTTATGTGAGTCTTATAGGTATACATTATCAATATCCACCTTCCTTATGTGTGTCTTATAGGTATACATGGCAATATCCACCTTCCTTATGTGAGTCTTATAGGTATGTATTATCAATATGTCACCGTCCTTATGTGTGTCTTATAGGTATGTATTATCAATATCCACCGGCCTTATGTGTGTCTTATAGGTATGTATTATCAATATGTCACCGTCCTTATGTGTGTCTTATAGGTATGGATTATCAATATCCACCGGCCGTATGTGTGTCTTATAGGTATGGATTATCAATATCCACCGGCCATATGTGAGTCTTATAGGTATACATGGCAATATCCACCGGCCTTATGTGAGTCTTATAGGTATACATGGCAATATCCACCTTCCTTATGTGAGTCTTATAGGTATGTATTATCAATATGTCACCGTCCTTATGTGTGTCTTATAGGTATGTACTATCAATATCCACCGGCCTTATGTGTGTCTTATAGGTATGTATTATCAATATGTCACCGTCCTTATGTGTGTCTTATAGGTATGGATTATCAATATCCACCGGCCGTATGTGTGTCTTATAGGTATGGATTATCAATATCCACCGGCCATATGTGAGTCTTATAGGTATACATGGCAATATCCACCGGCCTTATGTGAGTCTTATAGGTATACATGGCAATATCCACCTTCCTTATGTGAGTTTTATAGGTATGTATTATCAATATGTCACCGTCCTTATGTGAGTCTTATAGGTATGTATTATCAATATCCACCGGCCTTATGTGTGTCTTATAGGTATGTATTATCAATATGTCACCGTCCTTATGTGTGTCTTATAGGTATGTATTATCAATATGTCACCGGCCTTATGTGTGTCTTATAGGTATGTATTATCAATATGTCACCGGCCTTATGTGTGTCTTATAGGTATGTATTATCAATATGTCACCGGCCTTATGTGTGTCTTATAGGTATGTATTATCAATATGTCACCGTCCTTATGTGAGTCTTATAGGTATGTATTATCAATATGTCACCGTCCTTATGTGAGTCTTATAGGTATGTATTATCAATATGTCACCGTCCTTATGTGTGTCTTATAGGTATGCATTATCAATATGCCACCTTCCTTATGTGTGTCTTATAGGTATGTATTATCAATTTGTCACCGTCCTTATGTGAGTCTTATAGGTATGTATTATCAATATGTCACCGGCCTTATGTGTGTCTTATAGGTATGTATTATCAATATGTCACCGTCCTTATGTGAGTCTTATAGGTATACATTATCAATATGCCACCTTCCTTATGTGTGTCTTATAGGTATACATTATCAATATGTCACCTTCCTTATGTGAGTCTTATAGGTATACATTATCAATATGCCACCGTCCTTATGTGAGTCTTATAGGTATACATTATCAATATGTCACCTTCCTTATGTGAGTCTTATAGGTATGCATTATCAATATGCCACCGTCCTTATGTGTGTCTTATAGGTATACATTATCAATATGCCACCGGCCTTATGTGTGTCTTATAGGTATGTATTATCAATATGCCACCTTCCTTATGTGAGTCTTATAGGGGTATGTATTATCAATATGCCACCTTCCTTATGTGAGTCTTATAGGTATGTATTATCAATATGCCACCTTCCTTATGTATGTCTTATAGGTATACATTATCAATATGCCACCGTCCTTATGTGTGTCTTATAGGTATACATTATCAATATGCCACCGTCCTTATGTGTGTCTTATAGGTATACATTATCAATATGCCACCTTCCTTATGTGAGTCTTATAGGTATGTATTATCAATATGCCACCTTCCTTATGTATGTCTTATAGGTATACATTATCAATATGCCACCGTCCTTATGTGTGTCTTATAGGTATGGATTATCAATATGCCACCTTCCTTATGTGAGTCTTATAGGTATACATTATCAATATGCCACCTTCCTTATGTATGTCTTATAGGTATACATTATCAATATGTCACCGTCCTTATGTGTGTCTTATAGGTATGTATTATCAATATGCCACCTTCCTTATGTGTGTCTTATAGGTATGTATTATCAATATCCACCGGCCTTATGTGAGTCTTATAGGTATGCATTATCAATATGCCACCTTCCTTATGTGAGTCTTATAGGTATGTATTATCAATATGCCACCTTCCTTATGTATGTCTTATAGGTATACATTATCAATATGTCACCGTCCTTATGTGTGTCTTATAGGTATGTATTATCAATATCCACCGGCCTTATGTGAGTCTTATAGGTATGCATTATCAATATGCCACCTTCCTTATGTGAGTCTTATAGGTATGTATTATCAATATGCCACCTTCCTTATGTATGTCTTATAGGTATACATTATCAATATGTCACCGTCCTTATGTGTGTCTTATAGGTATGTATTATCAATATGCCACCGGCCTTATGTGAGTCTTATAGGTATGCATTATCAATATGCCACCGCCCTTATGTGAGTCTTATAGGTATGCATTATCAATATGCCACCGTCCTTATGTGAGTCTTATAGGTATGTATTATCAATATGCCACCTTCCTTATGTGAGTCTTATAGGTATGTATTATCAATATGCCACCTTCCTTATGTGTGTCTTATAGGTATGTATTATCAATATGCCACCTTCCTTATGTGTGTCTTATAGGTATGTATTATCAATATGCCACCTTCCTTATGTATGTCTTATAGGTATACATTATCAATATGCCACCGTCCTTATGTGTGTCTTATAGGTATACATTATCAATATGCCACCGTCCTTATGTGTGTCTTATAGGTATACATTATCAATATGCCACCTTCCTTATGTGAGTCTTATAGGTATGCATTATCAATATGCCACCTTACTTATGTATGTCTTATAGGTATACATTATCAGTATGTCACCGTCCTTATGTGTGTCTTATAGGTATGTATTATCAATATGTTACCGTCCTTATGTGTGTCTTATAGGTATGTATTATCAATATGCCACCGTCCTTATGTGTGTCTTATAGGTATGTATTATCAATATGCCACCTTCCTTATGTGAGTCTTATAGGTATACATGGCAATATCCACCTTCCTTATGTGAGTCTTATAGGTATGTATTATCAATATGCCACCGTCCTTATGTGTGTCTTATAGGTATACATTATCAATATCCACCTTCCTTATGTGTGTCTTATAGGTATACATGGCAATATCCACCTTCCTTATGTGAGTCGTATAGGTATACATTATCAATATGTCACCGTCCTTATGTGTGTCTTATAGGTATGTATTATCAATATGCCACCGTCCTTATGTGTGTCTTATAGGTATGTATTATCAATATGCCACCTTCCTTATGTGAGTCTTATAGGTATACATTATCAATATGCCACCGGCTTTATGTGAGTCTTATAGGTATGTATTATCAATATGCCACCTTCCTTATGTGTGTCTTATAGGTATACATTATCAATATCCACCTTCCTTATGTGTGTCTTATAGGTATACATGGCAATATCCACCTTCCTTATGTGAGTCTTATAGGTATGTATTATCAATATGCCACCGTCCTTATGTGTGTCTTATAGGTATACATTATCAATATCCACCTTCCTTATGTGTGTCTTATAGGTATACATGGCAATATCCACCTTCCTTATGTGAGTCTTATAGGTATGTATTATCAATATGCCACCGTCCTTATGTGTGTCTTATAGGTATACATTATCAATATGCCACCTTCCTTATGTGAGTCTTATAGGTATACATTATCAATATCCACCTTCCTTATGTGTGTCTTATAGGTATACATGGCAATATCCACCTTCCTTATGTGAGTCTTATAGGTATGTATTATCAATATGCCACCGTCCTTATGTGTGTCTTATAGGTATACATTATCAATATGCCACCGTCCTTATGTGAGTCTTATAGGTATGTATTATCAATATGTCACCGACCTTATGTGTGTCTTATAGGTATGCATTATCAATATGCCACCTCCCTTATGTATGTCTTATAGGTATGTATTATCAATATGCCACCTTCCTTATGTGTGTCTTATAGGTATACATTATCAATATGCCACCTTCCTTATGTGAGTCTTATAGGTATGTATTATCAATATGCCACCTTCCTTATGTGAGTCTTATAGGTATGTATTATCAATATGCCACCTTCCTTATGTGAGTCTTATAGGTATACATTATCAATATGCCACCTTCCTTATGTGTGTCTTATAGGTATACATTATCAATATGTCACCTTCCTTATGTGAGTCTTATAGGTATACATTATCAATATGCCACCGTCCTTATGTGAGTCTTATAGGTATACATTATCAATATGTCACCTTCCTTATGTGAGTCTTATAGGTATGCATTATCAATATGCCACCGTCCTTATGTGTGTCTTATAGGTATACATTATCAATATGCCACCGGCCTTATGTGTGTCTTATAGGTATGTATTATCAATATGCCACCTTCCTTATGTGAGTCTTATAGGTATGTATTATCAATATGCCACCTTCCTTATGTGAGTCTTATAGGTATGTATTATCAATATGCCACCTTCCTTATGTATGTCTTATAGGTATACATTATCAATATGCCACCGTCCTTATGTGTGTCTTATAGGTATACATTATCAATATGCCACCGTCCTTATGTGTGTCTTATAGGTATACATTATCAATATGCCACCTTCCTTATGTGAGTCTTATAGGTATGTATTATCAATATGCCACCTTCCTTATGTATGTCTTATAGGTATACATTATCAATATGCCACCGTCCTTATGTGTGTCTTATAGGTATGGATTATCAATATGCCACCTTCCTTATGTGAGTCTTATAGGTATACATTATCAATATGCCACCTTCCTTATGTATGTCTTATAGGTATACATTATCAATATGTCACCGTCCTTATGTGTGTCTTATAGGTATGTATTATCAATATGCCACCTTCCTTATGTGTGTCTTATAGGTATGTATTATCAATATCCACCGGCCTTATGTGAGTCTTATAGGTATGCATTATCAATATGCCACCTTCCTTATGTGAGTCTTATAGGTATGTATTATCAATATGCCACCTTCCTTATGTATGTCTTATAGGTATACATTATCAATATGTCACCGTCCTTATGTGTGTCTTATAGGTATGTATTATCAATATCCACCGGCCTTATGTGAGTCTTATAGGTATGCATTATCAATATGCCACCTTCCTTATGTGAGTCTTATAGGTATGTATTATCAATATGCCACCTTCCTTATGTATGTCTTATAGGTATACATTATCAATATGTCACCGTCCTTATGTGTGTCTTATAGGTATGTATTATCAATATGCCACCGGCCTTATGTGAGTCTTATAGGTATGCATTATCAATATGCCACCGCCCTTATGTGAGTCTTATAGGTATGCATTATCAATATGCCACCGTCCTTATGTGAGTCTTATAGGTATGTATTATCAATATGCCACCTTCCTTATGTGAGTCTTATAGGTATGTATTATCAATATGCCACCTTCCTTATGTGTGTCTTATAGGTATGTATTATCAATATGCCACCTTCCTTATGTGTGTCTTATAGGTATGTATTATCAATATGCCACCTTCCTTATGTATGTCTTATAGGTATACATTATCAATATGCCACCGTCCTTATGTGTGTCTTATAGGTATACATTATCAATATGCCACCGTCCTTATGTGTGTCTTATAGGTATACATTATCAATATGCCACCTTCCTTATGTGAGTCTTATAGGTATGCATTATCAATATGCCACCTTACTTATGTATGTCTTATAGGTATACATTATCAGTATGTCACCGTCCTTATGTGTGTCTTATAGGTATGTATTATCAATATGTTACCGTCCTTATGTGTGTCTTATAGGTATGTATTATCAATATGCCACCGTCCTTATGTGTGTCTTATAGGTATGTATTATCAATATGCCACCTTCCTTATGTGAGTCTTATAGGTATACATGGCAATATCCACCTTCCTTATGTGAGTCTTATAGGTATGTATTATCAATATGCCACCGTCCTTATGTGTGTCTTATAGGTATACATTATCAATATCCACCTTCCTTATGTGTGTCTTATAGGTATACATGGCAATATCCACCTTCCTTATGTGAGTCGTATAGGTATACATTATCAATATGTCACCGTCCTTATGTGTGTCTTATAGGTATGTATTATCAATATGCCACCGTCCTTATGTGTGTCTTATAGGTATGTATTATCAATATGCCACCTTCCTTATGTGAGTCTTATAGGTATACATTATCAATATGCCACCGGCTTTATGTGAGTCTTATAGGTATGTATTATCAATATGCCACCTTCCTTATGTGTGTCTTATAGGTATACATTATCAATATCCACCTTCCTTATGTGTGTCTTATAGGTATACATGGCAATATCCACCTTCCTTATGTGAGTCTTATAGGTATGTATTATCAATATGCCACCGTCCTTATGTGTGTCTTATAGGTATACATTATCAATATCCACCTTCCTTATGTGTGTCTTATAGGTATACATGGCAATATCCACCTTCCTTATGTGAGTCTTATAGGTATGTATTATCAATATGCCACCGTCCTTATGTGTGTCTTATAGGTATACATTATCAATATGCCACCTTCCTTATGTGAGTCTTATAGGTATACATTATCAATATCCACCTTCCTTATGTGTGTCTTATAGGTATACATGGCAATATCCACCTTCCTTATGTGAGTCTTATAGGTATGTATTATCAATATGCCACCGTCCTTATGTGTGTCTTATAGGTATACATTATCAATATGCCACCGTCCTTATGTGAGTCTTATAGGTATGTATTATCAATATGTCACCGACCTTATGTGTGTCTGATAGGTATGCATTATCAATATGCCACCTCCCTTATGTATGTCTTATAGGTATGTATTATCAATATGCCACCTTCCTTATGTGTGTCTTATAGGTATACATTATCAATATGCCACCTTCCTTATGTGAGTCTTATAGGTATGTATTATCAATATGCCACCTTCCTTATGTGAGTCTTATAGGTATGTATTATCAATATGCCACCTTCCTTATGTGAGTCTTATAGGTATACATTATCAATATGCCACCTTCCTTATGTGAGTCTTATAGGTATGTATTATCAATATGCCACCTTCCTTATGTGAGTCTTATAGGTATGTATTATCAATATGCCACCGGCCTTATGTGAGTCTTATAGGTATGTATTATCAATATGCCACCTTCCTTATGTGAGTCTTATAGGTATGTATTATCAATATGCCACCTTCCTTATGTGAGTCTTATAGGTATACATTATCAATATGCCACCTTCCTTATGTGAGTCTTATAGGTATGTATTATTAATATGTCACCTTCCTTATGTGAGTCTTATAGGTATACATTATCAATATGCCCCCTTCCTTATGTGTGTCTTATAGGTATGTATTATCAATATGCCACCTTCCTTATGTGTGTCTTATAGGTATGTATTATCAATATGCCACCGGCCTTATGTGAGTCTTATAGGTATGCATTATCAATATGCCACCTTCCTTATGTGTGTCTCATAGGTATGTATTATCAATATGCCACCTTCCTTATGTGAGTCTTATAGGTATACATTATTAATATGCCACCTTCCTTATGTATGTCTTATAGGTATACATTATCAATATGCCACCGGCCTTATGTGTGTCTTATAGGTATGTATTATCAATATGCCACCTTCCTTATGTGAGTCTTATAGGTATACATTATCAATATGCCACCTTCCTTATGTGTGTCTTATAGGTATGTATTATCAATATGCCACCGGCCTTATGTGAGTCTTATAGGTATGTATTATCAATATCCACCGTCCTTATGTGAGTCTTATAGGTATACATTATCAATATGCCACCTTCCTTATGTGAGTCTTATAGGTATACATTATCAATATGTCACCGTCCTCATGTGTGTCTTATAGGTATGTATTATCAATATGCCACCTTCCTTATGTGAGTCTTATAGGTATGCATTATCAATATGTCACCTTCCTTATGTGAGTCTGATAGGTATACATTATCAATATCCACCTTCCTTATGTGAGTCTTATAGGTATGCATGGCAATATCCACCTTCCTTATGTGAGTCTTATAGGTATACATTATCAATATGCCACCTTCCTTATGTGAGTCTTATAGGTATGCATTATCAATATGTCACCTTCCTTATGTGTGTCTTATAGGTATGTATTATCAATATGCCACCTTCCTTATGTGTGTCTTATTTATCAATATGCCACCGTCCTTATGTGTGTCTTATAGGTATGCATTATCAATATGCCACCTTCCTTATGTGAGTCTTATAGGTATGTATTATCAATATCCACCGACCTTATGTGAGTCTTATTGGTATGTATTATCAATATGCCACCATCCTTATGTGTGTCTTATAGATATGTATTATCAATATGCCACCTTCCTTATGTGTGTCTTATAGGTATGTATTATCAATATGCCACCTTCCTTGTGTGTGTCTTATAGGTATGTAATATCAATATGCCACCTTCCTTATGTGAGTCTTATAGGTATGTATTATCAATATGCCACCTTCCTTATGTGAGTCTTATAGGTATGTATTATCAATATGCCACCTTCCTTATGTATGTCTTATAGGTATACATTATCAATATGCCACCGTCCTTATGTGTGTCTTATAGGTATGCATTATCAATATGCCACCTTCCTTATGTGAGTCTTATAGGTATGTATTATCAATATCCACCGACCTTATGTGAGTCTTATAGGTATGTATTATCAATATGCCACCTTCCTTATGTGAGTCTTATAGGTATGTATTATCAATATCCACCGACCTTATGTGAGTCTTATAGGTATGCATTATCAATATGTCACCGTCCTTATGTGTGTCTTATAGGTATACATTATCAATATGCCACCTTCCTTATGTGAGTCTTATAGGTATGTATTATCAATATCCACCGACCTTATGTGAGTCTTATAGGTATGTATTATCAATATGCCACCTTCCTTATGTGAGTCTTATAGGTATGCATTATCAATATGCCACCTTCCTTATGTGAGTCTGATAGGAATGTATTATCAATATGCCACCTTCCTTATGTGAGTCTTATAGGTATGCATTATCAATATGCCACCTTCCTTATGTATGTCTTATAGGTATACATTATCAATATGCCACCGTCCTTATGTGTGTCTTATAGGTATACATTATCAATATGCCACCTTCCTTATGTATGTCTTATAGGTATACATTATCAATATGCCACCTTCCTTATGTGAGTCTTATAGGTATGTATTATCAATATGCCACCTTCCTTATTTGAGTCTTATAGGTATGTATTATCAATATGCCACCTTCCTTATGTGAGTCTTATAGGTATACATTATCAATATGCCACCGTCCTTATGTATGTCTTATAGGTATACATTATCAATATGCCACCTTCCTTATGTATGTCTTATAGGTATACATTATCAATATGCCACCTTCCTTATGTGAGTCTTATAGGTATGTATTATCAATATGCCACCTTCCTTATGTGAGTTTTATAGGTATGTATTATCAATATGCCACCTTCCTTATGTGAGTCTTATAGGTATGTATTATCAATATGCCACCGTCCTTATGTGAGTCTTATAGGTATACATTATCAATATGCCACCGTCCTTATGTGTGTCTTATAGGTATGCATTATCAATATGTCACCGTCCTTATGTGTGTCTTATAGGTATACATTATCAATATGCCACCTTCCTTATGTGAGTCTTATAGGTATGTATTATCAATATGCC
The DNA here is from genome assembly GCA_032622095.1 of Siphonodentalium dalli. Classification (NCBI taxonomy): domain Eukaryota; kingdom Metazoa; phylum Mollusca; class Scaphopoda; order Gadilida; family Siphonodentaliidae; genus Siphonodentalium; species Siphonodentalium dalli. Next base: position 4,210,940 of record CP136061.1, read on the forward strand.
ACCTTCCTTATGTGAGTCTTATAGGTATGTATTATCAATATGCCACCTTCCTTATGTGAGTCTTATAGGTATGCATTATCAATATGTCACCGTCCTTATGTGTGTCTTATAGGTATACATTATCAATATGTCACCGTCCTTATGTGTGTCTTATAGGTATACATTATCAATATGCCACCTTCCTTATGTGAGTCTTATAGGTATGTATTATCAATATGCCACCGTCCTTATGTGTGTCTTATAGGTATGCATTATCAATATGTCACCGTCCTTATGTGTGTCTTATAGGTATACATTATCAATATGCCACCTTCCTTATGTGAGTCTTATAGGTATGTATTATCAATATGCCACCTTCCTTATGAGTGTCTTATAGGTATGTATTATCAATATGTCACCGTCCTTATGTGTGTCTTATAGGTATACATTATCAATATGCCACCTTCCTTATGTGAGTCTTATAGGTATGTATTATCAATATGCCACCTTCCTTATGAGTGTCTTATAGGTATACATTATCAATATGCCACCTTCCTTATGTGAGTCTTATAGGTATGTATTATCAATATGCCACCTTCCTTATGTGAGTCTTATAGGTATGTATTATCAATATCCCACCTTCCTTATGTGAGTCTTATAGGTATGTATTATCAATATGTCACCGTCCTTATGTGAGTCTTATAGGTATGTATTATCAATATGCCACCTTCCTTATGTGAGTCTTATAGGTATGCATTATCAATATGTCACCTTCCTTATGTGAGTCTTATAGGTATACATTATCAATATCCACCTTCCTTATGTGTGTCTTATAGGTATGTATTATCAATATGCCACCTTCCTTATGTGTGTCTTATAGGTATGTATTATCAATATGCCACCTTCATTATGTATGTCTTATAGGTATGTATTATCAATATGTCACCGTCCTTATGTGTGTCTTATAGGTATACATGGCAATATCCACCTTCCTTATGTGTGTCTTATAGGTATACATTATCAATATGCCACCTTCCTTATGTATGTCTTATAGGTATACATTATCAATATGCCACCTTCCTTATGTGAGTCTTATAGGTATACATTATCAATATCCACCTTCCTTATGTGTGTCTTATAGGTATGTATTATCAATATGCCACCTTCCTTATGTGTGTCTTATAGGTATGTATTATCAATATGCCACCTTCATTATGTATGTCTTATAGGTATGTATTATCAATATGTCACCGTCCTTATGTGTGTCTTATAGGTATACATGGCAATATCCACCTTCCTTATGTGTGTCTTATAGGTATACATTATCAATATGCCACCGTCCTTATGTGTGTCTTATAGGTATGTATTATCAATATGTCACCGTCCTTATGTGTGTCTTATAGGTATACATGGCAATATCCACCGTCCTTATGTGTGTCTTGTAGGTATACATGGCAATATCCACCGTCCTTATGTGTGTCTTATAGGTATACATTATCAATATGCCACCGGCCTTATGTGTGTCTTATAGGTATGCATTATCAATATGCCACCTTCCTTATGTGAGTCTTATAGGTATGCATTATCAATATGCCACCGTCCTTATGTGTGTCTTATAGGTATGCATTATCAATATGCCACCGTCCTTATGTGTGTCTTATAGGTATGCATTATCAATATGCCACCTTCCTTATGTGAGTCTTATAGGTATGCATTATCAATATGCCACCGTCCTTATGTGTGTCTTATAGGTATGCATTATCAATATGCCACCTTCCTTATGTGAGTCTTATAAGTATGTATTATCAATATGCCACCGTCCTTATGTATACATGGCAATATCCACCGTCCTTATGTGTGTCTTATAGGTATACATGGCAATATCCACCGTCCTTATGTGTGTCTTATAGGTATACATTATCAATATACACCGGCCTTATGTGAGTCTTATAGGTATACATGGCAATATCCACCGTCCTTATGTGTGTCTTATAGGTATGCATTATCAATATACACCGTCCTTATGTGTGTCTTATAGGTATGTATTATCAATATACACCGTCCTTATGTGTGTCTTATAGGTATGTATTATCAATATACACCGTCCTTATGTGTGTCTTATAGGTATGCATTATCAATATACACCGTCCTTATGTGTGTCTTATAGGTATGCATTATCAATATACACCGTCCTTATGTGTGTCATATAGGTATGCATTATCAATATACACCGTCCTTATGTGTGTCTTATAGGTATGTATTATCAATATACACCGTCCTTATGTGTGTCTTATAGGTATGTATTATCAATATACACCGGCCTTATGTGAGTCTTATAGGTATACATTATCAATATGTCACCTTCCTTATGTGAGTCTTATAGGTATACATTATCAATATCCACCTTCCTTATGTGTGTCTTATAGGTATGTATTATCAATATGCCACCTTCCTTATGTGTGTCTTATAGGTATGTATTATCAATATCCCACCTTCCTTATGTGAGTCTTATAGGTATGTATTATCAATATGTCACCGTCCTTATGTGAGTCTTATAGGTATGTATTATCAATATGCCACCTTCCTTATGTGAGTCTTATAGGTATGCATTATCAATATGTCACCTTCCTTATGTGAGTCTTATAGGTATACATTATCAATATCCACCTTCCTTATGTGTGTCTTATAGGTATGTATTATCAATATGCCACCTTCCTTATGTGTGTCTTATAGGTATGTATTATCAATATGCCACCTTCATTATGTATGTCTTATAGGTATGTATTATCAATATGTCACCGTCCTTATGTGTGTCTTATAGGTATACATGGCAATATCCACCTTCCTTATGTGTGTCTTATAGGTATACATTATCAATATGCCACCTTCCTTATGTATGTCTTATAGGTATACATTATCAATATGCCACCTTCCTTATGTGAGTCTTATAGGTATACATTATCAATATCCACCTTCCTTATGTGTGTCTTATAGGTATGTATTATCAATATGCCACCTTCCTTATGTGTGTCTTATAGGTATGTATTATCAATATGCCACCTTCATTATGTATGTCTTATAGGTATGTATTATCAATATGTCACCGTCCTTATGTGTGTCTTATAGGTATACATGGCAATATCCACCTTCCTTATGTGTGTCTTATAGGTATACATTATCAATATGCCACCGTCCTTATGTGTGTCTTATAGGTATGTATTATCAATATGTCACCGTCCTTATGTGTGTCTTATAGGTATACATGGCAATATCCACCGTCCTTATGTGTGTCTTATAGGTATACATGGCAATATCCACCGTCCTTATGTGTGTCTTATAGGTATACATTATCAATATGCCACCGGCCTTATGTGTGTCTTATAGGTATGCATTATCAATATGCCACCTTCCTTATGTGAGTCTTATAGGTATGCATTATCAATATGCCACCGTCCTTATGTGTGTCTTATAGGTATGCATTATCAATATGCCACCGTCCTTATGTGTGTCTTATAGGTATGCATTATCAATATGCCACCTTCCTTATGTGAGTCTTATAGGTATGCATTATCAATATGCCACCGTCCTTATGTGTGTCTTATAGGTATGCATTATCAATATGCCACCTTCCTTATGTGAGTCTTATAAGTATGTATTATCAATATGCCACCGTCCTTATGTATGTCTTATAGGTATACATTATCAATATACACCGGCCTTATGTGAGTCTTATAGGTATACATGGCAATATCCACCGTCCTTATGTGTGTCTTATAGGTATGCATTATCAATATACACCGTCCTTATGTGTGTCTTATAGGTATGTATTATCAATATACACCGTCCTTATGTGTGTCTTATAGGTATGTATTATCAATATACACCGTCCTTATGTGTGTCTTATAGGTATGCATTATCAATATACACCGTCCTTATGTGTGTCTTATAGGTATGCATTATCAATATACACCGTCCTTATGTGTGTCATATAGGTATGCATTATCAATATACACCGTCCTTATGTGTGTCTTATAGGTATGTATTATCAATATACACCGTCCTTATGTGTGTCTTATAGGTATGTATTATCAATATACACCGGCCTTATGTGAGTCTTATAGGTATACATGGCAATATCCACCGTCCTTATGTGAGTCTTATAGGTATACATGGCAATATCCACCGTCCTTATGTGAGTCTTATAGGTATACATGGCAATATCCACCTTCCTTATGTGTGTCTTATAGGTATGTATTATCAATATACACCGTCCTTATGTGAGTCTTATAGGTATGTATTATCAATATACACCGTCCTTATGTGAGTCTTATAGGTATGTATTATCAATATGCCACCTTCCTTATGTGAGTCTTATAGGAATACATGGCAATATCCACCGTCTGTATTATCAATATGCCACCTTCCTTATGTGAGTCTTATAGGAATACATGGCAATATCCACCGTCCTTATGTGAGTCTTATAGGTATACATGGCAATATCCACCGTCCTTATGTGTGTCTTATAGGTATACATGGCAATATCCACCGTCCTTATGTGTGTCTTATAGGTATACATGGCAATATCCACCGTCCTTATGTGAGTCTTATAGGTATGTATTATCAATATACACCGTCCTTATGTGAGTCTTATAGGTATACATGGCAATATCCACCGTCCTTATGTGTGTCTTATAGGTATACATGGCAATATACACCTTCCTTATGTGTGTCTTATAGGTATGTATTATCAATATACACCGTCATTATGTGTGTCTTATAGGTATACATGGCAATATCCACCGGCCTTATGTGTGTCTTATAGGTATACATGGCAATATCCACCGTCCTTATGTGTGTCTTATAGGTATGTATTATCAATATACACCGTCCTTATGTGTCTCTTATAGGTATGTATTATCAATATACACCGTCCTTATGTGTGTCTTATAGGTATGTATTATCAATATACACCGTCCTTATGTGAGTCTTATAGGTATGTATTATCAATATACACCGTCCTTATGTGAGTCTTATAGGTATGTATTATCAATATACACCGTCCTTATGTGTGTCTTATAGGTATGCATTATCAATATACACCGTCCTTATGTGAGTCTTATAGGTATGTATTATCAATATCCACCTTCCTTATGTGAGTCTTATAGGTATGTATTATCAATATGCCACCTTCCTTATGTGAGTCTTATAGGTATGTATTATCAATATCCACCGTCCTTATGTGAGTCTTATAGGTATACATGGCAATATCTACCGTCCTTATGTGTGTCTTATAGGTATACATGGCAATATACACCTTCCTTATGTGTGTCTTATAGGTATGTATTATCAATATACACCGTCCTTATGTGTGTCTTATAGGTATACATGGCAATATCCACCGGCCTTATGTGTGTCTTATAGGTATACATGGCAATATCCACCATCCTTATGTGAGTCTTATAGGTATGTATTATCAATATACACCGTCCTTATGTGAGTCTTATAGGTATGTATTATCAATATACACCGTCCTTATGTGAGTCTTATAGGTATGTATTATCAATATCCACCGACCTTATGTGTGTCTTATAGGTATGTATTATCAATATACACCGTCCTTATGTGTGTCTTATAGGTATACATGGCAATATCCACCGTCCTTATGTGAGTCTTATAGGTATGTATTATCAATATCCACCTTCCTTATGTGTGTCTTATAGGTATTCATGGCAATATCCACCGTCCTTATGTGTGTCTTATAGGTATACATGGCAATATCCACCGGCCTCATGTGTGTCTTATAGGTATACATGGCAATATACACAGTCCTTATGTGTGTCTTATAGGTATACATGGCAATATCCACCGGCCTCATGTGTGTCTTATAGGTATGCATGGCAATATCCACCTTCCTTATGTGAGTCTTATATGTATACATTATCAATATCCACCGTCCTCATGTGAGTCTTATAGGTATACATGGCAATATCCACCGTCCTTATGTGAGTCTTATAGGTATACATGGCAATATCCACCGTCCTTATGTGAGTCTTATAGGTATACATGGCAATATCCACCTTCCTTATGTGTGTCTTATAGGTATACATGGCAATATCCACCGTCCTTATGTGAGTCTTATAGGTATACATGGCAATATACACCGTCCTTATGTGAGTCTTATAGGTATACATGGCAATATCCACCGTCCTTATGTGAGTCTTATAGGTATGCATGGCAATATCCACCTTCCTTATGTGAGTCTTATAGGTATACATGGCAATATCCACCTTCCTTATGTGTGTCTTATAGGTATACATGGCAATATCCACCGTCCTTATGTGTGTCTTATAGGTATACATGGCAATATCCACCGTCCTTATGTGTGTCTTATAGGTATACATGGCAATATCCACCTTCCTTATGTGAGTCTTATAGGTATACATTATCAATATACACCGTCCTTATGTGTGTATTATAGGTATACATGGCAATATCCACCGTCCTTATGTGTGTCTTATAGGTATACATGGCAATATCCACCGTCCTTATGTGTGTCTTATAGGTATGCATTATCAATATCCACCGTCCTTATGTGTGTCTTATAGGTATGTATTATCAATATCCACCGTCCTTATGTGTGTCTTATAGGTATACATGGCAATATCCACCGTCCTTATGTGAGTCTTATAGGTATACATTATCAATATACACCGTCCTTATGTGTGTCTTATAGGTATACATGGCAATATCCACCGTCCTTATGTGTGTCTTATAGGTATACATGGCAATATCCACCGTCCTTATGTGTGTCTTATAGGTATACATGGCAATATCCACCGTCCTTATGTGTGTCTTATAGGTATGCATTATCAATATCCACCGTCCTTATGTGTGTCTTATAGGTATACATGGCAATATCCACCGTCCTTATGTGTGTCTTATAGGTATACGTGGCAATATCCACCGTCCTTATGTGAGTCTTATAGGTATGTATTATCAATATCCACCTTCCTTATGTGTGTCTTATAGGTATACATGGCAATATCCACCGTCCTTATGTGTGTCTTATAGGTATACATGGCAATATCTACCGGCCTCATGTGTGTCTTATAGGTATACATGGCAATATACACAGTCCTTATGTGTGTCTTATAGGTATACATGGCAATATCCACCGGCCTCATGTGTGTCTTATAGGTATGCATGGCAATATCCACCTTCCTTATGTGAGTCTTATATGTATACATTATCAATATCCACCGTCCTCATGTGAGTCTTATAGGTATACATGGCAATATCCACCGTCCTTATGTGTGTCTTATAGGTATGTATTATCAATATACACCGTCCTTATGTGTGTCTTATAGGTATACATGGCAATATCCACCGTCCTTATGTGTGTCTTATAGGTATACATGGCAATATCCACCGTCCTTATGTGTGTCTTATAGGTATACATTATCAATATACACCTTCCTTATGTGAGTCTTATAGGTATTCATGGCAATATCCACCGTCCTTATGTGTGTCTTATAGGTATGTATGGCAATATCCACCGACCTTATGTGTGTCTTATAGGTATACATTATCAATATACACCTTCCTTATGTGTGTCTTATAGGTATACATGGCAATATCCACCGACCTTATGTGTGTCTTATAGGTATGTATGGCAATATCCACCGTCCTTATGTGTGTCTTATAGGTATACATTATCAATATACACCTTCCTTATGTGTGTCTTATAGGTATACATGGCAATATCCACCGACCTTATGTGTGTCTTATAGGTATGTATGGCAATATCCACCGTCCTTATGTGTGTCTTATAGTTATACATGGCAATATCCACCGTCCTTATTTGTGTCTTATAGGTATACATGGCAATATCCACCGTCCTTATTTGAGTCTTATAGGTATACATGGCAATATCCACCGTCCTTATGTGTGTCTTATAGGTATACATGGCAATATCCACCGTCCTTATGTGTGTCTTATAGGTATACATTATCAATATACACCTTCCTTATGTGTGTCTTATAGGTATACATGGCAATATCCACCGACCTTATGTGTGTCTTATAGGTATGTATGGCAATATCCACCGTCCTTATGTGTGTCTTATAGGTATACATGGCAATATCCACCGTCCTTATGTGATTCTTATAGGTATACATGGCAATATCCACCGTCCTTATGTGTGTCTTATAGGTATACATGGCAATATCCACCGACCTTATGTGAGTCTTATAGGTATACATGGCAATATCCACCGTCCTAATGTGAGTCTTATATGTATACATGGCAATATCCACCGACCTTATGTGAGTCTTATAGGTATACATGGCAATATCCACCGTCCTTATGTGTGTCTTATAGGTATACATTATCAATATACACCGTCCTTATGTGTGTCTTATAGGTATACATGGCAATATCCACCGGCCTTATGTGTGTCTTATAGGTATGTATTATCAATATACACCGTCATTATGTGTGTCTTATAGGTATACATGGCAATATCCACCGGCCTTATGTGTGTCTTATAGGTATGTATTATCAATATACACCGTCCTTATGTGTGTCTTATATGTATACATTATCAATATACACCGTCCTTATGTGTGTCTTATAGGTATACATGGCAATATCCACCGACCTTATGTGTGTCTTATAGGTATACATGGCAATATCCACCTTCCTTATGTGAGTCTTATAGGTATACATTATCAATATCCACCGTCCTTATGTTGAACCCCTTGCATTCCGTAGGAAGAATCCCACAGGTTACGTTCAATTGGTTTAGGCGTTTTAACATTATTCGACGGGGGTAGGTCATTGGTAGGTTTAGTTGGAAATTTCAAATTGGACACCCTTCCAACAGAGGCCATATTTACACACTAGTATAGAATCCAGTTTTAACACACTTTCTGATTGAATTTCATCAAACTGGCTCAGAAATAATAAAAACTGAACAATATGATGCCTGTAAGCTGCATAGCAACAAGTCTGTATACCATCGAAATACACTCCAGAGTCATATGTGGCCTGGGGTCTGAAATTTACTGGGACTCCATACTAACCTTTCTACTTTCCGCTATCAATCAATATGCTAATACAAATCAATTTTGTTTGTTCATTTGTCTGTCAGGCTATAGGCAACCAAGCGGTTGAACCATGGGAGCTGAACATTTTTACAAATAGATAAATTGATACATGTGCCCCTGACATCAGATGATTTAAAGCGGCTCTCGTGATTTATTTAATTGGTTACAACTAAAATGGTTGGACACATTGAGCTGAAAACTGTTGCACGCGTTTAAACTGACCAGGAAATTGTCATGTCATAGGTCCCATTGACCTCATATGATATAAAGGGGGACTAATAAATTATATGAACAGGAATATATGATTAATAAAGAGTGTTTAGTATCAGATTAGAAGACATGTAGGAACATTGATGCAAAGGGATTGTCATGGGATAGGTGCCCTGGTGCTCCGATCACTTAAAGTGGCACTAATAGTTACAACAAAGAGTGTTCATCTTCAGCTTAGATGATATGGAGGGAGAATCAGTGGGACTTCCCCATGGTGTCTCATAGAATACGTCCGGTTATCTCAATTGACTCAAAAGATCACTAATAATTAATTTAAATAGGCTTAAGGTAACTGAGAAACTTCCGTTACCCAGCTTGTATTTTCTAATGTTGTTTTTAATGTTTTTAATTTGATGTTAAAAACAACTCACTTACCCGAATCATTACAACACTAGAATGAAGTGTTGTGAAATGCAAGATAGCAGGAAACACTTTCTTTCCAAGTTATTTGAGGTATTCACGTGTGCAATGGATACCTTTTAGGTAGAGGTAATTCGAGGCTTCCGTGTGTACACTGTACATATGGTGATTATTGAACATGTGGTCACAGAGGAAATCCCTCCGGGACGCTGATGCGTATTTCTTTCTCCAGTGCAAAACATCTTATCAATATACAGAGTATTGATGCACTTGTTATTCTAAGGAAAATATACACTCCTTCAATTCTGAAGAGCGCCATAATTTACACTTGAATGTGTATGTCTTACAGAAAGTGTAACCATCTTAGACATGAAGACTCCTAGATGATGTAATTGCATTCTGCTTAATACAATATTGGTGCCAACAATATGATCACAATATTTTAAACTAAATCAAAATTCCCCAACAAGCCAGAATATCACAGTGGGGTATACTGTTATTAGAACGAGATACCCGGTAGTATTTTGTTACTCTTGCCATGTTTGTCATGTTCCAGGGGACACAGTTGAGCCAATCATACCAAGAGTCCAAACTGATAGTAACTGGGCCTCCCTACCAAACCTATTTTACCCCGCACCAAACTCTATTTATCACACATACTGCATATACCCGTCAATAAGCCCATCCTCAAAGATAAGCCCAATCTTGGTTTTTACCCCAAACAAAACATGTGGTGCTCCTTTTAGATAAGCCCACCCCCATTTTTGAGCATTTGGAAGGTTAATACAATCACGTCTTTCTATCCTGTAGAATAGGAGAAGATACTCCAGCACATCCGTGTTTTTATTATTTTTTCCAGTTGTTTTTCTTTAAAAATAAAGATGTATAATAAATGGTATACACTTGTGTTAATTGTGTTGTGATTTATACACATCTTATTCTATTTTAGTTGTTGGATTAATCAATGAGGTATAAATCAATAAAATCAAAGGATGTGTCACTCACTGTTAATCTGCATCTCACTGTGATTTTTTGTAAGAATTAGTGTATTATATGTCATTATCATTAGGGTAAGCACAATTAACTTGTGAACTCAATATACAACCCTATTGTGTTTACAAATTAATCCCAAAATTTACGACCTTATTCAAATTGATCCCATATGTATCTGTCTATCACTGTTTCTGCTTATTATCATGTGCTTTTATCTTAGTAACATAAATAAAACACATTATTTATATCTTTATTCAAAACAAAACATGGTATTGGTATAAAATATGAATGTAGGTTGGCACCTGAAGGCTAACTTAATTTTTGCACAGGGTGTCCTCGTGGCTCGTGAGTAAGCCAAGTAACCATTTTTAAAACAACTGCACGAGCATCCCCACCCCGGCCTTATTGACGGGACCGGGGTATAAAGTATTAAAATGTGTTGATTTCTCAGCAATTTGTTACAGGTGTGGACCTTTAGATGGTATGATTGTTTTGGTAGTGATGGTGAATGGTATCTATTAAATTTAAGTAGACACGGAAATTTTCCCAGGTCAAATACAAACAATATCAGTGACAATTTAAGCATTGTATTGATATTATATCACTTCACTGCTTAGAATGCTAGTGTTTTGGTTAAATCGATGAGTTGCCAAGTTGAAATTTCCAGATTCAGTTGAAGGAACTGTGTTAGCCAACACCCATCTTGCAGAGATGTAGAGACGAGGGCGTTAAATAGAGACGTGTGTTGATAGTGTGGGGATCACAACAGCACGCGTGTTTTACTGGCCGACACTTTATAATGCGTGTGCGATCACGTGAGGATACCACGCAGGGTATTTCACTGATTGTCCGATCCTTATGCAATTGCACTCGTCCGATAAACCGACGATAGTAACAGACCCATGCAGTTTTGTGTAAATATTTCATACCAACGTGTCATATTGATGAGTCCATATGCTTGCAGCATACGATGTGGCAAGAGTCTACTAATTTGTAAGTCATGGCTATTTCTTAGTTTCACAATGCATGCTAGACTTGGGATGTGTCACGCTGTCATTACGCCATTGAACTTGTCCGATAAACTTGCAACATGAACACAGACAAGCGGTTTTGTATATATATTGCATACCAAGCATGTGGTATTGATATAGTGGTAAGTACGTCCATATGCTTGCGATATACAGTATGGCATTTAATCTGTTAATCCGTTAATGGTATATATAGTTCAATCATGGCTGTATACAAAATTAAAAATGCGTTCCAAAGTATGTCAAGATTCTGAAAGGGGTGTCCATATGATTGCGACATTGATCAACGCATCCTAGAATACAAACTGAAAGTCATGTATTGGTGTAATAGCGCAGTTTTAAAATGTTTAATGTAAGAACGTATTGAACAAACTAAAAAACTAGTCACAGAACCAGTAATTGGGTACAATGTTCTCGGTGCTACCTGATATGACTTGACTGCCATGAGTGTTGGTGCCGATAGTGTTTGGAGTCTTTTAAATTTAAACAGATATGGCAATTATTGCATGAAAATTGCAATAAATGTCGCTAAAATGCTTAAGATGTCCATGTTTTGCGGTTAAATCTATGAGTCTTAAACTTGCAATTTGGCGTTTTTATTTCAGAAACAGTATCAGGCAACACCCGTTGTGAAGGGTTAAAGGTTGAAGTGACAACATCGGACGGGGTGCAGTTAGACTATGTTAGACAAGCGATTGCATAAGGATAACATTCTGAAAACAGTAACAACTTGCGATTGCGGTTTCGCTGTCCTTACTCATTGCAGTCGTCGGCTATCCTGACAGCAGTAACTGTAACAACAGTATCACACGCGTTCGGTTTGTTGTATATATTCCATACCAAGTGATGCTGACATTGTTATCAAGTGTATGCATGCGTTCATATGCTTGCGACATACACTATTGTATGAGTCTGTCAAACCGTTAATGGAACTATGTTCAATCGTGGTTAGTTGTTAATGTCACAATGCGTTCCCGAGTTGGATGTGTTGATTTTCCGGGAAGTGTGCCCATATGCTTGCGACATGTAACAGGGTGTTGTTCCGTCAAACTGTGAACTCTACTGTAATTGTACTACGTGAATATGCCATGAACTCATCCGACTCGCTCCAACTTATGCACATGTAGCTCAGAATTTGATAGACGTTGTATATTTTGGTACTATATGACTCATTGTATCAACTTATCCTGAGCCATACATCACACTCTCTAATGCGGTTGTGTCACATCATGTTCTCATTAGTTATATGTCACATCATCGGTATGCATTTTTCCAACGCTGCCGAATTTCCACACACAATGGAGCATATTTCAAAATAATTTTATTATATCTAAGCAGGCCAGATATTCAGGGTTACCAACGCGTAGATATTGTTAGATATATAGCGTAGAAGTTATGAGAAAAGTGTCTCTTGTAAAGTTATATTCGAACACGGGAAGAAATGTCATTATTTTCTTTTTATCTATTTCAAAGCAATTTAGTCGACTTGTTTTGATACCGCGGGAATATTCAAAAGCGAATATTATTTTTAGTGTACTTTGGATCGCAAACCGCCATCTTCATTTAATCTACGTGGGCTTTCTTACGTTTACGTATGGTCATATTATTTTGAGAATATGTTGCATTCTTTAAGGAGACCGATGTATATACATAATATTAAGGGGGTCAATCTATATAGATATATATTAAGGAGACCATTATATATCATATTTAAGGTGAACAGGCACGTAATTACAGGGAACAGTATGTAGGAAGTCCATAAACCAAGTATACAGCAATTTATTTATTTATCCGTTGCTTTACATCAATAATACGTCGTCCGCTTTCTTGGTCGGGGAAACCATACTTGGGGTAAATCGCCGTCAGATGTATACCTTCGAATGTATTGCTTACGGACACCTATGTTTTCGAGTGAATACCATAATTATTTCATAATCTATTTTCAACGTGCGATTTCATGGCTATGTGTTATGGTCAAAAGCTCCGTCTGGCTCATTAGCTTTTTGCATACATATCTACGTAAAACTCAATTGCCGTATTTTATTTCTGCGAACTAATGTGGTTATGATGTTCATGTTTTATTCTATACAAAAGACAATAACACACACCAAAAACGAACGTCAATTCCAACCATGTTGAATGTACGATTTAAAAATGATAACATCAGAAGTAGACCTACGCACAGTTGCAAATAAAATACAAATAATGCTTTATTGGTGGGACGAATTACTCAGGATAAACAACATGACAATAACTCTGAAAAAGTTACCTATAACTCATGTATATAAGAATAACGTTATGTGATGCCATTCGGATAATTAATTTATGAGAATATGTGTAACACTTTGAGCAAGAATATTCTCTATTCCTACCAAATGTCCAAATCAGAGAGTTTCACAATACGTTAACCTATGCAACGCCGGGTAACCCTGCTTGTTATACATAGGCGAGTGGGAATCCTACTGTGGTACTGTCATACAATAGTATAACAGTCACTGTGTGCAGCCTACACTAAAAAACATTAATAATATTACAACAGTTTCTGATGTAATATCCATATGGATAGTCAGCGCACACCAATTACAACAGTTTCTGTTGTATCTTCGATTATGTCCCTTTGCGGTGGCCATTATCACAATACGATAGGGGAACACCGTGTGCGTAACGTAACTATCACAAGCATAACGTACTCTGATAACAACAGTTACTTATAGCCAATTTCATGCTTAAGACATTTTAAACATATCATCTTCGGCTTGTTTTATTATATTTTTATGAAAAGGAATAATAAATGGGGTGATATATATATTTATCATATGACTCAATCATTATTTACGTTGGAAACTATGTCATAAATCAATTTCATATGGACTAGTAGTCCATATCACCTTCCGATAATTTGATTGGTTTGTTGATAAAAAGTGGGTTCTGATTGGCTGAATGGCAGCCGGGGGCCGAGCCGCACCTCTGAATAAATGCAGGTCAAATTCGTGCGCGTCAAATACACGAATCAACGCGATGCCGAAATTCTCGCAATTATAATCTTGAAATATATAGTTTTGGACATTGTTATACGATAACTAGAATATGTAATTCGTATTTATCTAATAAACATACGATATAATGTCACAAACTGAGAACAGAATAGCGCACTATATCTTCGCGTGCATATTATTTCTGCTAGTTCACCAGGTTTAATTGGGCTTCCGGTGCAATGAAGTGACGTCACATTAACCTTTTGCTGCCGATGGCATATAGCTATTTAGTGATTTGTGTGCGTTTTGGACATCATAATCAATTTATAGGTGTCATATGAAAAAAAGAATATGTAATTCGTGTTTCTCTCAGATGATATTTATGAAACTCGTCACGAATTTTCAGTTTTCTCTCGCCGGAGGCTCGAGAAAACTGAAAATTCTTAGACTCGTTTCATAAATATCATATGAGAGAAACACTCATTTCATATCCTCTATATATAACGGCAAATATAATCAAATTTGCCATTTTCCCGTTAAACTTAGGACAGGAAAGCTAGGTACAAATAATTGTGAAATATTCGTATTCCAATAATCGCCAACCGATTAACCCCATGGATTTCAGTTGCAGCCATTTTTGATGGATTTTATTCGAATGTGTCTATTCGCCATCGGACGGCAAATAGCGGGCCGTATTCTGGAAATTTCTGATAAGCGTACTCATATATGATCGCAATTTGGCATACAACTAATTTGCTCCAAGATTTTCCAGCGCAGAAGCCGACCCAACCAAACTCAGTTGCGGCAGTTTCTTACCAAAAATTTGCTTTAGTGACAAATTTTATCCAAATATTTGTCTGATTTAAATTAAAATTGGGAAAGTCGAAAAATCTTGATTGATACAAAAAATACCGCTATTTGGAACAACTTCAACAAGATATAAAAAGTATATCTGGGATAAATCGCAAACATCTTTCATTCTTTGCGATAAAATACTTTGCGATATCTTTGACTGATAAATCACAAAACAATTTGCGACACTTACCTTTGCGATTGCAACGGTATGTTAATTTGTTTGCGATTTTCGCAAAGTATTTAAATTTTTTATCGCAAAGATGTTTCGATTCTGTTATATAAAATTGCTAAAAATGTTTGCGATTTATCGCAAATATGTTTGTGATGTTTGCTATTTAGTTTGCGAATTATTTTACGATCTTTCGTAAAGATGTTTGCAATTTATCGCAAAGTTTTGCGATTTATCAACATGTATATGTACATAAATGTTTGGAAAGTGACAGGAGGGTTTTCAAAACTTGAACCCAAATTTGGGGGGGGGAGTTGAGCTGCCTTTTTGTCCATAGTAATTAGTATACAATATCGTTACTTCATTTTCAGGACTTCCAAATTAAACCAATGGAACTTTGGAAGCGCTTTGTTGGATTTGCGTTTCTGGGGCAATAACAATGGCTGCATAATTAAGGAGACACACGTCTATGTATTTCATGTTTAAATAGTAGTTATATCAGTGTATATATACATTATATGTTGTTTATTATCGGGGGTGGAGCATGGGGTTGTCAGTGCTCCAATAAGCACGGTACCGGTCACCAAGCTGTAGGACCTGAGTTAGTGACTGCCATGGGTTCGATTCCTATGTGGCGACCTCTGTCCAACTTCCTGCATGAAGAAAACTGTCCGATCGGTGGTGTAATTATGATATGTGCAGACGGTGCATCGTGACTACCTATTGTAGGTGACTACTAACTAACCATTGACCACATGGTTTCCATCACCAACAAATGATCTGGCCTCATTGTTATATCGGCTTAGTTGTGGAAAGCGACATGAAACCCCAAACAATTTACTCAATGTTGCTACTGCCTTTCATTTATGGTATATTCCTCTTTTCTTTTGGGGTCTTACGGGTCAGAGGCACGTTTGGCAAAAAAATCCTGGTATTTCTAAATGGATTTTCTCAAAATCTGCGAGACATTTATTTGGGAAATTTGGTACAAGCAATGATTGCGATACAATATTTAAGAACCATCGAACAATTGGTTATTATATTCTCATTTACTTCACTTTTATGGCATGGAAAATAGATAAAATTTTACCGTTTTTAGGTACCAAGAACTTCTGTAAATTAGATTTGTTTCATAAGTGCAGAACCTTTTACACATAATAACTTATCAGAAGAACATGAGGGGAGACATAATTTTTCTTGATTCATGAATATTATGATTATTTTCACTTAGAAAGACAACTAACCACTAATAATTTTCTATATTTGAGAATTTTCATATCATTCATGTTGTTCAATGAAAAATGGGCTGAGATTAGTTATGGGTCACGGCTTCATAACCAAGTTAAAGCTCACCACCATAACTCTTAACAACTGTGGCCTAATTTATGTTGATTGCTCTCTGCTTGAGTGGACCACACTGGATATCAACATTTGTTTTCATTTGGCTGGAATTATTTGTGACTGCTTTATTCTTCATTATAATATATGGGGGTATGACACTATATCATGCAATTAAAAATCTTAACTCCACATAATGATAAAAATGAAGCCTTCTCTCAAAGAGCGAAGACAAAAACTGTTTGATGATTGGAGTGTTGTTTGAAATTATTAATTATTCTAGCAGTTCTTGGTACCTAAAGGGACAACAAAGTAAATAATATTTTAAACCTCTCCAATATATTCAAATCCATTGTTTTCGTCACATCTTAATAATATTCCCATATTCTGCAAACAATGAAGATGATTATATGTGAAATTCAAAATGGATGAAAATCTCTTGCCATTTTTGGCTGTATTTGTGCAAAACGTGCATCTCCATCTTAAACATTTGCCAGATTTTGCAACTTGGTCTTTGAAACCGTTACACTGATTCAGTGTTGATGTTTGAAATGAATATGTGCCTTATTCATAAATTAGTTATTTAAAAAAATTCATAATAAAATATATATAAGAAGATAACAAATGTCAGCAATATATGACAATAGTTTATCATAGTTTTACTATGCTCAATGTCAGTTACACACAACAGTTTACTAGTTCACCTAGTGTACATGGAAATCGCTCATCTTATACGACTACTCATTTGAAATACATTCAGGTGGCAAACCGAAACAACACAGCTCGGGAGCAAACCGTCATTTAATTAATACATACTATATGCGCGACGCTCACACCTTTGCCGACGATATTTATGATGGGTCGTCGGCAATGTGAGAATAAACCCAGCAATGCAAGACTGATGTCTGCAAGCACTGAAACTTACTGACTATGATTACGACATTGATCAATGCTCAAATGCAAATGTGTACGTAACCGGGCACTTGACATGCACATCTTTGTTATGCGTAGCATGGCATCACCTGTGGCATTGTCAAACTATTATCAAAAAGAGACACGCACCTCAAATGTCGATATATCGTATTCAAATATTATCATCCCGTATCGGTTTGACAAATGCAATTACGATGGCTTGTGTTACACCCAGCTCGGATTCTAGATGTCACCGTTCTGGTGGGTTTATATGATATAGTATATCATATATCACTAGATCGAGATCAGTCCCCTGGTACCCGCCATGAATATATATATATACCTTACTCATGGTGGGGTTGTCGTACTAAGGGACCTGTGTGTCAAGAGTGAACGCCAAGTTTTATTCAACTGCGGTGCATCATCATCATCCTTGCGCAAACACAAATCAAACAATGAGAACACTTTCACTTTATAATTATATGGTATCAAATTTCCAAATAATATCGTGTCAGGCATGAAATTTACAAC
This sequence comes from Siphonodentalium dalli, assembly GCA_032622095.1. NCBI lineage: Eukaryota > Metazoa > Mollusca > Scaphopoda > Gadilida > Siphonodentaliidae > Siphonodentalium > Siphonodentalium dalli. Next base: position 4,229,457 of record CP136061.1, read on the forward strand.
TGTTGAAAACTTTGAACCCCCAAATTGCATGATACCACGTCCCTGTGGTCTGAATTTTCCATTCGCTCCTTTAAATATATATTTTCTTGTACTTGGATGTTCACAACTGTGTTTTATCATGTAACCGGGACATTTGGAATTCAGTTAAATTATTTGACATTTCACTCATACACCAACATTTTAAACGCAAACTCCATTTGAATAATTTTTCCCGTTATATTTCAGAACTGGCCAGCCTTGACGGCGCGTTGGCTTCACGATAACGAGAACTGTGTTGACACGGGGGTATCAACCTTCAAATTTCCAACAGCACCCCTTCGAGTTTGTAAATTCCATTTGCGCACGACCTTGTTATAACCAAAGAGAAGTGTGCACAGTAACCTTTTGAAATGATAGTTGTATTCAGTCAGTGAATACTACAAAGAATCATTTTCTTCCTGCCTTCTTTATTGTTCGAATGCAATTGAGTATGCAGTCGGCCAGTGAGCATGTCAGATGTGATATTTCATCTCCAGTAACATCGTCAAACTGCTACAAAAACTTATTCAAATATTATCGTCCCGTATCGGTTTTACAAATGAGATTACGCTGGCTTTTGTTATGCACCAGAGCTCGGATTCTAAATATGTCATAGTTCTGGTGGATAGATAGAATATAATATATTACACTGTATATATCTACTGATTGATGTAGAATAACTTTATTCTCCCAGCCAACTTATCTTTGCGGAGAAGACAGGTGGGTTAAATTGTGTCTGTGATCTCTAATTATATCGAGAGTAATTATAATTGATTGATGTAGAATAACTGTAGTGTATTCTCCCAGCCAATATACCGCTACGGAGAACACAGGGTTGGTTAGGCTAACATTGTGTTTCCCCGTGAAGCATGGACGCCAATTTCTATTCAACGATTGTGCATCGTTATCATCACCACTCCCCAGATTATACGACATTGGTCCCACAATTATCGATATAGCGAGATTATAAATTATTCGAGCTACATGTAGGTACACGAATGTAGGACATCATACAATGTCCCATATAATCGTCCACCCGGGTAAATCCACCCTATTAAATTGTGACAAAACGCGGGTGTCTCCCCATCTACAAAGACACAAACTAACCAAGACAATATTGCACCGGGGTATACCTGTTAAAACAAAGGTACGTCCAGGTATACCCGCTATGTATATCCGGATGTACACGCCCTCCCTGATGTGCCACGGTGTCACATACCGTTATCACCCAGGTATACCCGCTATGTATATCCGGATGTACACGCCCTCCCTGGTGTGCCACGGTGTCATATACCTTTATCACCAGGTATACCCGCTATGTATATCCGGATGTACACGCCCTCCCTGGTGTGCCACGGTGTCATATACCTTTATCACCAGGTATACCCGCTATGTATATCCGGATGTACACGCCCTCCCTGGTGTGCCATGGTGTCATATGTCCGCTATGCATATCCGGATGTACTCGCCCTGGTGTACCACCGTGTCATATACCTTTATCACCCAGGTATACCCGCTATGTATACCCTATTAAATTGTGACAAAACGCGGGTGTCTCCCCATCTACAAAGACACAAACTAACCAAGACAATATTGCACCGGGGTATACCTGTTAAAACAAAGGTACGTCCAGGTATACCCGCTATGTATATCCGGATGTACACGCCCTCCCTGATGTGCCACGGTGTCACATACCGTTATCACCCAGGTATACCCGCTATGTATATCCGGATGTACACGCCCTCCCTGGTGTGCCACGGTGTCATATACCTTTATCACCAGGTATACCCGCTATGTATATCCGGATGTACACGCCCTCCCTGGTGTGCCACGGTGTCATATACCTTTATCACCAGGTATACCCGCTATGTATATCCGGATGTACACGCCCTCCCTGGTGTGCCATGGTGTCATATGTCCGCTATGCATATCCGGATGTACTCGCCCTGGTGTACCACCGTGTCATATACCTTTATCACCCAGGTATACCCGCTATGTATATCCGGATGTGCACGCCCTGGTGTGCCCCAGTGTCATATACCGTTATAATCCAGGCATCTCCACCCTATTGCTACCCTTACCAATGATCCCAGGTGTTCATAGCTCGGCTGGAACCAAGTGTTGCATTCGAACATATTCTTATCAAATGTTATATCATTGTACTTCCATCATAATATACGCTATAACATCCATCCAGTTCCACCACAGTGCTACATAATTGACGCATTTGGGTTCGTACTGGCATTTGATCAGGGAAGAAGCACCAGGGTAGTGGAACCAAAATAGTCCAGGAGAGAACAAAGCAGACTAAATAAAATGTTCTGTTAGAATCAATCAAATGTCATCTCATTTCCATCTCATTTCCATCTTCATATATGGCATGTCGGGCAAGTTACATACAGCTGAAATGTATACCGTTACATGACATGTATTTAGGAATCACTGAACTAAATGGTTTCCCATAGGCGACAGTATTAACGTTTCGGCCAAATTCACTGAATTGAAGCCTACATGTCACTCCAGTGATGTTTACCCAGCTAGATTGACACCAGTTGATCACGAAAATGCAACTAAAATCATAGGTCATGTGTTTACTTTTCAAAATAAATCCCCCCAGTGTACGACAGGGCTATCTGGAAAAACCCAGAACTACAGCAGCCAGTTAAATAAATTTCCCACTCACAAAATCCATTCCCCCGTTAATTCACCAGTTTAAATTATTTAGATATTATGTACAAATAAACACGATGTCATTCATTAATAACGTGTCACGTGTATCAGGTGAATGTCATTCATCAGTTACCTTCACCTTTAGCATTCCACGTTGCACTAGCTCCCCGACTCTGGAACACATTTAGATCCCCGTTTCCTTTAGACACGAACAATAGTCATTGGCCTTTTAAACCTACATTAGTGGTCCAGCCAAACCGGGTCTAATGGGTTTTTTTTGTCGTTCAGTTACCAACTAATTGACAACTCGATTTGATCATATGAGCATACAGTCAAATATACTGTTAGGTTACCCATAACCATCCATACACCACACATATGATGATGATCACACAGCTAACGCATGTATAACGCATGTATTACATTAGGCCCCTCAAAAAAGATTACTTGTTTATCATAGGCGCCCGCCCCTAAAATTCCTCCCTTGCGTATTATTTTTTGTTTTTTATATTATCTCCAGAACACCAATATATGCTTTACGCGGAGCTCAATATCGGTCAAAGAACGACTACACTATAACCAGGAGTCACATTACGCAAAGTATAAACATCGGTACACGGTACGCCGATCGATCACACCTACCGGAAACGCGTACACCTATCGGAAACACGGTTGGCAATTATCGCAATACGACAGGGGAACACTTTGACGTTCGTATTCATATTTCACCAATTTTTGTACCTGGCTTGCCTGTCCTAAGTTTCACGGGAAAATGGCTAATTTAATTCTATTTGTAGTTATATACATATTTATCACCCCATTTATTATTCATTTTCATAAAAATAAAAAAAAAAAGCTGAAGATGACGTGTTTAAAATGTTTGAAGCATGAATTTGGCGATAAGTTGTTATCAGAGTACTGGTACATTATACTTGTGATAGTTACGTTACGCACACGGTGTTCCCCTATCGTATTGCGATAATCGCCAACCCGGAAACACGTGTTTCTGTGTATAGTTTCAAGCCGTGCATTTTATAAAATTAAAGTATTTGTCTGTTACGCGTTATAGACTATGGGATTTGTGATTATACAAATCACCGATGGGCCGAAGATTCTTAATCCATTTTACGGGACAACACTCCCAGAGCATTCCAGTCTCATCCAAGTGTATGAAATGTTCAGGGGTGGTGCCTTGGACAGTTCGCAACCCCTCCCCGACCAATACGACAATGCAATTGTTAAAGTAAAAGTGTCAAACTGACTATCCACCCGTCTATATTAAGGGAAATCTATATTGCCAAGACAAGATAGAATTGCCTTGGTATAGTGCGGGTAATGATAGAATATGTATACATTGTGGAACAGACGACGACCTGGAACAATTGGATGAAAGATCTTACCCAATATGCACAGCTTGCAGAGGGAGAGGACTGCCTGTTGAAAAGAAGAGAACTAGATTTGTGCCGAAATAGATTGAAATAAAACATGAGTTTTGTGAAAGTAGTTATATATTACGTTTTCCCCGATAACTTACCTTATCGGATCCCAAAACAAAAAACAAAAAACTAATGTCCCTCCCGCCCCTACCCTGAAAAAAAAAACCTATGATAAACAAGTAATCTTTTTTGAAGGGCCTTAATATATCAATGTTATATTGGTACCCAATACAATGTTTGCCAATGAATCGCTCATTAGAAAGTCAGCACACATATTTGAAAGGGGACCCCCATTTTAAAGTGATGTAGAAACAATTGCTCAAAGCGGATTTTAAATGATTTTGGATATATTTTTCGGGAGATATTCTAGCGTCCAATGACATAAAAGTCTCTTCTCTGCCAATTTCTTCTAGGTTCACCATTTAACATTTTCCAAAGTATATAATTTACGCCTCCTAATGTTATCAAGCTATGCTGACAATTAAACATAAAAAATATTATTGTGTAGACTTTACTGTAGCAGTATAATGATTGCAAACTATACTAAAAAACACTTATAAAGAGCGTTCCATTTGCATGCATATGCATTTTATATACACTTATCTCTATACAATTCATATTATATTTGGGTCATTTTTTCAGTTTAATCCCTTCATACACTGCTAATGAAATTCGGGGTCCAGCCCTTTATATGTAACAGTCCTCAATTCATAATGTTGTTACCCCTTATTAATTGTAAGTGCATTACAATTCGTGCAATTATGTACGATATAACATAGCTGTGTTACACCACTAAATTTATCATCTGGCATTACAGCCAATGCATAAGCATACACTTTTGTTTTCAATTAATAATTTTTTCCCGATAGTACAATCAGGAAAGTCTATGTGTACGTTTTTACAATAATTCGTGTACAGTATCATTTTTGTGGATATTGCTTAGTGTGTGACCCTCGTGATATTTCTATCCCTATGATTTAAACTTTCTGAACGGTTTGACTGGTACGCTGCCGTTCTATACTTATTCTATATTTATTTTGACATTCAAAATTGTCCGTGTGGCGCTTCGGGATGTGTACCTAGGGTTATTACGCACCTTTGTCCATGTTACCGAAGACAGGTTTACCCCTGTACTCTACGGTGTTCCCAGCCCCCTGGATCTCTATAGTGTTACAACAATTTCTTCTAGGTTCACTGACTATACTAATATATATGATATATAGAGATAGTAAAGTGCGATAGGTACCCGCGTACTCGCGCCTATGTATATGGTATGTTCTACCAGTCGAGGCGCACGATATATATGATACATTGATGGAAATCTTACACATTTGAATTCACAAAGCAACCCGCAACCAGAATCAGTGCGACTAATTTTGATACTTTAGTCATTTAAACCCTTTCAGTGCCAGGTCCGATTTTTGTATCAACCCATATACCCTGTGCCAATGCATTCTCTTATATATGCGAGTCGACCATAGGTCGGCTCGCATATATAAGAGAATGCATTGGCCTAACAATTTTTCATCATTTGTTATTATTTTTTAACAATTTTTTACAATTTTAATTATTTTTTCTTATATTCTTTAACAGACTTATTTTGTATGTTTAGTGCCAGGGAATCTTACGTTTTTCATGGGCATCAAAATTATTACTATGAATACTTGGTGATTTTGAGTTTTTGAGTTATAACATGCCCCTAAGGTTTTTTATCCAGTTTGTTTTTGTTAAATTTTCTATAGTATGCTTAAGCACACCCAAACAAAATTCAACCCAAAAAAATCTTTAAATTTTAGTAAATTAGGGTCGATGACATCGGCTCCTGTCACTGAAAGGGTTAAGGTCGTATTAACCCTTTCACCCGGACCTATTTACTTCTATTTACTTCTGTCAGCTGAGGCGCATAATCTACTTGAGCGGAATCTTGAATTGAATTCATATTACATACCTCTATCAGAAACCGTGCTACTAATCTTTCAGTTTAAGGTCGTATTAACCCTTTTCCACCGAACCCGTATACCTCTAAACTAACTCATATCACTTCCCTTTATCAGCATCAGTGCGATTAATTTGATATGTTGGTCATTTAAGGCCGTATTGACCCTTTCCGCCAGACCCATATTTTAGCGCTATAGAGGTATGTCCTGTCAGCTGAGGCCCACAATATACTTGATAAGTTGATGGGAATCTTGTACATTTGAATTCATATAGTGTCCCTCTATCAGAAAAAGTGAGACTAATTTCGACCTTTTAGTCGTTTAAGGTTGAATTAACCCTTTCCGCCCCACCCATATACCCCTATATTAGCGATATATAGGGTATGTTCCGTGAGCTGAGGCGCACAATCTAGTTGATAAATTCTTGGACAACTTGCAAACTTGAATTCATATAGCACCCTGCTATCAGAATCAGTTCGACTAATTTTGAATGTTTAGTCATTTAAGGTCGTATTAATTCTTTCCGTCGGATCCAATTACCCAAATATTAGCGATGTATAGGGTATGGTCTGTCAGCTGAGGTGCACAATCTACTTGTTAATTTGAGCGAAATCTTCCACATTTAAATTAATTTTACATACCTCTATAGAAACCGTGCGACAACTGTGTTATGTAGATACCGAAAATTGTCTCATTCGTGACCGCGACAAATGTTTATGTTTCGCTCGTGGCAAGACATAGTCTATAGGTCACGAATGAGATAATTTTCGGTATCCACTAAAAACACTAGAAATCCTTTATTTATTTTTAAATATGAAGTGAAATTAAATATTTTCTTAGAAGGCTAATATATAGTTATGGTATAAAAACCACATAGCGCTTCATGTCATTGACGTTACGTCGCTTATTGATCTAGACTGAATTTTCGATGGTCGATCTTTCTCCGCATCGGGACTTTCATGCATTAATTATGGGTGTCTAAATCATATTTAGCGAACCAATTTGATGCAGAAGTGTAATAAATAGAGTAATCAATTAGTTTCGAGAATTATGTTAAATGTTTCACTCGAGGCGAGAGACGTTTAGGTCAGAAAATCATGCGCTTACGTGCACTCGTTTCTTACAGGTGTCTCTCGCCTCTAGATAATTATTTAACGTAATTCTGAGGAACAGTGTCCTATTTAATACATACAAATATTTCAGTTTACCTACTTGTGTTCACCGGAGGGAGGGAGGAAATATGTTCCGGGAGTACACCCAAAACAAAGATGACATAATTATATAATGAAAGATTTCGTCATTTTAGGAAAACTCTCAAATACAGCCAGTTCGATTCTGTTGCGACTATAGTGGCCGTCTCTATGTGTTGCCCATGTTCTCAACCACTATCATTATGGTACGTGTGTACGTATGGTACTCATGTTTATCCAGCTTGGGATACGATGTTTATCGAATATGAAGTGACATTTCGCCCGTTGTTAATAAATAAATGGGGTCATTGTGTCAGACTATTTTTGAAAACCAGCAATGCAGTTAATATATATTATACATGAGCTATGACCGAGGGTCGTTCCTACCGAGAAGTTTTCTGTAAGTGCTCTTTTTGAAGTGCCGTCGTCAGTCATCCCTACGCTTTGAAATAAATAACAAAGTACCTCACATAATATTGGGTGGGCCGAATTTAATATTAGGCTTATTGCAGCGAAACGTGTCGATACGCACGCCAGAAACTACCAATATTAACGCCCTTTCCAGTGGCACAGTTTGGGATACACATCTATACTCTTTCAGGTAATACAAATGGAAAGTTTCGCGTCAGTCTGGGATCGGCGCTAACAACAACAACAAGATGATATAATCAGATTAATCCATCATCAAAAGAAGGGAGCGTAGCATAAACAAACTTATCATTACTTTCGCTCTCATTACTTCAAAATTTCAGCCTGATTTGGATCTTCATCAGAAAAAATCAAATTTCGGAACACAACTACATATTATCGGATTAGCATAAATTATACGACCATATACGACGCGGAAACGGTTTTCATGAGTCAAGCCGTGTTAAGCAACGTCACCGAGTGGTTTAACGGAAGTATGTTTACTCATTATGTGTATGTATGCTAATCATGATAATTATGATAGGATGTAGTTGTAATCATGATAATTTTGATAAATGTTTGATTTTTCCTGATGAAGTTCCAGATCGGGCCTAGCCTGAAGTAAAGTAATCCTACGAAAGATTATATACAGCGTAAAACTGATGTATTTAAAATCCACGAAAGTAATTATTGGCAAATGTAACCCATGCGATATTCCAGTCACTACCCCGGTTACCAATCACTATCCCGGTTACTAGTCACTATCCAGGTTACCAGTCACTGTCCCGGTTACCAGTCACTATCCCGGTTACCAGTCACTATCCCGGTTACCAGTCACTATCTCGGTTCCCTAGCCACTATCCCTGTTACCAGCCACTATCTCGGTTACCAGCCAGTATCCCGGTTACCAGTCATAATCCCGGTTACCAGGCACTATCCCGGTTACCAGTATATATCCAGGTTCCCCATCCACTATCCTGGTTACCAGTCACTATCCCGGTTACCAGTCACTATCCCGGTTACCAATCACAATCCAGGTTACCAGTCACTATAGGTTACCAGACACTATCCCGGTTACCAGTTACTATCCCGGTTACCAGTCACTATCCCGGTTGCCAGTCACTATATCGGTTCCCCAGCCACCACCCCTGTTACCAGCCACTATCCCTATCCAGGTTACCAGTCACTATCCCGGTTACCCGTCAATATCCCGGTTACCAGTCACTATCCCGGTTACCAATCACTATCCCGGTTACCAGTCACTATCCAGGTTACCAGTCACTATCCCGGTTACCAGTATATATCCAGGTTCCCCAGCCACTATTCCGGTTACCAGTCACTATCTCGGTTCCCCAGCCACTATCCCTGTTACCAGTCACTATCCCGGTTACCAGTCACTATCCCGGTTACCGGTATATATCCAGGTTCCCCAGCCACTATCCCGGTTACCAGTCACTCTCCCTGTTACCAGTCACTATTCCGGTCACCAGTATATATCCAGGTTCCACAGCCACTATCCCTGTTACCAGCCACATTCCCTGTTACCAATCACTATCCCGGTTACCAGTTACTATCCCGGTTACCGGTATATATCCAGGTTCCCCAGCCACTATCCCGGTTACCAGTCACTCTCCCTGTTACCAGTCACTATTCCGGTCACCAGTATATATACAGGTTCCACAGCCACTATCCCTGTTACCAGCCACTATCCCGGTTACCAGTCACTATCCCGGTTGACTCAGACTTAATTGAGCTGTACACGATTTCATCGGTTGTATGACCGCTGACAAATGGGTAAATTTGTATCTGGGGACATACCTGTCGGTTTGATAGTTTAATTATTTTACAAGCTGCAACACGCTGGCGAATCACGTGGTTTCCCGGTTTATAATACCTACGCATTCAAAATTACCAAGTTATTTTATAAAGCTGCGAGATTTCACACAAAAAAGTCTGAAATTTGGATCCGTAACACGATGTTCGTATTTAGTGCATGTCAGCTCCGTGTGTTCGCCATTGGAAGGATAGCCAGTTTTCCCGCCTGTTCTCACGAAAATGCGCACATTATCTGCTTGCAATATGACTTGTTTTAGGTTGATAATCAGCTGAGAATCGCATCATTTTGAGTCGATAATGTGCTGAGAATGAGGGCGTCAGTCACGTTATCGACTCATAATGAGGCGACTCTAATCAGATTACGTGCGCACAATACAAATATCAACCAAAACACGACTTTTCAGTGTATGCTATTTAACATGTGTTTTCACTGTGACTCGCGCCATAAAACGATATAACGGCTATGACTACATTTTCTGCTTATTTCAGAATCAAATAATCATATGATGTACCTATTTAGCTTTATATGTCGATTATATGCGTATTTGCACGAGCATATGTTGCGTTTTCTCTCCCTTAGGTGTTGTCTTCTGCGCTTCTGTTGTCTTCTATCATAGCTCTATCAGGCATAACAAGAGATAGAGCGAGGTGATTTATTCACAAAATACTTACTAAACTCATGGTATTCATGCCATATAACATATGTATTAACTGATTGGTCATCTCTTATTACTAAAATTCATAATTGTATTCATGCTATATGACATATGTATTGACTAATTGTAACACAATAATTACTATAATTATAATTGTATTCATGCTTTACAACATATGCGTTGACTGATTGTCCATCGCTTACTATAATTCATGATGATATTCATTCTATTTAACATGTGTACTTTGGCGCGACGTTGATTAGTTTTATATGTTTAATCGTGAAAGGTAGTATATTGTCTGATCGATAACGTCACCAAACAGATTGGGTTAATGCATAACGCAACTCTAACCCAACGTTTAATCAACCGAATCCGACTAAACATTGGGTTACAGCCGTTAACTAAACTAGTTGGTTCTAAAAAATAACAATAGGTTATGGTAACCCAACTTGGTAACCAACTGTTAGGTTAAATTGACCATCATTTGGGTTTGAAGTAACAAAACATGGTTTTAGAGAAACTCTATGTCAATATCTATAATTATATTTATCTCAATTTACGAGTTTTGACCAAATAATCTGAGATTATGGTCATTAATTAAGTTTCCCCAAAATAACTCCGATCCATGGAATAATGTCGATCGTGTATCCATGTGAGTGTCACCAATAAAGAGAGAAACATGTGACAAAGATAACTCATATCCAGCAAATTTTCATCAAGGTGCAACTGAAACCCAGTGGCTATTAACTAAAGCAATCTAACCCGACAATCTAACCCAACAATTGAATCCAGCTTCTGCAATTTGACCCAACTTTAACCCAATTTAGTTTAGTGTTGCTTTATTTATTTATTTTTTAAATACGTTCCTGGTCTTTTTGTTTCGAGTTATCGTAATTGGCAATATAAGTTTGTGCTTAAATTCAATGAATCAATTTTCCAGAATGTGTTAACCACTCACCTTGTCTAATAGTTTACTGCGCGTATATTATTGCCCACTTTAATAATTAATATTTCCGTGAAAGAAAATTGGGTTGAATGCAGTCGTTTTATATAAAAAAATTTGTAACCAAAGTTTAGACCAATCACATAGCTTCTCTTTGACAACATGCACTAATCAGATTCTTGTTTTAAGATTTATCTTACTGACATGTTTTAAATCGACCGGAGTCCCACATATGTTTCGTCATAGGCTTACATGTATTTAATGGTTGTAAACAATGGCTGACGAGAATGGGTCTTTTTGAAGAACGTGGCTACGACGAATACGTCTCTGCGTTCACTTGTAAGTTTTATTCATTTTACTCTTCTCATTCGTGTTTTGACATGTTCATAGTATATGAGATAGTTACTTTATTTTCAGGACAGTCAATGCCAGTCCTATATGGATGTTGGATTTCATGATCAACATATGAATAAATGGCGAAATTATTATGAAGTTTGTCCAACGGTATGCACATTTTTTAATCTATGCAACTTATGTTTTGATCAAATGCAGATGCGATGGTGTTATACCATACACTTGTGTAGCCCCACCCTAGTCCAATCAGTCGAGTGCTAAATGTATTACGTCGCCATAGGCTGTCCAAAACGAATTCGTGATCCACTCAGGGATGTGATGACAGTGGGGGTCAATTAGACAATTTTCAGGTTCAGATTCTTGTTTTCATGATCATCACCCAATCCATGCAAATTGTAAATTGATGCGTGTCTTGTGACTATGTCCTCCATTTTCATGATTTGTTTTATATATTACAAGGGCATCTATATATATATATAGTATTGAAGAAACAGAAAAATAATCTTTTGGTGTATTGTTTTATAGCTTTACTAAACACTTATTTCAACACCGGACGACAAATTTGTTAGATTTAGATGTTTTTCATACTTTTTGTGTTTTAAGTAAAGCTAGGGTGACCCAATTGAGTCACTTTTGACCCAATATGTAGTCACTTTTTATCTAATTATGACCCAATTTATATATTCATATATAACTCAATTTTAGTTAAAGGCTACTTAATATTACTTAATTGTATAACCCAATTCCATTGAGCTATTTTATGTAACCCAGTGACTAGTCGCATATTGAGATACAATCTGAACAAATATTGGGTTAGTAGTTAACTAATTGATTTTGACTCAATTGATTGAGTTACAATTAATTTAATTTGTGTGGGAGGAAAATGATTTAACTCATGTTCATTTTTCTACAATTAGTTACCACATTTAGTTAGTCTATATTTAATTAACCATAATAAGTTCATTAGAGTTATTTACCTTCATTTATTAGTACATATTTAGTTACTCAAGTTAGTCAGGAGTTTGATCCAATAGTTTAGTTAATAATTGACAAGTCAATGGTTAGTCCATATTTAGTTACCAATTATTTAGTAGCATGATTTGTCCCAATAGTTTAGCTAAGAGTTGACTAAAATGTATTAACTAACATTTTTTTGAGTGTGGAGTTTTGGAGAGTACATATTCACCTCACAATATTTTTTTGGGGGCAATTCTGATTATTGATTAATAATTACAACCACTTCACACTCTATAGTAAATTGCCGTTGAGTTTATCAAAGCTAATGTAATTATATCGGATAATTACATTAGGTCGAGATTTTATCAAAAACGACACAACAGTACCTGCGCGCAATGATATTTGTAGTCCGTTGCATAGTATCTAAGGACGCTACTTTCTTCGCACTTGCTTCGCAGTACACATTTATTTTCACGTACGGTATGAAAGCCAAAAAGAGAATTATAAATAAATATCCAAATAAAGACAATGCCCCAATGAAATAAACATTCCCAAGCTGTTTACAGAGTATAAATTTGGTCGTATTTGCGACGTTTCGTTACGAAATGCACGGCTAAACTAGCACAACTTTTGTGTTTTGTCTTCATTTTTCAATAAAACTCAAAGCCAAAAACTACGCCCACCCCAGTACACCCTTTCCACCTTAGCCCACCTGATCGTCTCACATGGTTACCTGCACGCGAATGACGATGATTTCATATGTACGGACTATAAAAGAGAGAAATTTTGAGGAGACAAAAACGTTATTCCAGTATTCTGAGCTTTAGACTTAGGTGTATCATAATGGAGGTCGGTGAATTCGGGTTTGACCCAGAACTATTATTTCTGTTTGGTGATGCCAACAACCAAGATGATATCGATGCAGCTTTCAAAATCAATCAATTACCTTATGTTAGACCAGGGGGTGGTGCCATTTATATTGCTAATATTCCAATGATAGACGATGAAGAAATGTTATATATGACCAACTGATGCCAGTGATAGACTCATCTGCAACTTGTGCAAGTTCACCACTATTCAAGACTGAACTTCCGAACACAGTATTGCGAGCCCAAGGAGAACAATGAATAACTTTACATAATAATAATAATAATAATCATATACCTGAACCTGATGTGGAACAACTTACTGAAACTGCTGAGACAGATAGGTTTGTACTCACTTTATCGCACCCTTTATTAACTAAATCAAAAGATCCATATCCTTAAGTTAAAGGGACCTTTAGTTTTAATTTATCACATAATGACATTGTTTTAACTTTAAGACAAATTATTTTTGGACCAAATTGGATGCAATTGAATTGCAAAAAACTGAAATTGACAAAATTCTTGTTATCAATTTCAATAACTGAACTAGTGGGCCTACTAGATAAAATAAATGTGAACGAGTTTCCTGTTTATCGCACCAGGAACAATGTAACATATAATAAACGCTATTTATTAAGGAATAATCTTCATCTTGGTTTCCTAATATAATTACAGTCTAAATGTATATGCTGAATCACAAATCTACATATATATTATATTTTTTATTTTAGTGCTACCGTTAACCAACTTAGTAATGAATGACTACAAGAATGCCAAGATGATACTACAGGTACTTCCAGTGCCGACAAGAGTGGACCAACAGAAACAACTGAAGCCAGTGAAGGGAATAGCGAAGAAACGAGTGTGCCAAATGGAGGTGGACCAATCTGTAAGTGGGTAAGTTCAACGCATTATTATAATAAGTGAGAATCGCTATTGGAAAACAAAATGTAACAACGGTTTAAGTGAAAACAAACACTGCCCTGTTCTAATATTTGCATCTGTCATAATTCAGTGCCAATGTTTGCGGAGTTATGTAATGAAATATATCCAAAACGTTTTTGTTATGCACCAATCTTAAGGAAGCTTAGTACAAATATAGTAATGGAGATATCAAAAACATATGTCTTGTAAGCAACAATCACCTCAAGATAAACGCATGTATGCTGTTCCAGAAGCTGGGAATAATTGTCCAGTGAAATCATTGAGAACTGTCATAAAACACGCACCTACAGCATTGTCATTATTCAACCAGAGTGACAAAGACGCATTGGTTAATCCAGAGAAATATGAATACTGGTACTGCACAAAACCCATAGTCAAAAGGACATTCATCAAATTCATGACGGACATATGCAAGCAGTCAAATTGTTCTAAGATATATACTGCTCATTGTCTATGAGCAACGGCAATAAATTCGCTCAATAATGCTGGATTTGAGGCACGACATTCTGGTCCGAATCGGCATCTCTGGTTTAGACTAGGTTTTATTCTAGACCAGGTTTAACTCCAGTTTAAACTAGGTTTAAGTAGGGTTTAAACTTGGTTTTACAGTAGTTAAACCAGGTTTATGGGAGTAAAACTGGGTTTTAGCGTACTTAAACCAAGTTTTGTGATAAACTCAGTTTAAGTTGAAACTAGGTTTTATTAACGTGATAAAGTTATGGTAATATTACTAATTGTTTGTGGTGAATTGGCTATATAATCATCAGTATAAGCTTAGGTATATATGATTTATACGTACCATACGTCTCGCCTCGAACATACACCTTTAAATATACTTTGAAAAAAAATTCAAAGTTAAACCACCCTACCCCAGGTTTGACTAATACCTAGTTTTTTGGGTTTAATTATTCGGCCGATATTTTTCGCCCAATATTGATGTTGTTTCTTCGTGAATATGGGAGTGTTTATTTTGAACTGGGGGAGGCGTTTATGCGCGGGCGTTTGTCACTCAATGTATATGCAGGAGAGTCTTAGTGGAATTCGGGGTGGCGATGTGGGTACTTATGAGATAAATTCTAACAAAATATGTGCCAGTGTGATGGATGATTTCTTGCTATATATGTCTGTTTGCAATTCGCTCGTTCGGATGTCGATTTGGCGGCTGAGAGCATGACGGGATCGGACTGATTAGATTGACACGTTAGACACGAACATGACTTTTGAAACTGATTCCTTATTCACAAAAAGGTCTCTTTCGGTCAATTTGACGCATGGGATGGTGGCCCGCCCAAATACCTATCAGAGACACCCCAGCCTTCACCCGGGGGAGGGTAACGGCCACACTGAGGGGGTGGAGTATGGACTATTTTGGAGAACTGTAAGGATTTCGGCCAATTTGATAGTATGGGTGGGTGGCTCGCCCCAAATAAACCATAGAAACACCCACCCCTCACATCCGGGGGGGGGGGGCTACCACCGAGGGGGTGAACGTGGGATATGGACCATTTTCGAGATTGGTAAGGATTTCGGCCAATTGACGGCATGGATGGATGGCCCGCTCAAATGTCCCATAGAAACAGCCCACCCCTGAACGCTGGGGGAACCACCCCAGGAGGTGAAAATGGGGTATGGACCATTTTCGAGAACGGTAAGAATTTCGGTCAATTTGACGTCAGCAGTGTGTGTAGCCCACTCCAACTACCCCCTAGAAACACCCTCACCGGAGGTACCACCCCGAGGGGGTGAAAAGGGGTATGGACCATTTTCGAGAACGGTGGGTGGCACATCCCAAATGCCCCCCATAGAAACACCGCACCCCACCGGACCCCATTTTCACCCGCGGTAAGGGTGGGGGTGTTTCTATGACTATATTTGAGGGCGGGCCGCCCACCAATGACGTCATATTGGCCGAAATCCTTACCGTTCTCGATAACGGTCCATACCCCATTATATGGGGTATTTGGGGCGGGACACCTACACATGCCGTAATATTGACCAACAGATGCATGTTTTTGCGAATAATGAATAAAATGCTCCATACCCCATTTTCACCCCAGCAGGGTGGTACCCTCCAGGGATGAGGGTAGGGTGTCTATATGGGATATTTGGAGCGGGCCACACACCCCTGTCGTCAAATTGGCCGAAATCCTTACCGTTCTAGCTAGTTCCCCATTCGAGTACAACCATTGTAATGGCGACCTCTGTAACAGACACAATTTTTTAACAAATTTTACTTCTTCAAAATACACATTTCAAGGAACGAGTGGTGTTCAAAGAAGGAAGCAATATATATCTTGATGTTGTGAACTATATATACAGCGTGTGTAGTACATAAATTGCACAAGTGTGTACAAATAAATAATGTTTTAAAATTTCGTGATTTCTGCTACAGAATTACTTATATACCTGGACTTTATTCTTACTTATAGTCCTTTTTTTTATAAAACTACCACTGCCTGTGTTGTTACAAACACCGGCACAAAGCTGTGTTTATAATTTAATCAAGGGTGTACACCAAAGTTGGAATCACTGACTTTTGACTGCAGGCCAGGTACATGCAGTAGTCAGTCTCAACTCTCAGCCTCACTCAGACACAGAATTATCGAAATAATTTGACCGATTTGGGTGCATTTTAAGAGTGACTTTTTCATAAAACAGCGAATTCTGACATGAGTCGTGACTAGTTGCAGATAAGCGCTGACATGACAATAATTTCAGGCGTCAAACTCACCTTTTTTGGGAGGTTAATCCGACTTCTCCAGATATCGCACAAAGTGTTAATAGTAAATGTCGATTATGCTGAAAAGTGGAAGTGAAGTGGAGAAAACAAAATCAAGCGAGTCTACTCGCTAGCTGTCATTGAGCTAGATTCTGCGCAGTAACGTCCCGGAAGTCACGTGTGAAATTTACAAAAAAGCATACAAGCTATTTTCGCTCTTGGTATAGAAATATAGAAAACATATATGACGTCATAATTCACCCGCATTTAGGTAAAAAGCACCCTTGGTGGTTGCTAATATTTTTGTCGAGATTATTCCATAGGGACTTCGTTGATGGTAAAAATGATCTGTGATATTCATAGTCAAAACCAGGGATTATGAAGTGATTGCTTTGTCTAGTTGCACGCCAAGATATTTTTCCGTGAATCGGGGGTACTAGTGTTCTAAGATAAGTCGGTGACTGGCCATTTAACATTTTATAAAACAATTTTAATTTGTGTTTTTCACGACGTGATTTCAAGGTTTCCCAACCAATCGTACCTTGTTCACACGCAAGTAGTGTATTACGTAATTAGAGGTAACAAATCCTTATTAACGGCCCTCTGGAATATATTATCATTGTGACCGTTCAACACACGACGAACTTATATTATATATAAATGTACGTGCCATTTAAATCCCAATGCTACATCGAAACTAAAAAGTTGTATATAACATAATTGAACAAATTTGATTAGTTGCATGGGCGATATTTAATGGGTGCACATTGACAATACTTGGTGTGTATCATATTTTGATGTAAAATTCGAGCTTGGCGGCTCGGTGGTCAGTCATGTCGACATTAACTATAGTGTCTATATTAGTCCTTTCCAATATCACAATTATTCACATCACTTAAATGTGTTTTATTCACAATAAACTCTTGAAAAAATATATTATTTGACTTTCCATGAAAAACACGGACCAATAACCGGATTATAGTTGAATGCTATATATATGCAATAATATATATTCTGGAACTGATTTTGTTCGCTCACCAGTGGGAATTTATAGCAAGAAGACCTGTCTAATTCAACTCAAACGAAACCCACACCGTCGCATGTGCGTGTCATCGTTAACACTTCGCATGATCGGCGGCATGTATACAAAGTGATGAGTGTTCTGCAGGGAAGCAAAAAAAAAAACCCGTATCAACACAGCGGCAAATAGACGTGTCACTGAATAAACAGCTCGACCAAATCACTTAACAATGCGCTATATGGTGTGTTAATGAGCCATAACAGTTTGTCTGAATTAGTAAGCGTCATGAATTGTTTTTAAAGCAATTGCTAGTCAATTGAGCTGTGTCAGGGAAAGAAAAAGAAGAACCGATGAGGCTTGCCATCAGCCTCTCACTGTTGGAATTTCTAAATATGTATTAATTCTTGTTGACTTTTTTTTCTTCTTTTTTTGATATTGAATTTACAAATTAAAGGCCCTTTCGACCATCCCGGGGTTAGCCCCCCAAAATAACATATGCAAAAATTGAGTTGTGTCAAAAAAACTAAAACAAATCATGAGTTGGGGTTCAGATTCCCACGTTGAACCAACGCGTTTAGTGTGATAATTCTGACAGAGTGTATGGATCTATTTTGTAACGGAGTATTCATGTCGATTATAATTGACTTCATCCTGGTGAGTAAACTACTCGAATTGCAACTAACTGGTTCTTGGCTAATCAGTGATATATATAAAATTCGCTGCAAGAAAGAGCGCTACTTTTTCTCGTAAAAATTAGAATGGCCGACTGAAGCCGTTTTATCGTTCCAACTAAGCCGTTCTTAGCGGCACTTCATCCATAAAATACGAATATACACCATATATCAGAAGATGTATCAAATGTGATATTGTAAGGGATTTGTACTCTTCATTTGTTATAATTCGCACTTATTGTTATTTCAGTTGTGATTAATAGCCCAGATGCCGGAAGCCGGACCGTGTCCAGCGATTACAACCCAAGTTACAAAATAGATCAACTGGTTTGAACGAATGTATGGAAGCGTATTAGTGCCACATAAAAATAAAACTTTAGTGTAAACAATATTTATTTTAACAAAAGAACAGAACATCACGTTGACAATTATACATATTGAGAAAAAAAAACATAGTTCAAATGAGGATTAGATAACAAGCCATGAGCCTATGGCTTTTATAAAAATCTTTTCCTCCAAAAATGTTACCCCGAGTGTCAATACAGACAGCTACAGGGTAAAGAGGACGGGAATTTGAATATTGTTCTGTGTTTTCAAATAAATGTTGGGAAGTTAGTTAAGTGAGTGCAGGGATCAGAAAGATGGAGGAGTGATAGAAGGGAGGAGATTATGAAATAGACAAGAAAGATAATAAAGTAGGTGGAAAAGAAGTGTGATAAATGCTGTATACAATAATAAAATAAATATATAAAATAAAACTGTGGGTCCCAGTATGTCCTAATTAGGAGATACTATCTCCTAATTAGGAGATAGTAACTCCTAACTAGGAGATAGCTATGTCATAATTAGGAGATAGTAACTCCTAATTAGGAGATAGTAACTCCTAATTAGGAGATAGTAAGTCCTAATTAGGAGATAGTAAGTCCTAATTATGACATAGTAAGTCCTAATTAGGAGATAGTAAGTCCTCATTAGGACATAGTAAGTCCTAATTATGACTTAGTTTCTCCTAATTAGGAGTTATTATCCTAAGTTATTATCCTAATTAGGAGATAATATAGATATAAAGAACTCAACCCCAGTTAGCGGTCATTTTCATTCCCATTCATCGCTCAGAGTCGCCGCCCAGAGAAAGGACGTGCCCTCTTTGAGAGACGGTTGATTTTTCTGTCGGGCTTGGCTGGACATGGATAGCTTAAAGGGGGACTGTACACTAAATCCGACCATTTGTGTGACCATCTCCGTTTATACTCAACAGAGTTTATGCAACAAATGAATGAATTTGAGACAAATATTAGTGCAAAATACACTCGTGTGCTCATTGGACGAATACAATAACATGGTAATTATAATGAAAATTTATTTATGACTCCAACCGTTTATTAATTTCCATTATAATTACCATGTCGTTTGCATCATTCGTAGAGCACACGAGTGTACTTTGCGCTAATCAATGGCCCAACAGTATTCATTCATATATATTATGTTGAGTATAAAAGGAGATGGTCTCATAAATAGCCGGATTTAGTGTACAGTACCCTTTAATCCCCAGCCAAGTCTCGCACGATGTGAACTCTTGCCAGTCGGTGCATTGTGTCCATGGACCAATCAGGACCATACGTACACATGCAGGCTGACTTGAAGTGGTTTTGCAGTAACAGGTCACACCAGTAGCAACAGTAACTGGAAGTGGCATGATAGGGTATGATATACCTCTGGTAGGACCGACAGGAAGCCACCCTCATGGGGCCATCAAGACCACTCGAGGGAAGAAGAAAAAGAACAAGTGAAACACAGAAACAGTATACAGAATTAGGGGGAAAAGCGAAAAAGAAGAAGTAAAAAAAAGTTTAGATAATTTTCCCATCATTTTTCATTGTTATATCACCATTTATAACACCCAACATCATTCCTACGTGGGTCGTGGGGGAGGACATACTGCCCTTCCAAATCCTCCCGGGCCCCAATCTCAATTTCCCAATAAACGGTTCGCGGTCATTTAGACCCACTCACATAATTATTGTATTCATTCGTTTGCAATGGACGAAGCATTGCAACTCTACTTCAATTTGGGGCTGAGTTATAAATACATCGTCCAATGTTTGTCTAATTTAGTGTAAACATATTTTTATTTCCAAATCCAAACATAATACACATAATACACAAATGACATAAATATACAACATATAAGAGATATAAGAGATATTGTATGGAAATGAGGATCAGACAACAAGCCCGAGGGCTTATATGAAGTCTTCTCCTCTTTGGCGACATGCCCCTTCCCCAATAAGTGAGGGAGGGGTATCGATCAGACGGGAAAGGATATAAATAATGCTTTTCAAATTGGGTTGAATGCAGTCGTTTTATATAAAAAAATTTGTAACCAAAGTTTAGACCAATCACATAGCTTCTCTTTGACAACATGCACTAATCAGATTCTTGTTTTAAGATTTATCTTACTGACATGTTTTAAATCGACCGGAGTCCCACATATGTTTCGTCATAGGCTTACATGTATTTAATGGTTGTAAACAATGGCTGACGAGAATGGGTCTTTTTGAAGAACGTGGCTACGACGAATACGTCTCTGCGTTCACTTGTAAGTTTTATTCATTTTACTCTTCTCATTCGTGTTTTGACATGTTCATAGTATATGAGATAGTTACTTTATTTTCAGGACAGTCAATGCCAGTCCTATATGGATGTTGGATTTCATGATCAACATATGAATAAATGGCGAAATTATTATGAAGTTTGTCCAACGGTATGCACATTTTTTAATCTATGCAACTTATGTTTTGATCAAATGCAGATGCGATGGTGTTATACCATACACTTGTGTAGCCCCACCCTAGTCCAATCAGTCGAGTGCTAAATGTATTACGTCGCCATAGGCTGTCCAAAACGAATTCGTGATCCACTCAGGGATGTGATGACAGTGGGGGTCAATTAGACAATTTTCAGGTTCAGATTCTTGTTTTCATGATCATCACCCAATCCATGCAAATTGTAAATTGATGCGTGTCTTGTGACTATGTCCTCCATTTTCATGATTTGTTTTATATATTACAAGGGCATCTATATATATATATAGTATTGAAGAAACAGAAAAATAATCTTTTGGTGTATTGTTTTATAGCTTTACTAAACACTTATTTCAACACCGGACGACAAATTTGTTAGATTTAGATGTTTTTCATACTTTTTGTGTTTTAAGTAAAGCTAGGGTGACCCAATTGAGTCACTTTTGACCCAATATGTAGTCACTTTTTATCTAATTATGACCCAATTTATATATTCATATATAACTCAATTTTAGTTAAAGGCTACTTAATATTACTTAATTGTATAACCCAATTCCATTGAGCTATTTTATGTAACCCAGTGACTAGTCGCATATTGAGATACAATCTGAACAAATATTGGGTTAGTAGTTAACTAATTGATTTTGACTCAATTGATTGAGTTACAATTAATTTAATTTGTGTGGGAGGAAAATGATTTAACTCATGTTCATTTTTCTACAATTAGTTACCACATTTAGTTAGTCTATATTTAATTAACCATAATAAGTTCATTAGAGTTATTTACCTTCATTTATTAGTACATATTTAGTTACTCAAGTTAGTCAGGAGTTTGATCCAATAGTTTAGTTAATAATTGACAAGTCAATGGTTAGTCCATATTTAGTTACCAATTATTTAGTAGCATGATTTGTCCCAATAGTTTAGCTAAGAGTTGACTAAAATGTATTAACTAACATTTTTTTGAGTGTGGAGTTTTGGAGAGTACATATTCACCTCACAATATTTTTTTGGGGGCAATTCTGATTATTGATTAATAATTACAACCACTTCACACTCTATAGTAAATTGCCGTTGAGTTTATCAAAGCTAATGTAATTATATCGGATAATTACATTAGGTCGAGATTTTATCAAAAACGACACAACAGTACCTGCGCGCAATGATATTTGTAGTCCGTTGCATAGTATCTAAGGACGCTACTTTCTTCGCACTTGCTTCGCAGTACACATTTATTTTCACGTACGGTATGAAAGCCAAAAAGAGAATTATAAATAAATATCCAAATAAAGACAATGCCCCAATGAAATAAACATTCCCAAGCTGTTTACAGAGTATAAATTTGGTCGTATTTGCGACGTTTCGTTACGAAATGCACGGCTAAACTAGCACAACTTTTGTGTTTTGTCTTCATTTTTCAATAAAACTCAAAGCCAAAAACTACGCCCACCCCAGTACACCCTTTCCACCTTAGCCCACCTGATCGTCTCACATGGTTACCTGCACGCGAATGACGATGATTTCATATGTACGGACTATAAAAGAGAGAAATTTTGAGGAGACAAAAACGTTATTCCAGTATTCTGAGCTTTAGACTTAGGTGTATCATAATGGAGGTCGGTGAATTCGGGTTTGACCCAGAACTATTATTTCTGTTTGGTGATGCCAACAACCAAGATGATATCGATGCAGCTTTCAAAATCAATCAATTACCTTATGTTAGACCAGGGGGTGGTGCCATTTATATTGCTAATATTCCAATGATAGACGATGAAGAAATGTTATATATGACCAACTGATGCCAGTGATAGACTCATCTGCAACTTGTGCAAGTTCACCACTATTCAAGACTGAACTTCCGAACACAGTATTGCGAGCCCAAGGAGAACAATGAATAACTTTACATAATAATAATAATAATAATCATATACCTGAACCTGATGTGGAACAACTTACTGAAACTGCTGAGACAGATAGGTTTGTACTCACTTTATCGCACCCTTTATTAACTAAATCAAAAGATCCATATCCTTAAGTTAAAGGGACCTTTAGTTTTAATTTATCACATAATGACATTGTTTTAACTTTAAGACAAATTATTTTTGGACCAAATTGGATGCAATTGAATTGCAAAAAACTGAAATTGACAAAATTCTTGTTATCAATTTCAATAACTGAACTAGTGGGCCTACTAGATAAAATAAATGTGAACGAGTTTCCTGTTTATCGCACCAGGAACAATGTAACATATAATAAACGCTATTTATTAAGGAATAATCTTCATCTTGGTTTCCTAATATAATTACAGTCTAAATGTATATGCTGAATCACAAATCTACATATATATTATATTTTTTATTTTAGTGCTACCGTTAACCAACTTAGTAATGAATGACTACAAGAATGCCAAGATGATACTACAGGTACTTCCAGTGCCGACAAGAGTGGACCAACAGAAACAACTGAAGCCAGTGAAGGGAATAGCGAAGAAACGAGTGTGCCAAATGGAGGTGGACCAATCTGTAAGTGGGTAAGTTCAACGCATTATTATAATAAGTGAGAATCGCTATTGGAAAACAAAATGTAACAACGGTTTAAGTGAAAACAAACACTGCCCTGTTCTAATATTTGCATCTGTCATAATTCAGTGCCAATGTTTGCGGAGTTATGTAATGAAATATATCCAAAACGTTTTTGTTATGCACCAATCTTAAGGAAGCTTAGTACAAATATAGTAATGGAGATATCAAAAACATATGTCTTGTAAGCAACAATCACCTCAAGATAAACGCATGTATGCTGTTCCAGAAGCTGGGAATAATTGTCCAGTGAAATCATTGAGAACTGTCATAAAACACGCACCTACAGCATTGTCATTATTCCACCAGAGTGACAAAGACGCATTGGTTAATCCAGAGAAATATGAATACTGGTACTTCACAAAACGCATAGTCAAAAGGACATTCATCAAATTCATGACGGACATATGCAAGCAGTCAAATTGTTCTAAGATATATACTGCTCATTGTCTATGAGCAACGGCAATAAATTCGCTCAATAATGCTGGATTTGAGGCACGACATTCTGGTCCGAATCGGCATCTCTGGTTTAGACTAGGTTTTATTCTAGACCAGGTTTAACTCCAGTTTAAACTAGGTTTAAGTAGGGTTTAAACTTGGTTTTACAGTAGTTAAACCAGGTTTATGGGAGTAAAACTGGGTTTTAGCGTACTTAAACCAAGTTTTGTGATAAACTCAGTTTAAGTTGAAACTAGGTTTTATTAACGTGATAAAGTTATGGTAATATTACTAATTGTTTGTGGTGAATTGGCTATATAATCATCAGTATAAGCTTAGGTATATATGATTTATACGTACCATACGTCTCGCCTCGAACATACACCTTTAAATATACTTTGAAAAAAAATTCAAAGTTAAACCACCCTACCCCAGGTTTGACTAATACCTAGTTTTTTGGGTTTAATTATTCGGCCGATATTTTTCGCCCAATATTGATGTTGTTTCTTCGTGAATATGGGAGTGTTTATTTTGAATTGGGGGAGGCGTTTATGCGCGGGCGTTTGTCACTCAATGTATATGCAGGAGAGTCTTAGTGGAATTCGGGGTGGCGATGTGGGTACTTATGAGATAAATTCTAACAAAATATGTGCCAGTGTGATGGATGATTTCTTGCTATATATGTCTGTTTGCAATTCGCTCGTTCGGATGTCGATTTGGCGGCTGAGAGCATGACGGGATCGGACTGATTAGATTGACACGTTAGACACGAACATGACTTTTGAAACTGATTCCTTATTCACAAAAAGGTCTCTTTCGGTCAATTTGACGCATGGGATGGTGGCCCGCCCAAATACCTATCAGAGACACCCCAGCCTTCACCCGGGGGAGGGTAACGGCCACACTGAGGGGGTGGAGTATGGACTATTTTGGAGAACTGTAAGGATTTCGGCCAATTTGATAGTATGGGTGGGTGGCTCGCCCCAAATAAACCATAGAAACACCCACCCCTCACATCCGGGGGGGGGGGGGGCTACCACCGAGGGGGTGAACGTGGGATATGGACCATTTTCGAGATTGGTAAGGATTTCGGCCAATTGACGGCATGGATGGATGGCCCGCTCAAATGTCCCATAGAAACAGCCCACCCCTGAACGCTGGGGGAACCACCCCAGGAGGTGAAAATGGGGTATGGACCATTTTCGAGAACGGTAAGAATTTCGGTCAATTTGACGTCAGCAGTGTGTGTAGCCCACTCCAACTACCCCCTAGAAACACCCTCACCGGAGGTACCACCCCGAGGGGGTGAAAAGGGGTATGGACCATTTTCGAGAACGGTGGGTGGCACATCCCAAATGCCCCCCATAGAAACACCGCACCCCACCGGACCCCATTTTCACCCGCGGTAAGGGTGGGGGTGTTTCTATGACTATATTTGAGGGCGGGCCGCCCACCAATGACGTCATATTGGCCGAAATCCTTACCGTTCTCGATAACGGTCCATACCCCATTATATGGGGTATTTGGGGCGGGACACCTACACATGCCGTAATATTGACCAACAGATGCATGTTTTTGCGAATAATGAATAAAATGCTCCATACCCCATTTTCACCCCAGCAGGGTGGTACCCTCCAGGGATGAGGGTAGGGTGTCTATATGGGATATTTGGAGCGGGCCACACACCCCTGTCGTCAAATTGGCCGAAATCCTTACCGTTCTAGCTAGTTCCCCATTCGAGTACAACCATTGTAATGGCGACCTCTGTAACAGACACAATTTTTTAACAAATTTTACTTCTTCAAAATACACATTTCAAGGAACGAGTGGTGTTCAAAGAAGGAAGCAATATATATCTTGATGTTGTGAACTATATATACAGCGTGTGTAGTACATAAATTGCACAAGTGTGTACAAATAAATAATGTTTTAAAATTTCGTGATTTCTGCTACAGAATTACTTATATACCTGGACTTTATTCTTACTTATAGTCCTTTTTTTTATAAAACTACCACTGCCTGTGTTGTTACAAACACCGGCACAAAGCTGTGTTTATAATTTAATCAAGGGTGTACACCAAAGTTGGAATCACTGACTTTTGACTGCAGGCCAGGTACATGCAGTAGTCAGTCTCAACTCTCAGCCTCACTCAGACACAGAATTATCGAAATAATTTGACCGATTTGGGTGCATTTTAAGAGTGACTTTTTCATAAAACAGCGAATTCTGACATGAGTCGTGACTAGTTGCAGATAAGCGCTGACATGACAATAATTTCAGGCGTCAAACTCACCTTTTTTGGGAGGTTAATCCGACTTCTCCAGATATCGCACAAAGTGTTAATAGTAAATGTCGATTATGCTGAAAAGTGGAAGTGAAGTGGAGAAAACAAAATCAAGCGAGTCTACTCGCTAGCTGTCATTGAGCTAGATTCTGCGCAGTAACGTCCCGGAAGTCACGTGTGAAATTTACAAAAAAGCATACAAGCTATTTTCGCTCTTGGTATAGAAATATAGAAAACATATATGACGTCATAATTCACCCGCATTTAGGTAAAAAGCACCCTTGGTGGTTGCTAATATTTTTGTCGAGATTATTCCATAGGGACTTCGTTGATGGTAAAAATGATCTGTGATATTCATAGTCAAAACCAGGGATTATGAAGTGATTGCTTTGTCTAGTTGCACGCCAAGATATTTTTCCGTGAATCGGGGGTACTAGTGTTCTAAGATAAGTCGGTGACTGGCCATTTAACATTTTATAAAACAATTTTAATTTGTGTTTTTCACGACGTGATTTCAAGGTTTCCCAACCAATCGTACCTTGTTCACACGCAAGTAGTGTATTACGTAATTAGAGGTAACAAATCCTTATTAACGGCCCTCTGGAATATATTATCATTGTGACCGTTCAACACACGACGAACTTATATTATATATAAATGTACGTGCCATTTAAATCCCAATGCTACATCGAAACTAAAAAGTTGTATATAACATAATTGAACAAATTTGATTAGTTGCATGGGCGATATTTAATGGGTGCACATTGACAATACTTGGTGTGTATCATATTTTGATGTAAAATTCGAGCTTGGCGGCTCGGTGGTCAGTCATGTCGACATTAACTATAGTGTCTATATTAGTCCTTTCCAATATCACAATTATTCACATCACTTAAATGTGTTTTATTCACAATAAACTCTTGAAAAAATATATTATTTGACTTTCCATGAAAAACACGGACCAATAACCGGATTATAGTTGAATGCTATATATATGCAATAATATATATTCTGGAACTGATTTTGTTCGCTCACCAGTGGGAATTTATAGCAAGAAGACCTGTCTAATTCAACTCAAACGAAACCCACACCGTCGCATGTGCGTGTCATCGTTAACACTTCGCATGATCGGCGGCATGTATACAAAGTGATGAGTGTTCTGCAGGGAAGCAAAAAAAAAAACCCGTATCAACACAGCGGCAAATAGACGTGTCACTGAATAAACAGCTCGACCACATCACTTAACAATGCGCTATATGGTGTGTTAATGAGCCATAACAGTTTGTCTGAATTAGTAAGCGTCTTGAATTGTTTTTAAAGCAATTGCTAGTCAATTGAGCTGTGTCAGGGAAAGAAAAAGAAGAACCGATGAGGCTTGCCATCAGCCTCTCACTGTTGGAATTTCTAAATATGTATTAATTCTTGTTGACTTTTTTTTCTTCTTTTTTTTGATATTGAATTTACAAATTAAAGGCCCTTTCGACCATCCCGGGGTTAGCCCCCCAAAATAACATATGCAAAAATTGAGTTGTGTCAAAAAAACTAAAACAAATCATGAGTTGGGGTTCAGATTCCCACGTTGAACCAACGCGTTTAGTGTGATAATTCTGACAGAGTGTATGGATCTATTTTGTAACGGAGTATTCATGTCGATTATAATTGACTTCATCCTGGTGAGTAAACTACTCGAATTGCAACTAACTGGTTCTTGGCTAATCAGTGATATATATAAAATTCGCTGCAAGAAAGAGCGCTACTTTTTCTCGTAAAAATTAGAATGGCCGACTGAAGCCGTTTTATCGTTCCAACTAAGCCGTTCTTAGCGGCACTTCATCCATAAAATACGAATATACACCATATATCAGAAGACGTATCAAATGTGATATTGTAAGGGATTTGTACTCTTCATTTGTTATAATTCGCACTTATTGTTATTTCAGTTGTGATTAATAGCCCAGATGCCGGAAGCCGGACCGTGTCCAGCGATTACAACCCAAGTTACAAAATAGATCAACTGGTTTGAACGAATGTATGGAAGCGTATTAGTGCCACATAAAAATAAAACTTTAGTGTAAACAATATTTATTTTAACAAAAGAACAGAACATCACGTTGACAATTATACATATTGAGAAAAAAAAACATAGTTCAAATGAGGATTAGATAACAAGCCATGAGCCTATGGCTTTTATAAAATCTTTTCCTCCAAAAATGTTACCCCGAGTGTCAATACAGACAGCTACAGGGTAAAGAGGACGGGAATTTGAATATTGTTCTGTGTTTTCAAATAAATGTTGGGAAGTTAGTTAAGTGAGTGCAGGGATCAGAAAGATGGAGGAGTGATAGAAGGGAGGAGATTATGAAATAGACAAGAAAGATAATAAAGTAGGTGGAAAAGAAGTGTGATAAATGCTGTATACAATAATAAAATAAATATATAAAATAAAACTGTGGGTCCCAGTATGTCCTAATTAGGAGATACTATCTCCTAATTAGGAGATAGTAACTCCTAACTAGGAGATAGCTGTGTCATAATTAGGAGATAGTAACTCCTAATTAGGAGATAGTAACTCCTAATTAGGAGATAGTAAGTCCTAATTAGGAGATAGTAAGTCCTAATTATGACATAGTAAGTCCTAATTAGGAGATAGTAAGTCCTAATTAGGACATAGTAAGTCCTAATTATGACTTAGTTTCTCCTAATTAGGAGTTATTATCATAATTAGGAGATAATATAGATATAAAGAACTCAACCCCAGTTAGCGGTCATTTTCATTCCCATTCATCGCTCAGAGTCGCCGCCCAGAGAAAGGACGTGCCCTCTTTGAGAGACGGTTGATTTTTCTGTCGGGCTTGGCTGGACATGGATAGCTTAAAGGGGGACTGTACACTAAATCCGACCATTTGTGTGACCATCTCCGTTTATACTCAACAGAGTTTATGCAACAAATGAATGAATTTGAGACAAATATTAGTGCAAAATACACTCGTGTGCTCATTGGACGAATACAATAACATGGTAATTATAATGAAAATTTATTTATGACTCCAACCGTTTATTAATTTCCATTATAATTACCATGTTGTTTGCATCATTCGTAGAGCACACGAGTGTACTTTGCGCTAATCAATGGCCCAACAGTATTCATTCATATATATTATGTTGAGTATAAAAGGAGATGGTCTCATAAATAGCCGGATTTAGTGTACAGTACCCTTTAATCCCCAGCCAAGTCTCGCACGATGTGAACTCTTGCCAGTCGGTGCATTGTGTCCATGGACCAATCAGGACCATACGTACACATGCAGGCTGACTTGAAGTGGTTTTGCAGTAACAGGTCACACCAGTAGCAACAGTAACTGGAAGTGGCATGATAGGGTATGATATACCTCTGGTAGGACCGACAGGAAGCCACCCTCATGGGGCCATCAAGACCACTCGAGGGAAGAAGAAAAAGAACAAGTGAAACACAGAAACAGTATACAGAATTAGGGGGAAAAGCGAAAAAGTAAAAAAAAGTTTAATTTTCCCATCATTTTTCATTGTTATATCACCATTTATAACACCCAACATCATTCCTACGTGGGTCGTGGGGGAGGACATACTGCCCTTCCAAATCCTCCCGGGCCCCAATCTCAATTTCCCAATAAACGGTTCGCGGTCATTTAGACCCACTCACATAATTATTGTATTCATTCGTTTGCAATGGACGAAGCATTGCAACTCTACTTCAATTTGGGGCTGAGTTATAAATACATCGTCCAATGTTTGTCTAATTTAGTGTAAACATATTTTTATTTCCAAATCCAAACATAATACACATAATACACAAATGACATAAATATACAACATATAAGAGATATAAGAGATAATGTATGGAAATGAGGATCAGACAACAAGCCCGAGGGCTTATATGAAGTCTTCTCCTCTTTGGCGACATGCCCCTTCCCCAATAAGTGAGGGAGGGGTATCGATCAGACGGGAAAGGATATAAATAATGCTTTTTAAAGGAGAAGTAACTAAGTTTGAGTTGGGGATGGAAACAGTGGGAAGATAGTGTTTAGGGATAGCAGGAGGCAGAGAGAGATAGAGAGAGAAAGACAACGAGTGAGAGAGATATATAATGAGAGAGAGAGAGTGAGAACGTAGAGGGGACAGAGTTTTCAATAATTTAGTTGCTGCGTGGTGAAAATTATGCTCGTAGTAATATGCATGCATCAGGCTCCATGTGAGGGGCTCAATCGCAATGGCCAATTCCTCTTTCAATGGGGTTCACTGTGAATATCGCTGCATTCTTCATGTAGAATCATTTCACGAATATACAGGATAGTGTCAAGTAAGAAACTTACAAAATAATCGTTATCGGAAGACAATTAGTACTACATATATAATGGGGAACATCGTGCTGCCGCATAACGCAGCCGGAATCCAAAGTAATTTGTTACCCATACAGATCATGGAAATCGTTTTGTTCTCATGATATATGTCTGTACTGCATTAAATATTTTGTTTTCGCGAAGGCTAAGCTCCCTTGATCCCCGCATTAGAGTATTCTCAGATAGGGCAACATTGGGTAGGGAGTTATATAGTTCTCTTCTTGGCTCTTGATAAAATGTACATTCAAAGAGATAGTGGTAAGTTGTCTCAAGTTCCCCACATAAACAGAAGGGATAATTTTTTACATGGTTATCTGTCAGGTCAGAACTCAGGTGGCTGCACTTCAATCTTAACCGGGTGTGAAGGATATCAGATTTACGGGATTTACTATGATAAATGTCTAATTTACACGGAATTTGAACATATGTCTACGAACTGTTAAGCGTAAACTGAAAAGGAAATGAAATTATTTTGGCATATAAACAGGTGTCATCAGATTATCTCTGGATAGTCACTGGTATATACATATACTCTATGCCGTGGATTGACTATATGGTACACATACCTGGCCCTGTAACAGAACTTTGTCATATATATAATAAAATGACTGCGGCGGATTGGGGTATGGGATGGCTAACTCCGGGATTCTCGAAAGGACCCATAGGTCCTTTCCCTAACCCCTCATTTTAAGCCTTTAATTTTGAAAACAAGGCTTACTATGTCCTAATTAGGAGTTACTATCTCCTAATTAGGACTTACTATCTCCTAAGTAGGACTTACTATCTCCTAATTAGGATTTACTATCTCCTAATTAGGACTTACTATCTCCTAATTAGGACTTACTATCTCCTAATTAGGAGATAGTAACCTCATTTTAAGCCTTTAATTTTGAAAACAAGGGCGAAAGGCACGAGAACGAACGGAGCGATGCGACCGTCAGCCGAGTGATCCGGATACGATATGAATCTGACCACGAACATGTTGAGTTCTTTATATCTGTGTTATCTCCAAATTAGGAGATAATATCTCATAATTAGGGGATACCAAAGTCCTAATTAGGAGATACTATCTCCTAACTAGGAGATAATATCTCCTAATTAGGAGATACTAAGTCATAATTAGGAGATACTAAGTCCTAATTAGGAGATACTATGTCCTAATTAGGACTTACTATGTCCTAATTAGGAGTTACTATCTCCTAGTTTGGACTTACGATCTCCTAATTAGAACATACTGGGACACAAATTTGTATTTGTATGTGGCGCCAATACGCTTCCATACATACATACATACGATTGAATATGTCAATGCTAAGACTATTCAAACGAATATTCAAATCAAATAGTGTTTATAGACTTAAAAACTTATGTGTCCGCCATTCATATGCGGTGGAGGTTCTCATATTATCTGCCAGTCCTACGCGGGGGGGGGGGGGAGGTTCTCATATGAACATATTATCCGCCGGTCATACGCGGGGGGGGGGTTCTCATATGAACATATTATCCGCCGGTCAAACGTGGGGGAGGTTCTCATATTATCCGCTGTCATACGTGGTGGAGGTTTATATTATCCGATGATCATGGTGTATATTCGTATTTTGTGGATGAAGTGCTGCTAAGAACGACTTAAGGTTGTTCCACACCGGGCGCGAGCGAGCGATTATAACGGCCGTTTTCTAACGTCCGTACCAGTTCAAAGCGCGCGATCTTTATGTTCACACCGCACGCGACCGACTCGCTGACCACGAGGCGATTATAGCGTGATTTTATGCTTCGTCGAATTGTCGCTTTGTTGCAAACCAGCGAGATAATTGGACGGCTCTCAAATAGGTGTTTATACGACCGTTATTTTTCTATTTGATGACGGCACACTGATTTGTCGCCGCGACAATGGAGGACTTTAGCGAGAGGCTAATAATCGAAGTACAACGCATGTGTGTCTGTATGGCACATGTTTGTCTGTATGACTGTGTTTGTCTGTATGACTGTATGTATGTATGTATGAATGTATGCCATGTGTCTCTGTATGACTGTATGTCTCTATGACCAAATAATTAAACCATTTATTTTTGTTATTTTTCGTGACTGAAATTCCACCTTAGATTACTATATTCAGTTTATTCCTTGTAAAGAACTAAAATCATGGACCGTATAATCTGCTCCATTGGCTGGTGAATTATATTTTGGTATAATCAGGGGAAATGATAAAGAATATAACGAGGCTAGTTCATTCCAAAAGACGTTGTGGTAAACATGAGACAATGCATTCATCAACTAATAATAATCGCGTATTACCGGGTGGGAGCACTATTATAACTAATGTGTAGAAACGATTACACATCAAATGTGTAAACCCGGTTAATACACATAGCAATGTGTAGTTTTACATACAAATACATTGACCAAGTGCCGTTCTACACATAATGTGTACATTTTATTACACACACTTGTGTAAGAATGTAGATCGTGCGCATTGCGTGCCTTCAGTTTCATAGTCTGATACATGACGACAATATTATTTGAGTATATGTTTTGGAATACAATTTACTACTGTCTCAATACCCATGTAATTTTGAGTGACGAGAATAAACAAATTGTAGACAAGGAATGTAAGTTCAAAATTCCGACTTGTGAGTATTGTATTAATGATATATGAGGATATATTTGTTAAAACTTTCATGAAGCATACTGCTCTTACTCTTGTTTATATGATTGTTGTAATACGTTAATACTAATGACGTGCAACCACGCCACGACCATGGTTTGTTCATTTAAAACGAAAACTCACACATGACAGAGCAAAATATTACGTACCATTGTACGCCATGAAAGTTTTAACATATAAATCTCCATTTGCCATGAATACTATATACCCACAGTTCGGAATACTGAACTTTACATTCTTGTCTACGATATATATGTGTAAGGCATAT
Source organism: Siphonodentalium dalli (assembly GCA_032622095.1). Classification (NCBI taxonomy): domain Eukaryota; kingdom Metazoa; phylum Mollusca; class Scaphopoda; order Gadilida; family Siphonodentaliidae; genus Siphonodentalium; species Siphonodentalium dalli. Next base: position 4,263,499 of record CP136061.1, read on the forward strand.
GTGTTGATTTTATGCACACCAGTGTGTATACATGTGTATAAATTGACCCATTTATTGTGTAAAATATGTTTAAGATAAAAAATGAATAATGGTTGTGTAGCAGGGCTACACGTTGTTTGTAGAAACCCTACACATTAGTCATAGGTGTGTGGGGTGGGGGTATCCCCCATGCAGCCACCTGACTCCCCTGAAATTAGCGTACACACAGAATAATAACCTGACTATCGCGCGCGACGAAGCGTTTTAGTCGCTTGCGGTGTGGACATAAAACTCGCGCGCTTTGAACTGCTACGGACGTTAGAAAACGTCCGTTATAATCGCTCGCTCGCGCCCGGTGTGGAACAACCTTTAGTTGGAACGATAAAACGGCTTCAGTCGGCCATTCTATTTTTTACGAGAAAAGTAGCGCTCTTTCTTGGAGCGAATTTCTGCAACAATTGCACCGCGTAGTGAGTCCATTTGGGAAAAATGCATTCACTGTGTCTGATCCTACATTTTGATATACAATACGCCCCATCATGTGGAATATATCAGCTGAAATCGATCCTGTAATTGTAAACATCGAGTCTATTTTTAGCTGTTTTTATCGGCGCGAGTTTGCGTGTTCGCCATTACAGTATTCGTACTAAAACAGCCATAGTGTAGCTATAGGAATCAGGGAGCTAAATGTGTTCTAGAGTCGGGGAACGAGTTCACCGTGGAATGCTAACGGTGAAGGTAACTGAAGAATGACCTTCACCTGATACATGCGACACGTTATTAAAGGATGACATCGCGTTTATTTGATTTGTACATCATATCTAAATAATTTAAACTGGTGAATGAATGGGGGAATGGATTTTTGTGAGCGGGAAATTTATTTAACTAGCTGCTGTAGTTCTGGATTTGTCCAGATCAAATATGGCTGTACATAGCCCTGTCGTACACTTGGGGATTTATTTTTAAAAGTAAACACATGACCTATGATTTTTCGTCCATTTTCGTGATCAACTGGTGTCAATCTAGCCGGGTAAACATCACTGATATGGCCTGCAGGCTTCAATTCAGTGAATTTGGCCGAAACGCTAACACTGTCGCCTATGGGAAACCATTTAGTTCCGTGATTCCTATAAGAAAAATTTGAATTTTACGAAATTTCACGTTTCGCCTTGATAAGTTGTTAATTTCATATTTCCTTATTTTCAAATGATAATGACCACATTTTGGACAGATTTAAAGAAGAAACGCATGGGTTCGCCTGTAGATAGTAAAGAAAGTGATAAATCTGGGAGTTTTGCATGGACATCAGGTACCATTAGGGGGTCAGAGGGTCTAAAGTCCCCCTCCCCACAATTTTGAGGAGTGTTAGCCCCCCCCCTCATCGGGAAAAGGTGGCAGTTGACCTAATTAAGCTTCCGGCACCCAGTATCCTTATTGGGGATCGTAGCCCCACCCCAAGTGGGGGTGATGGCATCACCACTAGAGTTACTGTCGTGCAAGACTGTCATGGCAGGTTTGTTAAACAGACAGTATGCCCTGTCATCTGGTTAAATTTCATGACTGAGGCTTTGTCTGATGTTGTATCATTATGTTTAGATATTTCAATTGACTTATGGTTGCTTTATATTGCTATTAAAGTATTTTTAATTTAAATTTTCTGTTAATTTTGGTAAATCTTTATTATAATCTTCATTATAAATTGCCAAATTCTGCACGAAAAGGGTTAAAATTGGACAAGATATCCTTCTCAAAATGTATATTAACATTTCCTCTTCAATTTAGTAATATTATGGTATATAAGGGCATACTTCAGTTATACGAGATGCATCAGCTAATAAAATTGAAAAAAAAAATCTAAATTTTTTGGCTCTATTTTGATGATTGACACAAATTTTCAGGATGCCTCATATTGAAAAAATAAACCACTACTGCCCGATATAATCCATTTTTGGTTTCAGTAAGGTCTATATTTGGATAAAATACGATAAGAAACGCTGTCTTTTACACATATACATATATATAGGAATCAGGGAGCTAAATGTGTTCTAGAGTCGGGGAACGAGTACACCGTGGAATGCTAACGGTGAAGGTAACTGAAGAATGACCTTCACCTGATACATGCGACACGTTATTAAAGGATGACATCGCGTTTATTTGATTTGTACATCATATCTAAATAATTTAAACTGGTGAATGAATGGGGGAATGGATTTTTGTGAGCGGGAAATTTATTTAACTAGCTGCTGTAGTTCTGGATTTGTCCAGATCAAATATGGCTGTACATAGCCCTGTCGTACACTTGGGGATTTATTTTTAAAAGTAAACACATGACCTATGATTTTTCGTCCATTTTCGTGATCAACTGGTGTCAATCTAGCCGGGTAAACATCACTGATATGGCCTGCAGGCTTCAATTCAGTGAATTTGGCCGAAACGCTAACACTGTCGCCTATGGGAAACCATTTAGTTCCGTGATTCCTATAAGAAAAATTTGAATTTTACGAAATTTCACGTTTCGCCTTGATAAGTTGTTAATTTCATATTTCCTTATTTTCAAATGATAATGACCACATTTTGGACAGATTTAAAGAAGAAACGCATGGGTTCGCCTGTAGATAGTAAAGAAAGTGATAAATCTGGGAGTTTTGCATGGACATCAGGTACCATTAGGGGGTCAGAGGGTCTAAAGTCCCCCTCCCCACAATTTTGAGGAGTGTTAGCCCCCCCCCCCTCATCGGGAAAAGGTGGCAGTTGACCTAATTAAGCTTCCGGCACCCAGTATCCTTATTGGGGATCGTAGCCCCACCCCAAGTGGGGGTGATGGCATCACCACTAGAGTTACTGTCGTGCAAGACTGTCATGGCAGGTTTGTTAAACAGACAGTATGCCCTGTCATCTGGTCAAATTTCATGACTGAGGCTTTGTCTGATGTTGTATCATTATGTTTAGATATTTCAATTGACTTATGGTTGCTTTATATTGCTATTAAAGTATTTTTAATTTAAATTTTCTGTTAATTTTGGTAAATCTTTATTATAATCTTCATTATAAATTGCCAAATTCTGCACGAAAAGGGTTAAAATTGGACAAGATATCCTTCTCAAAATGTATATTAACATTTCCTCTTCAATTTAGTAATATTATGGTATATAAGGGCATACTTCAGTTATACGAGATGCATCAGCTAATAAAATTGAAAAAAAAAATCTAAATTTTTTGGCTCTATTTTGATGATTGACACAAATTTTCAGGATGCCTCATATTGAAAAAATAAACCACTACTGCCCGATATAATCCATTTTTGGTTTCAGTAAGGTCTATATTTGGATAAAATACGATAAGAAACGCTGTCTTTTACACATATACATATATATAGGAATCAGGGAGCTAAATGTGTTCTAGAGTCGGGGAACGAGTACACCGTGGAATGCTAAAGGTGAAGGTAACTGAAGAATAACCTTCACCTGATACATGCGACACGTTATTAAAGGATGCCATCACGTTTATTTGATTTGTACATCATATCTAAATAATTTAAACTGGTGAATGAATGGGGGAATGGATTTTTGTGAGCGGGAAATTTATTTAACTAGCTGCTGTAGTTCTGGATTTGTCCAGATCAAATATGGCTGTACATAGCCCTGTCGTACACTTGGGGATTTATTTTTAAAAGTAAACACATGACCTATGATTTTTCGTCCATTTTCGTGATCAACTGGTGTCAATCTAGCCGGGTAAACATCACTGATATGGCCTGCAGGCTTCAATTCAGTGAATTTGGCCGAAACGCTAACACTGTCGCCTATGGGAAACCATTTAGTTCCGTGATTCCTATAAGAAAAATTTGAATTTTACGAAATTTCACGTTTCGCCTTGATAAGTTGTTAATTTCATATTTCCTTATTTTCAAATGATAATGACCACATTTTGGACAGATTTAAAGAAGAAACGCATGGGTTCGCCTGTAGATAGTAAAGAAAGTGATAAATCTGGGAGTTTTGCATGGACATCAGGTACCATTAGGGGGTCAGAGGGTCTAAAGTCCCCCTCCCCACAATTTTGAGGAGTGTTAGCCCCCCCCCTCATCGGGAAAAGGTGGCAGTTGACCTAATTAAGCTTCCGGCACCCAGTATCCTTATTGGGGATCGTAGCCCCACCCCAAGTGGGGGTGATGGCCTCACCACTAGAGTTACTGTCGTGCAAGACTGTCATGGCAGGTTTGTTAAACAGACAGTATGCCCTGTCATCTGGTTAAATTTCATGACTGAGGCTTTGTCTGATGTTGTATCATTATGTTTAGATATTTCAATTGACTTATGGTTGCTTTATATTGCTATTAAAGTATTTTTAATTTAAATTTTCTGTTAATTTTGGTAAATCTTTATTATAATCTTCATTATAAATTGCCAAATTCTGCACGAAAAGGGTTAAAATTGGACAAGATATCCTTCTCAAAATGTATATTAACATTTCCTCTTCAATTTAGTAATATTATGGTATATAAGGGCATACTTCAGTTATACGAGATGCATCAGCTAATAACATTGAAAAAAAAAATCTAAATTTTTTGGCTCTATTTTGATGATTGACACAAATTTTCAGGATGCCTCATATTGAAAAAATAAACCACTACTGCCCGATATAATCCATTTTTGGTTTCAGTAAGGTCTATATTTGGATAAAATACGATAAGAAACGCTGTCTTTTACACATATACATATATATAGGAATCAGGGAGCTAAATGTGTTCTAGAGTCGGGGAACGAGTACACCGTGGAATGCTAAAGGTGAAGGTAACTGAAGAATAACCTTCACCTGATACATGCGACACGTTATTAAAGGATGCCATCACGTTTATTTGATTTGTACATCATATCTAAATAATTTAAACTGGTGAATGAATGGGGGAATGGATTTTTGTGAGCGGGAAATTTATTTAACTAGCTGCTGTAGTTCTGGATTTGTCCAGATCAAATTTGGCTGTACATAGCCCTGTCGTACACTTGGGGATTTAATTTTAAAAGTAAACACATGACCTATGATTTTTCGTCCATTTTCGTGATCAACTGGTGTCAATCTAGCCGGGTAAACATCACTGATATGGCCTGCAGGCTTCAATTCAGTGAATTTGGCCGAAACGCTAACACTGTCGCCTGTGGGAAACCATTTAGTTCCGTGATTCCTAAAAGCGACTGCGCAGTATTCCACTGCGTTATTTGATACCTAAAACTTGTTGTTTTCTAGCGGATTCATCGTGGCACCTTCGCATGGGTGGCTTAATCGGTTTTTAGGTGTGCATAAATCGCAGCTTCGCTTAAATTAATAGATTTATGTTGTGCATTAGATGATAAACTTCATTTTAATACCAAGTTTGCTTGTGGGCATAGCCTTATCGCTGTAAAATGCATTTCTACAGCTGCTCCACACTGTTCCACCGCCTTGATTTCGCAATTTTTATGTTAGATCAGTTGTCGACAGAATAATGCAACTTCGGACAGTGGTGGAATTAATATGTGTGGCTAGTGCGAATATCGGCCTGTCCTTACACACCAAAATGAGCCCTCTGCGTGCTCTATTCATCGATATATCGGCTTTCCCACGCAATTTGAAATTCTGTCCCGCAGAATGTCGTTTTGTCCCATTCCCATCCCATCCCGCAGATTGTCATGTCCCCAATCGGGTACATTACTGCCAATATTGTCGATTAATTTTACGAAAATGGGCCATATAAGTCATTGGCTGGTGCTGTTCCAACATAATTCACGCGAAAACAGCGTTTAAAAGGCTTTTACAAATTTCAAACCACCAAGCTTGTCTTTTAGTCACCTCCCTTAAAAACTGCCAAGCTTGCATTATAGCCACTCTCGACTGATCGTGCTATCCTTACGATATTGCACTTGTCTGATAAACTGACGACAGTATAACACACGCATGCGGTTTTGTGTATATATGTCATACCAAGCTTGCGATATTGATATAGTGGCATGTGCGTCCGTATGCTTGCGACACGCACTATCACAAGAGTTCACAAATCCGTTAATTGCACGTTCTATCTTAAATCATAGCTATTTCTTAATTTCACAATGCGTTTCAGAGTTGGGATATGTTTGTCCATATGCATACTTGCGACATGTAACAGGGTGCATGTTCCGTCAAATACACGTAACATGGGCGCGTTGTTCTGCGAAGGCGCTATGTGCTCCCACCACTAATTTTTGAATCCAAATAAGCATACTTATATGCTTATTATTGTTTTCCATTTGCTGCCATGTATGGTGTTTATTTGTGTCCGTATGTTTATTTAAAAAGTGGGATTGTCAGGCAGTCTATACACACACTAAAAGTCCATTATAATTGCTGCATGGATTATTTTCTCAGATCAAGAAATGATGTTGCTGTTTGGTAACACTTATATATGACAAAACATTTCAAAATTTGGGACATATATATGATTTACATAATAGTTACCTTCAATTTATGCACAGAAGCACTGACAGCTCAGATTTTAATCATGCGTTGAAAACGTTGGGAACAAATGATATTCCAACAATTGCGTCCATATGCTTCGTACACGGCGTTGTTTCACCAAGCAACGTATATGTTTCTTTCTAGGTCTATAGCTCAGTTTATGAATATACCATGGACTAAACATCACACCCTGTAATCACTTGCAAACGGTTGTGCATGCATGCATGTGTCATACATAGATACACGCCCGTTATCGGTGAGATTGTAATTTCATTAACGTATATCGATACCGGGAAAATATATAACAAAAACTGTTATTAAGTTTATTTTAGAGAGCAGACCGTCATGTGTATTAAATCTACGTGGGCTTTATTACGTTTACGTATGATCATATTAACAACCACCCAGTGGATGTTTATACCTTAAACGCAGGTGAATGATGACGTCATATAATTTTTCTATATGTTCTTTTCCATGAGACAAAATAGCGTGTACGTTTTTTGGCGAAATTAACACGTTACTTCCGGTTTGAGAAGAGAGATAACTGTACATATGGAGATATGGAAATACTTTTCCGTAAATTCGACATCGACTGTGTTTCAAATTCTACATAAGACATTCGGCTTCTTGACCGTGACAGTGACAATTAACGTGACAAATGTGTGCGCGGTGCCAACTATATTACTTATTCTTCAACCATTGTCGTGAGAGCAGGGTGCTCCGAAGACAACGGAGGAATTTACATAGATCAATTTTGTATAGGAAAAGTGAGTGAAAGAGATTATGCATTTACTCGATGTTTAATAGTACATTGTAGTGGAAAGGTTACTGGCTGTCTAGTGTCTACTAATATTCTTTATTTGGTATCGTGGATGAAGACAAGTTTAATGGCTGTTCTAGATAATATGTTTTCGGTTATTATAAACTATATATCTGCTTGGCCAAATTACTTGCCTATATGTGGCTAAATATGCAACTATCTCCCAAGATGTGCAGGTAATAAAGCGAGTGTTAACATAGCCGGGCTCATTGAGAGCAATGCATTCAATAATTAATGCATGTACAAAAGACGCACCGATTCCAATATCGACGTCTTTAAAACTCTTCGATAGATTAATTAAGCGGATACTGTTATATGGTAGCGAATTAGGTGGCGTTGAAATAACAACTAAAAATCACGACCGCCTGCCATGTGAAAATGTACACTTAAAATACTGTAAACGGTTACTCGGAGTCGGTAAATTTTCTTCGAACAACGCTGTCCGCGCTGAGTTAGGGAGCCACCCATTATTCATTGATGTGGCATGCAGACTTTCATCATATGTGATTAAGTTACTGTCACGGTCGGACTGTAATCTTCCCCGCAGTGCTTCGTTGGAACAACAGGTGGCATCGGTTAGGAAATCAATCTTTAAAACGGCAGAATCACTGGGGTGGAATATTGCAGACTTCCAAAACGCTGGTCCTGTACTGAGTCAATTCAAAAGAAATCTTATTAAAGATTATTATATATATTTTAGACAGAGTCTCACGGACGAATATTCAAAAACGGGAAGTAATAAGTTGCGAACATACCGACTTGTCAAACTTAAGTACTAAATAGAACCTTATCTTCTTCACACAACATCAATAGAAAATATAATCGTTTTCACTAGACTGCGAATAATTAATCATACATTGGCAGCGCTTACCTCACACACCGTCTCGAACTCACAAACCTTATGAAGACACAGTTCTCAGACTTTGAAAGCATGACCCAAACTGAACAGCTTGTCAAACTCTTATCCAACAATGTTTCAAATACATGCACTTCAATTAGTCATATGATCCGAAGATTATTCTCCGCACGTGATGAGCATCGTATCATAAATCAATGAACAAATACAGAATAGATGATCCATTGCTTATTCAGCTTGATCTTATATTAATATCATTTATTATACTGTTCAATACACAATGTACAATTATATGTTATTAGTTATGAACACTGTCCTTATAAGGATGTTTTTTGTCAATTAAACTTATCTAAACTTGAGATTAAAATTAATCTGGATTATATGCGGAGCGGGCCACTCTCTAATTTGACCAAAAGTTCCTAAAGAGCGTTTCGGATGAATCTCAAGAATTTACAATGTTAAAAGCGATGATACACTAGATACGCTTCATGGCAAAACGCATTTATGTGTTCGGGGGATGTTTACAGAGCGTAAAAAACTTTTAATATGGTGTTGTGAGAAATGATCCATACACGTCTTCCAAATGGTCCCATTAAACTGCGACGCAACAGTTATATTACCAGACTCGCGCAAAGGGCACTATGGAAACGGCAAATTCACTTTAGGAACACATTTATCTTTATTTATAAGTAAATGGTTATAATCATATGTTTTCATCTTAATGTGATCAATATTTTCAAAATCTATGGAACGTACAATTTGTAACAGGACTTGCATAATGGGGAGTGGGTCATTGTGTGCAATGCAGAATTCGAGAAATAAATTCGGATTATAATTCATTAGCTGCACGCGGATCCGATATCTGGCGTAACATAACCATTTATTGTCGTCTAAGGAATAAATAACTTGTCAAATTTTATGATTCAGACGAAATGCTTTCATTTTAAGATCAATGTTGACTAGAGCTAATCATCCGTCAACATAATGTTGAAAGATAAGTTTGCGTTTGACTAGTTTTGAAGCCCCCGACAAAACGAAACAGTTGTCTTTGAAATCTGATAAATCCTGATGAAAGCGAGGTAACTCTAAAAGTTATCCGACATACCAAACGACGGCTTTTGATACAGTTGTCGTTCCTTGATATAGTGTGATGTATCAGCGAAATACACATCTATCGTATCACGACTGCCCGGACAAAAGTCCCATATTTTGAAATGTTGTACATGTGTGTGTGTGCGTCAATAACTTGTATAACTGTTTTATTATGGGTGTGTGTAAAATTATGCATACATGTACATGCGTTAGCTGTGTGGTCATGGGTGGTGTATATATATTTATTTAAATGTATGTGGCAAGGGCCCATTGTAATAAATAACTTTCTTTCACCGTCCTTCAAGTCGGTGAACATTAATTGTGAGTCACCCCTCTGTGCTTGCATTGAGGGCTGATTGAAATGTTACGCTGAGGAGTCTGATAATTAGTTGTCAGACATCTCTCTTAAACCGATTCGACGTTCGAAAGGTTTAAAATAAAAACTTCCTTTCACTGTCCTTCTAGTTGGTGAACATTAAATGTGTGTCACCCCATCGTGCTTGCCTTGAGGGCTGATTTAAATGTTCCACCGATATGAGAGCATTTAAGCATACCGATGCTGGTAAATAAATTAAGAAATTGCCATTAAATAAATAAACAAAGGTTAGACAAACATATTTCTTTTTAAAAGGTGGTAAGTGTTTTTCTACTGTTTTGAGCCTAATTGACAGTGTAGGCTATCTGCTTAGAACAGAAGTTACTTTCCATTGTAGATCTATAACCACATGCACAATGCCTTGAAGCCACTGAACATCGGAGCCAAAGCACTATCCAACACAAACACCTTGTAAACAGTTATATGTTATATTATGCAGATAATTAGTTATCCTACATCTCTCTTAAACAATTCGACTTCTGCAATGTTTAAAATAAAAACTGCTTTAAAGAGAAACTAGAATATGCGCCCCAAAATGTCATTAACGGGGCATTCGCCATGCAAACTGAAATGTCCAGACGACGACGTAACCATCGTGGGAAATGTGGGAGATAGAAACAAGAGAACAGATGAACATTATATACTGCTGTATTATCATTGGTGGGATATATTTGTCGAGTCAGATAGTTCAGCTTATAGTGGAGTTATTTCCGACTAGGAAATAATTATAACGAAGCAAAGCCGGACGCTTTGGGTCGTATATAGACTATATCTGATTTTGTGACGTCACCAATTATTATCTAATACGACGCTGGTATTTTGAATTTGTGTGACCACTTTTGTCGCAAAGTAGATCGGTGGGCTTAAATTATTAATGTCGTAATCGGAAATAAACATGTGTGTCTGTCAGTTACCGGCGTTCCAAAATGAGGGGAGTTACTATCGGAATTATACACAGTGAAGTTCATTCGTAGCGATGGTTTACATTGTATTGAGAACATAATTCTGACATATTAAGGACTGTCAAATATTTGCATTGGAGTTGCCTAAAATATAAAGTGTGCGTGCAATGAGATTTCTCAATCACCCTGGCAGGGCGGGAGACAATACTGTATATATATATATTTGTCTAGTTTGTGTGTGCAGGCGACAAAGTGCCTGTACCACAATAATTATAAGTTGTGTATGCTCTTTATTACTGGAGGTTAATAAACAAATAAATAGTACATAGTACATACGTGAATCTGATAATCCTTAGATATCCTTCCATTTTCATGAATCGATAGGAAACACATACTTGTGAACAAAGCAAAAGATACATTCAGGTTATTGCGACTTCGGTCGATGGTGAAAGCTACATAATAACGTTGTTTGTCGAGTTTCTTTGAAATAGACATGACATTTTAAGAATGAAATAAACATGATGAAACCAACAAGCATCTTCGTATAGTACACATCTCAATCGGATTGCGTCAATATTATAATGGTTAATTTCAGTAAAATACGCCCCTCTCGATGGCAACCAACAGTCTTGATTTTTGAATACTTTTAGTTTGATGTTGAGAGTTTTATATTCTATAATAATTTGTACAAAAGGAACGGTTCGTAGTTTGTTTGCATTGTGAATCTCTGATTTCTCACATGACCTGATGTTTGATTGGCCTAATTTATACACGAAATTGCTAGCTATAGGACCAACTCTTTCGATGAACCACTGTGCGTGTCTGGCGTGAAATTAATCACATCACGCTATTAGGCCTAAGTGAATATTATTTGATGGGAATATGCAACAATGAAGTTATTTTTATAATATTAAAAAAGGCACAGATATATCCTAGCTTATGCGTGTGGTTTAGCTGTGGTTCGTTTATTACACTAGCGTATGCTCATATTATAATAACCATGTGATACGGTGACACCGTATACTGTACATGTAGGATTTAGGCACGTTTGATTTGTCTATGTTCCTGAATGTTCAAACCAAATCTAGCTGCATGCAGACCAACGATAACTAGATTGTCAATGCGGATTTCTTTACGAAGGAATGAAGGTAAATTCCTCTCAAATAAACATTGATGTAGGGTGACGGCCAGGCACCATTCTGACCCAACCCACACACCCGATCCATCCAAGATGGCCACCGTCCAGAGGAGCTTAAATATGGAACCGATGCCATATATCGGCCTTTTGACCGATTTAGGTCGAATAAAGGGTGAAGTAGGGTAGTCGTCTGGAAACTCTAAATATGCACCACAATCACCCCACTCCGATGCAAGATGGGCGCCCAGATGGTTTTAAATACGGGACCTGTACCATTTCTCGGCCTCTTGACTGATTTTGGTCGATTAAAGGGTATGCAGGTCAATGCAATCTACATAAATCATTACCCTAATCAAAGCTGATCGCCTCCGAGAGGGGTTCAAATTGGGACACATGTCATTTATCGCCCCCTTGACCGAATTTGGTCAATTAAAGGGTGTTGTCGGGTGGGCGCGAGAAACCTTTCCATACACCCCACAAAACCCACCCGACATAAGACGGCCGCCGTCCAAGATGGGTTAAATTGGGGGTGCATGCCTCTGCTCGATATCTTGACCGATTTAGGTAACATAAAGGGTGTAGCGTGGCCGTCAGGACGCCCTGAATATTCAACACAAACACCCCAACCCGACCCAAGATGGCGGCCATGGCTGTCTTTAGCATACATACTAATATTATACTATTTGTACAGTATGAATATGAGTAGGTATGACCCTTCCCTTCCCCATGACTTAGGTCGTATAAAGGGTGATGTAAGGTGAACGTCAGCCGGTTTCAGGACAGGACATCCTAAATATCCAACCAAAACACCCACCAGATCCAAGATTGCCGTCGTCCAAAAAGGTTTAGAACTTCAGATAGGGACCCATGCTATTGATCGATCCCTTGGCAGATTCAGGTTGAACAACGGGTGATGATGGTGGCAGTCAGAACACCCTAAATACTCAGCACAAACACCTCACCCTGACCCAAGATGGCCGCCCTCACAGTCTTTAGTATAAATACTAATAGCATGTATTGTTTGCAGTATGATTATGAGTAGGTATGGGCTTAACATATCACGATAACAAAATTCACGAGTGTAATTTAAATCCCATAAAAAGCAGCTGAATTGCTGTAGAAGTGCTTTATTATTATTTTCAAAAAAAATTTCATTTACCTTTGAATTTTTTTTATATTTTTGTAAAATTTTGCACATTTTCTTGAATATTAATATTTTTGGATAATTTTTTAATATAATGTCCATGTTTGATTAAGTTCTGAATTGTGGTAAATGTTTGCCCAATCATTATATATCTTCTCATATTTTGCTATAAATTGTTTAACTATCCACTAAGTTGTTTATTTGTTACATAAATTGCTTAAATTTACCTTGAAGTATTTGTGTCTGCTAAATTATTCAGTTTTGCTATTTAAATATGTTGTTCTTATACTTGATTATTTTTGCTCTCAAATTTATGATATTGCTAGTTTTGGTCTGGGAGAAAAATTGCGAACAAACAGACATATATACAGACATAAGATATAGATATATATATATAGAACGGATCAGTGGAGAGGAATCGTATGTTGACACATACTACCATGTCTAGACTGTAATGAACAAGTGCATCAGATTTCAATAATCTTCAGCCATTTGAAAAGCTTGATAACATTCACCAGTCCAATTCCATTTCACATTTTTACCTAATATACTAAACAGAAACAGTATATAAATTCCTAATGAACCATTGGAATTTACCATAACTACCAACGAGTTTACTTTGTCTTGCCTATGGTATAGGAGCATTTGCAATATCGTCAATTGTGGTATTACTAGAGTGACCTTATCAATTGTGTGGCCATTCATCGTCAGAACGTCTTTCGAATTCTCACCTAAATAGTAAATATAATTAGTCATTCGATAAATCAATGCTACTGAACTTCTGTCCAATTGACAAATTTGCAAACACAACCTCAATGTCTGATAATAGATAGTTATCTTTTTAATTACTGGATTAACAGTAGATTTATAATCACAACACAATGCTGACATAATTATCTTTCTTGACCACAGTGATTATTGTGATGCCCAATCACTGGTTTCTATTTGTTAAATTGCTGAACTATTTTTAAGCCTGTCATGTCCATTATCAATTGTTGCTTTGTGCACACATGGGACAGGTCTCACCTCGCAAACACAGGTTGTGCCTCTTATTTCATGCTTTCATCAGAGTGTCAGCTGTTACATTCTCAATCCCTCTCGATGTTCGAAATTCGCAATCTCTAGAAATATTCAAACAACGAATGAAGACTCACCTCTTTAGAATTTACCCACAAGCAACCAGCCGCAGATGACATTGTATTATTATCCAACTGTGTGTGATTGCTATCATCCAGTGTTTGTATATAACTTGTATATAGAGTCCCAAGCGCTTCGAGCTACACCAGGGATGAGGCGCTATACATATAATATATATTATTATTATTATTATTATTATTATTATTATTCGTACATCCAAGTTCATCTTTCAATAAGTCTTCATAGTTATGTAACAATTGTTCAACTTCTCCTTTACGATTCTTGCGTCCGAGTGTTTGATTGTCATCTTCTCCTTTGCGATGCTTGCGTCCGAGTGTTGGATTGTCATCATTTGAAGTATGATCCAGTCTAATCCTATGTAGATGAGCCTGTCACTACAAACAAAGAGTAGCCCCATGTCCCCACTACGAATAAATCACCTTTACATCAGGGGAAGTCAGCAAAACAATTCCGTATATAGGGCCGGGGTGGGTGGGTGGTCCAGAGGCGGAAAAAATCGTGCTTGTAAATGTTTTCCAAATTGGGTTTTTTTCAAACAATTTACAAGTACTGACCATGTAATGGTGTTTGTAAGCATGATAGTGCCATGCTTGTTGGTATAGGATACTACATGGTGACTAGATATCATTAACCTGATTGTTGCATAACATGAAATTGAAAAGGGTATATCATAAATGTCTAATGTCTTAAATACTGTCTTGTTCTGGCATGTAATCAAATTCATTCCTTCTGGTTATTTCTCATCTTGAATGATTGCAAGTAATGTTAATTTACTGTTTACTGCTCAGACAATCCAAACTGAAGGTGAATCTATTCTCATTGAATTTCCGAACTTCATTTTGGAGCTTTACTGCTCAACAAGACTAAACTAAAATACTAATTGTATACTGTTATCACTTACAAATAGATGAACTGTTCTCTGTCAGACACTCGATATATTAAGGCTATAACGGGGTCTAGGGCGATTTGTGACATATAGTATACCTACGCAATGCTTTATTATTGTTGTTAGATACTGAAAACACAAGGAAACACCTGTAAATACAGTTTATTTTTTCAAAAAAGGATAGTGGAATGGGATTGAAAGACAGTTAACACAGTTATTGAAGAACGGCTAAGAAAAACCTCTGAAAGTTTGATAAAGACATGAGAAAGGGGGTGGGTCCCAAATATTTTAGAGGAAAAACAAATTTGTTTTTGCACAAGTGGGGTGGTGGGTCCCTCGGGGTCGGAAAAACCTTTATGGGCCCTATAAGTGCAATATTTTTCCAGACTCCCCCTGGTCTACATTTTTTATTATAGTATTGAATGTCCACTTGAATTTATCTTTCTGGTATGATCTGCTGTCCTATGTACACATGGAAGCGTTTGTCTGCAAAATACGTTGGTTATACTGTTGTCGGAATAATGTAAAAAGGTTGATTCGATATATAATTCCAACATACAACATAAGTTCTAATATTGGCTGGGAACCTTTGGCGTAGAGACGCAAACAAATTAAAGTTGCATCAATTTACGACATGTTCCATGTATCATCTCCTCGGTACCTCTATAACATGGTGAACCATGGGAACCCCAGTGCTGAAATCTACTCTTAGGCGCCCGCGTTCTGACCACTCTTCATATCTGGATTCTTTTGCTTGCTTTATATTTTATGCCAATTATGACAAAGTGGATGTCAGATCTAGTAACTTAAAATGGTATGCAGACGACACACTGGCTCATCGGACTGGCAGGTCAAAACAACGCCACACTGGTTCACCGGACTGGCAGGTCAAAACAACACCACAATGGCTCACCGGACTGGCTGATTAAAACAACGCCACACTGGCTCAGAGGACTGTCAGATTAAAACAACGCTACACTGGCTCACCGGAATGGTAGATACAAACACTGGCTCACCGGACTGGCAGATAAAAACTACGCCACACTGGCTCACCGGTCTGGCATAGTAAAACACTTGCTCGCCGGACTGGCAGATAAAAACGACGCCACACTGGCTCACCGGTCAGGCATATAAAAACGACGTCTCACTGGCTCACCGGACTGGCAAATAAAACACTGGCTCGGCTGATAAAAACAACGCCATACTGGCTCACCGGACTGGCAGATCAAAACAGTATGATAAATCAACTGACCACCTGAGGTGTGAACCCACAGCTATCTACAAGACAACAAAGGAATACAGAAAAGTAAAACGGCTGAATGTTCTGTCGTCATACATATAATTTGTCACATGATACAAGTACGATATAGGTGAATGCATATCGTGATGGAAGAGAACAGTAGATGTAACGCATTTTAAAGAGAATGGGGCGTTTAAGGTTCCGGTGCCAAATTTGTATAGTTACTGGTTTCCTCGTCCATGATGGTAAATATTGTAAGGCATGATCCAGAAGGTGTTTATAGAAATTTGGAAAAGAGATTGTGAACGTGCACACCAAAGTAAAGTTAAATAGCCCAAATTGATAATTGTGAATATATAAACAAAGGGTTCCCATATTTCCGAAATTTCGAAATGACAACGGAGAGCGTCATCAGTTGCTAGCGTTTAGTCGTGAATGTGTTTCTGTCTTCCATGTTATTATTCTACACGTGTATCTAGTGTTCCACTACGAGCACAAACCGCACACAATGTAGATGTTTATTTGTACAAAAAGCAACATTTAATATCAAAGCATTGATATATGAGTTAATAGTATGACGTACTGGCCGTCTTCCTGCTGCCCCTGAATAAAGAATACAATGAGGAAATATGATGGCGTATGTAGTTTCAGGTGTCCTGGTTGGTGTTAATGTTAAATATACTTTATTGATATTTTAATTGAAAATGGCATAAATTGTGAACTTAAGAGTAACTGTGGGTATCTTATGTACTTTTTGGTTCGATGGACAAGTTAGAAAAACTAAATCGGAATAATATTGTCAGGTCGTGATGGCCCAAATTAATATAGTTTTTAATCAAACAGAGTGGACGGCGGAAATCAGGTAGATTTTTATGACTACATAAAGTCGTACATAATTAGCCTCACCATATATAATAGTTCAATTTGAAAATTCACGGACGCCGCCTTGTATGACACAGGTTTGTCTGGAAGGGCGGAATGTTTACTAGTAGGGTGCTAACTCGAAGTTATAAGTTGCTTTCCGCTCTCCGATGTCATTTCGACCTTTAGAAATATGGGATCCTTTTTCTTAACTATTTAAAATTAAAATTTGGGCTATTAAATTTTAATTTGATATGCACGTTCACAATCTCTTTTCCAAATTCTATAAACCGCTCCTGGATCATGCCTCACAAAACTGATCATGATAAACTAGGAAATCAGCTGTACAAATTAGGCACCAGAACATTAGAACACATCATTTTCTTTAATATGATTTACAGCTACCTTTCTCTTCCATCACGATATTCATCCACCTATTTCGTACCTTTATCGTGTGAACAATTATATGTATGACGACAGAACATTCAGCCCTTTTACTTTTCTGTATTCATTTGTTGTCTTGTAGATAGCGGTGGGTTCACACCTTCCGGTTGTCAGTTGATTTATCATACTGTTTTGATCTGCCAGTCCGGTGAGCCAGTGTGGCGTCTGTGCACCCCGTTTAAAGTTAACAGATCTGACATCCACTTTGTCAAAATTGGCGTAACATATACAACAGCCAAAATAATCCAGATATGAAGAGTGATCGGAACGTGGGGGCATAAGAGTATAGTTCTGCACTGGGGTTCACCATGCTATAAAGGTACCGAGGAGTTTATGTATGGAACATTTAGTAAATTGATCCAACTTCAATCTTTTTGCGTCTCTCCGCCGAAGTTTCCAATCTCAGATCAGAACTTATGTTCTCTGTTGGAATTATATTTGGAAACAACTTTTCTACATTATTATGGTAGCAGTATAATGAACGATTTTGCAGACAAACGCTTTCATACGTACACAGGACAGCACATCATACCTGCAAGATAAATTCAAGTGGACAATCAATACTAAAATCAAACATGTAAAGTGATTTATTCGTAGTGGTGAAATGTGGCTACTCTTTATTGTAGTGACTGGCTCAGCTACATAAGATTAGACTGGATCATAATTCAAATGATGACAATCCAACACTCGGACGCAAGCATCGCAAATAGCTACATAAGATTAGACTGGATCATAATTCAAATGATGACAATCCAACACTCGGATGCAAACATCGCAAATAGCTACATAATATTAGACTGGATCATAATTCAAATGATGATAATCCAACACTCGGACGCAAGCATCGCAAATAGCTACATAAGATAAGACTGGATCATAATTTAAATGATGACAACCCAACACTCGGACGCAAGCATCGCAACGGAGAAGTTGAACAATTTGTGACATAACTGTGAAGACTTATTGAAAGATGAACATTGATGTACGAACAGCTTACACTCTCATGAAATCATGGAAGAAGAGGCACAACCTGTGTTTGCGTAGTGAGAACTGTCCCACGTGTGCACAAAGCAATTGATAATGGGCATGGAAATAGTTCAGCAATGTAACAAAACCAGTGATTGGACATCAAAATAATAACCGTGGTCAAGAAGGATAATTATGTCAGCTTGCCTCAAGCAAGTGATATGACGATTATCACAATTGATCTTCGAACCAACATCGACCAGGGCCATGCCAGGTCCGCCAATATCGGAAACATGGCACAGCGATTCATTAAATGTAGACGGTTCTATATTTATTCTGGTCGATAAACTAAAATTTTAGGGTCAACCTAGAAAATATTTGGACTAAGTTGGTTTCTATTCCATTTTGAAGAGGAATATATCCTCCGAGGGTATAACATGTCCAAAAAAGCATTTTCTGTAATACAAGATGGCGTCCATGGTGGCAGTTGGTATAGAAAAATCCTGAATTTCGGTGGTAACAAATACCAAATTAGTAATAAAATAAAATCCAATCCTTAGTCGTAAACCATATCGGTTGAATGTCTGTCCAAAATGGCCGCCAAAAGGGACAAAATCGAATGAAATTTACAATTTGCGGAAAATTGAATAGCTAGTTATACAAGAACGAACAGGCCGTCGAATTATACGAGGAAGAATGATTTCAGAGTATAAGGGGAGCTATTAATAATAGTATGTTTATCTTGAATCGTGTAATATATGTGTATTAAAACAGTTAAATGTGATCTAATAGGGATGTACTCATTGTGTGACCTTTTCTAGAAGCAGAAATACATGTAATGAAAACAGTCTCACGAATGTGACCGATAATAATTTATTTTTGAATCTACAACACACAGTCTGTCAAAATTCACTACTATATGACAGTATGAGAGATATTCACATGGTACTAGGTAAAATGTGTAGATCCTATTGTCCGTGTCTTAAAATAGTAGTCATAGTTGCCTCCGGTCAAGTGATTAAACACGAATATTTCATATATCAAAATACAAAAGATTACAATAGACTATCTTCAATAAATTCTCAACATAACCCAATTTGCCTACATACTCTATGGCAGAGACTGTCGTTATACCTGGAAATTATGTGCACTTAAATGCACTAATGCCACATATACGCGAACCGTACGACCTTTTCTGCAACCACATCGCCGCATTTACCCATTCTCCCTAAATTACACATATCTGCTGCATACAAAACCATAAACAGCAACATTGAGTGAATGGTAAACGCAGAACTAATAACTGTAAACGCTGATGACCTGATATTTAGCGCAAGTATGTGGGTGGCAGTGGTAACATAATGTCAAACAACAGGATACTGACAACTAATAGTGTGTATTGCGGAGTACATATTCATGTTGTAAAGTGCCGATTGAAGTAATATGAACATAATTGTCTACTAAGAAACCGGTTTGGGAGCACCATGAAAATTAGTACTAAATAAAATGTACGACGTACAGTCTCTTCGATCTAGTGAGATAGGGTACTATTCTGTTGAAGAGATAAGTGTTTCTTGACAGTATAATCAGCAGTACGACATACGTGTATGGTTTATTGTCATGGAGAGTGTTGAAAATTCTGGAAAAATAACTAGTATTTACACAGATAGGGTGGGCTCTTCAGTTTCTGTTTTACATTCAATAATTAATCATCAATCCAAAAGGAAACTACCACGCACTGTGTGACGAAATATTACTTCGTGTGTTGCATGCCCAAAATAACTGTTTTTGATCCGACTGTTGGATGTATTCTAATAAGAAAACCCGAACGTAAAGCATTGGGCTAACGTGCGTAGCAGTGATCGATAAATCATTCAGATAGATCTGTTTTAATTATATTTGTACCTTTAAAGATATATAACAACATTCTTGTAAATTACAAATGTGTATTTTCGCTTATAGGGGGTTATCCAATATGTTGCTTTCATCGTAGCATGGATTGTAGTTGCGGCCATTTTGACAGCCATTTCATCGCCGCGATTGCATTGTTTTCTGTCATTGTCACTCTATTCGCCCCCTATACTCTTTTACACAAACTGGTATATATCGGATGGAGGATTAATGCGTTCTGGTGTCGCCGATGAGGGATATTGTAGAAAAACGTCGTCGCAAGGTCGAAAAATGAGCATTTTTTTAAATCTCTGTAAAAACGTTTGCTCAAAGCGGATTTTAGCGGATTTTGGATATGTTGTAGAGGAAATATTCCTCTTCAAAATAGAATAAAAACCAACTTAGTCCAACTTTCTAGGTCAAACCTTTTATCGACCAGACTAATTGTGTACTCATGAATGCTCTGATATGCACATTTTAAAAATAAATATCTCTGTTCTGTCCTATACAAATAACCAGTCCATCTGCTTTGTCTCGTTGTGGAGAAATTCTGCAAATTCACAATTCTCATTCAGCATCACTGCCGGATGTCACTTATGTAAGGAAGTGACAACGAAGTGTTCAAACTGATGAGATGTTTTATAATATGAATATGGTAACAATATCACCATAACTTTTCCACGCTGTTCTAAATTCTAAATTTAATCCATATTATTTGGGGTCATTTCCCAGAATTTGTCGAATGTGCAATAGGAACTAAGTAGTCCAATTCTCGATCTCCGCCCACATTCGCAGCAGAAGGCTGGTTCCTCTTTAATTGGTCGTAAGATGGCTGGTTACTCTCTAATTGGTCGTAAGATGGCTGGTTACTCTCTAATTGGTCGTAAGATAGCTGGTTGCTCTCTAATTGGTCGTAATTCGACGGTTTTTCGCTTGGCACAGTATCATACGTGCTGTCTCTATCGTTGGCCACATTCCTAGCATATGATTGGTTCCTCTCCAGTCGATCGTAATTTGCCGGTGTCTGGTATAGCAGACTATCATAAGTGTTGTCTATGAATATTCTGTTCACTGCTTCATATAGAAATATATACTGCTCCTAGAACAAAGGAATCATTATTGACTATAATTTATACTCTCAAGTTCTCATAACAATCGTTGTTGAACATTTGTTTTTATCTCACAGAAGGGAATATATCAGTTATGTTTTATGATGAAATTCGTCAGCTATTTGCGAAATAAATGGAATTATATGGGAACTATATTTCTCTATTCCTCGGATGGTGAAGTGAACAGGCAGCGATCGGTTGTTGTCTTTGATACATCGATGTAATATGATTGTGTCAAAACTTTATCGTCGTAAATGGGTAATTTCTTTGAACAAAGTACATATAGTGTTTCGATTGAACACAAAACAGTTTGCCACTGTCTTGTCTTTACTGTTTTCCCCACCCATCATAAATGGTTACTGAGTAAGGCTAAACATTGACCAAGTAGGTACACAACATATTTGCTGTTAACATCATTTTTCCTGACCAGTACACATTAGGGTATATGAACATACCGAAAGAAGTTAAGTAGTGGTTGTGCACGATGGGTACTACAAGCCCAGGACTAATAAGCAAATTGGACTTTAGTTAACACACCATGGTACTTACAAGCTTAGGAATCATATCCGCTCTCTGCTCCCTGAGGTTCTGAACACAAGTAAAGACATCAATGCTGCTTTCCATTCTGCTCTGGTCTATAAGATAATCAGCCGCTAGGAAAACACCTGTGGCACCAATACCGTCACTGAAAGTAAAATAATATGTACTAGTCGCACTGAAATTCACGGATATATACTAGTCTCACCAATACCGTCACTGAATGTTGAGTATACATACTAGTCACACCAATGCCAGCAGTGTAAACCAGGGAATAAGTCACACATGAAACATACCAGTCACATATATGACACCCATCAAAGGCATTATGGTACCACCCTAAAATAATATTGTCTTTAATTTAACATCCAGTTGCTATAACGGAAACAAGTTTTCAGTTGGCTTATGTGCACCAATAGAAACGTGGTTTTATTTCGTCATATCAAAAAACATTTCTCTAATAATTGGCTATATATAGTTGGGACGGGAAAATCCAGTTCGTTAATGCATGACGTAAGTTGGCGTATACGTTAATTAGAAAAAAGTTAAGGGATATATAGAGAGTAATCAATTGGTTCTAATAATCACGTTAAATAATTCACGAGAGGCGAGAGACGTCGGTAATAAACGAGTGCGCGTTAGCGTTTCTTATCCAAACGTCTCTCGCCTCAAGTGAATTATTGAATGTAATTCTCGGAACTAATTGATTACTCTATTTATTACACTTCTGCATCAATTTGTTTCGGCAAATATGATTATTAAAACAC
Source organism: Siphonodentalium dalli (assembly GCA_032622095.1). Classification (NCBI taxonomy): domain Eukaryota; kingdom Metazoa; phylum Mollusca; class Scaphopoda; order Gadilida; family Siphonodentaliidae; genus Siphonodentalium; species Siphonodentalium dalli. Next base: position 4,286,132 of record CP136061.1, read on the forward strand.
ACATAATTAATGCATGAAATCCCGGATGTGTAGAAAGATCAACCATCGAAAATTCATTCTAGATCAGTGAGCGACGTAACGTCATTGGCGTCACGGGAAATGACATAATCCACTAGTGACATTACCACTTTTTAATTAACAGTGTTTTCAATGGAAATCGCGCATAGGAGTGTAATAAAATATAATAATAACAAGATGATGATTCATACATAATACAATCGAAAATAAGGTTTGAACAAAGTTTGTTTAGCAAAGCATTGAGAGAAAAATACCACCAAAATTTGTCCATAGTAAGGGGATTTACATCAATTGTACCAGCAAATACATATGCTACCCATAATGTTCAATTACTGACTGACCTGAGCAACACAGATATGTGGGAATTGGAACAAGTGTTTCAGTAGACATATATGTTTATTACTTACTGTCTGTGCTAATTACATACAAATACTCAACTACTGTGAATGGATTTATCTGTTTATTACTTCCCTCGTATGTTAATTACATACACATTGTCAACTACTGTGAATATACATTCATCAACCTTTTTCATGTAGTGATGATAGGTTGTTTATCAACTTGCAATTGCCTGCACATAATGATTGTTGAGCAGGTAGTTCATCCAATCCGTGACCCGGCAGATGTAGCACATGCAGATAGTAGTATATTATGGGCGACATACGAATTAGCCCAACATCGATGAACTTTGATGTATCAGCTGTTTGGTCGGCATTCTCACGCACTGTGTTACCGTTATCCCATGTTGGATAGTACATATCATTCATCACACCGCATACAAAACGCAAAAAACATTTCCAATCAAACACCATCACATATAATCGAATTTCAGAAAACCATCGCGATAATTAACACCCGCAATGTACTGCACCTACCAAGTTCTCAATTTGTTCAACATTTTATCAATATTGTTGGAATAGCATGAGAGTTACTGGTTAGTTTATGAGGGGGAACTATATGTTCGAGGTGCTTAGATTCAACGCGGCGATCCCCATTGAAATAAGTATATTATATGGATACCAATATTAGTTCAACAACGAACGATCGGGTGATTCACAATCGTATATTACAATATTGTTTATATAATACAAATTGACCAGATACACGTTTTGAGTAAATCATAGCCCTCCAAACTGAAGGTGAAATTCGACGTACCGCAACACTATATCTGCTATTCACCGCAACACTGTCCAATTTTTTATAACAGTGATTCGACATAAGTTAAAGACTCATATTGTATAAACAATCCCCAAAATAACCATCTCAATGACTTAAGAAGCTATGGCCTATCCCGTGACTGCTCTCTAGATAAAAAAAACCTTGTCAAGAGTATATTCGCGAACTTTAAATCGGCAGCGAACAATAATATACGCTAATTTCATCTCGCATTACTTTTGTGAATTTATGTTGATTGTTAGCATATCTATTCCAGATATGAAGCTGTAAACTTTACTTGGGCGGAGGGTCACCGGCAATGTACAATGTCGGCCCAACGCGGGGTCCAACACAAATAACGGCCTTGGTTCGAGGAAGTATAAAGCTAAGTTTCAGTTCAAAAGGCCAGACCCAATATACGTCATTCAGCTGTTATGGATAGATATGTTAATGTATAACAACGTTAGAATGGATGGGTTTAGATTAAGTTTAGTCGAAGCTTTGTTATCGTATAAGCAGTATACATAACTGATCTTTGTGAAACTAACCTGCAGTGAACCAGGACTCTACCACCATGTTGCTGATAACTTCTCGCTTCGTGTAAGATCAGTAGTGATTCATCCAGATTAACCATGTCTGTGAAATTATAGTCTGGTAAGAGTTGAAGTTGGGTAACCTCTCTGCTACATTCGCCCTGGTGAGATATATCTGATACATTATATTAGACTTTGTGTTTCCAAATGGCGTATCAATTTTCAATAGTTATTGTGGGAAAACAAGAGTTTGAATCAGTAGTATATCAGCTGATTTTGATTTCATCAGTTTCGTGATATCAAGTTCTTATCGTATTAAATCTCCAAATTAATATCCTACATTGCTTAGTAGAAACCAGCACAAACACAGAAACATTCATTTAACATAATGTTAAATCACGGAACAACTCAACAACGCAATTAGAAAATAATGCCACGTTATAATTCTGAATACGCATAGTGGAATTGAATGATATTAATGAAATGTGAGCATATCATAGCGGATGACATCTATTGCTAACCAGTTTAAGAACCACGTATGTGTAACATAATTATGTATGTGCACTTGGTAGCAGTCACACGATTTCATGATGCGAGACTAACAAGCGTACGTGCATATATAACGGCACAACGTATAATGACATATTATGTCCGTGGATTGATTGGCTTAAATAATATTTAGACCTTTACACATAGGCAAATTTATTTTGAGGTCTGTCTTCATAGCACTTGTCGTTCATTCGGTTAATATAGGATTATTTCTTTGTTTTGCTACATGTACAAGTTTGGCATGATACATGCTATACACAAAACTCATAAATAGAATGGACGTGTATGTGAAATTGTGACGTGATTCTGGTTACTTTCGTTGGCAATAGCGAAATATGTTAAAATCTGCTAGTAATAGTCACTTAACATAGGCTATTTTCACGTGTGCTCCTCATACAATTGAGTCCTACGTGCAATGCGATACATTTCAACTAATCTAAAAACCATGTTGTGTTTAAATCACAACTTATATGCTGTTATATCTGAACAATAAAACTCAAAAGCATAGTTCGGAGGTTGATTCAGTGTATGTACGCACATGTTTGTACATATACGTACAAGATTGTAGCGTTAACATAATTATGGTACTTAGTAGAAAATATTACATTTCAATAACGTATGTACATGTAAACAATGGTAAACTCACCATCCAGAATGGAAAAATAGCGAACTCACCCTCCAGATTGAACAATAGTGAACTCACCCTCCATATTGTACAATATTAATCTCATCATCCAGTTTGCACAATAGTGAACTCACCCTCCAGACTGTACAATATTAATCTCATCATCCAGACTGTATAATAGTGAACTCATCCTCCAGACTGTACAATAGTGAACTCACCCTCCAGACTGTACAATAGTGAACTCACCATCCATACTGTACAATAGTGAACTCACCCTCCAGACTGTACAATAGTGAACTCACCATCCATACTGTACAATAGTGAACTCACCCTCCAGACTGTACAATAGTGAACTCACCCTCCAGATTGTACAACAGTAAACTCACCCTCCAGTTTGTACAATAGTAAACTCACCTTCCATACTGTACAATAGTAAATTCACCCTCCAGACTGTACAATAGTAAACTCACCTCCAGACTGTAAAATAGTGAACTCACCCTCCATATTGCACAATAGTAAACTCACCATCCAGAATGTGCAATAGTAAACTCACCCCCAGACTGTACAATAGTAAACTTACCATCCATATTGTACAATAGTAAACTCACACTCCAGACTGTACAATAGTGAACTCACCCTCCAGACTAGTACAATAGTGAACTCACCCTCCAGACTGTACAATATTAATCTCATCAACCATATTGTATAGTAGTGAACTCAGCCTCCAGACTGTACAATATTAATCTCATCATCCAGTTTGTACAATAGTAAACGGACCCTCCAGACTACAGGTATTATGCACAAATTGTTTCCTTTTTTTAATTTAATCAAAATCTCGGAAAGGTAAGTATCAAGGCTGATAGTGAAAATAGGAGGTCAAAACATCATCCTCATCAAATTGATCTGGAATTCTAGCATTATGTGCCCAAGTAATCATATTTGTTGTTAAAGTTTAGCTTTCCATCGTACTTTAAACAAGTGAGCATAGAATATCATTCGAAGTTGTCAATGAAATTTATATTTTGGTAACCACAACGTCCGTCCAATGAAAAATCAAAAAATCAAATTATCTAACCCCTAAATCACCGAAATCTATACTATATACTAAATAGCCCTATTGTCAAACAGACGTTGTTTCATGAATTACAGCTAATTTGGGGGTGGTACTCAACATACATCGTGTTTAATAACGATTTATGTTCTTTCATTTCGTCAGTTTAACATATTTCTATTCCCGGGAAGCCATTTTGCAAAACTGAAAGCGAAACTAACTTGAACTTTATTAAATTAATTTTAATGTCTCTCTTTTAATTGATATCCGGCATTTTTAATGACAAAGATCATGCGGTGGATATGTAATACCCACTAGATAAGGAATTTGATAAAACATTATTTTTTATCGATGTAAAATTATCTTATTTTGGAGTCATGTACGGCAGCGTTTATCGAGTTTGTTTCGCACTTTCAAAATGGCCTCCCGATAATAGAATCATGTTAAACTGACGGGAAAAATAGACAAAATTCGTTATTAAACTCGATGTATGTTGAGTAACACACCCAAATTAGCTATCCTTCATGAAACAACGTCTGTTTGACAATAGGGCTATTTAGTTTGATGATTAGAGTATAGATTTCGGTGATCTAGTTGTTGGATTGTTGTTGGATTGTTTGATTTTTTATTTTTTATTTTTCATTGGACGGACGTTTTGGGTACCAACCAAATAAATTTTGAAAACTATGATTATTTGGTCACATAGTGCTGCAATTACAGATCAATACAAAATAAAATGTTGTTTTTGTAGAGAAAAATGCTGACCTATATCAAAAATGAGATAGATACCTTTCCGAGATTTTGATTAAATTAAAAAAACAAAGTTTGTGCCTAATACCTGTGCTCCAGACTGTACGATATTAATCTCATCATCCAGATTGCACAATAGTGAACTCACCCTTCAGACTGTATAATAGTGAACTCACCCTCCAGACTGTATAATAGTGAACTCACCCTCCAGACTGTATAATAGGGAACTCACCTTCCAGACTGTACAATATTAATCTCATCGTCCAGATTGCACAATAGTGAACTCACCCTCCAGACTGTATAATAGTGAACTCACCCTCCACACTGTATAATAGCTAACTCACCCTCCAGATTGTACAATATAAAACTCACCATCCATACTGTCAGTTCTCTCAATACAAACGTTGATATAATCTCTTCAGATCTTAAAACCACTGATGATTTCCCGTAAGCTGTCGGTAGTTTCTCCTTTCTGGGCCAATATCTCGGACACGCACACTGTACCAACATAAATGGGTAACCATACATTTTGGTCATAGAAATTTAAAAATGAGATGAATAGTAATAAGCCTTGCTAGTTGCAAGGCTTCAGCATTGATTGTTTCTTGTCATATGTGAATAATATTGAATGTGCATTCAAACACATTCATTACCAGAGCAAGAACTTTTCACAGTAAGCTTGAAATGAGCTTTTAGAGGTAGCATTTTAGTGAGATTTGGGAATTAAATCTGGATGAAAGAAAGACAACGTAGCGGGTTATTATCACAGAGAAAGGACACCACTGCAGCTTCATGGGCTAAGGAAACAAATATACTTATGATCATGGACGCGCATAAACAAACAACAATTAACAATGTACACATTTCTAGAATTGAAGCATGTTTGCAGAGGGTTGAATGGCAGTATCCTGGTAGGGACAACATTTCCCACCGCAAAACCCAACTACAGCAACAACAACTGTTCAGTGATAGGAACATGCCACACGGTCTGATGACAGTATAAGCCAATATAAGCGAACATGCGGAACAATATAAGGCACATAACCTGACCTGGAAATCTCCCGAATCTGAGGCCAATTTCACAACATACAACTCTAGACAACACCTAACTAAACGTCTCCAGAGAATACTACTTAATAATAAACCTATGTCAATGAATCAACCTGAGCAATACCATATCGATATCGATACCTTTGCACATGTTGGATGCTTGGTGGACTCTTATCTATGCATGGACTACTATTCATTTTCCAGTTGACACATGTTATTACAAATACAATACTGTTCTAAACGTAATCAAAAACGTTTTGATTACATATAGTGACTTCGAGATTAATAAATGAAAATGTTCATATTGTATACCTGGGCCAGATTTGTTCAAAATGGAACACAATACCTGAATATAAATGAATTTTAAATTGATTACATTGGCCATGGACATTCTTGTATAAATTGGTCGGACACAACGATAACGGCACTCAAACAAAAATTATCGAGTTTAGTTAAAGCATACATGTATGTCCTGTTCTCTATCGTCTCAATGGCAGCTGATTTGACTTTAGATCTACCGGATACATACAATATCGCATAGGATGTAAAAGTGGGGCACTATGGTTAGGCCAGATCTTACTATTCCATTTTAGCAGGAGACAACTCAATATCCAATCTGCACGTGCATGACTATATATACTAGATTAGGCGAATCAAGCCAGGGAGAAGACAAACAGGGCTCGATATGTTAAATAAGCATCACAATTCATAAATTAAATGTAATCCTGTTGTTTTGAAGAATACTGCAGGTGGGGTGCATATTTTGGCACTTAGGAACAAATCATGGGATATTCAAACACTGTATCATGGGATATTCAAACATTGTATAATGGTAATACAGCATTTTGTTAAACACAATGTGTCAGGTAGTGAGTTTACAATGGAAATTAGCTGTAGTAATGCTATTTATTATACGCACAACCGTGAATTATAGAAAAAACGCGTTTAGATAAATAAGTCTCAAATCATACAGAATGTAATATGTCATGTAAGTCTCAAATCATACAGAATGTAATAGATTCATGTAAGTCTCAAATCATACAGAATGTAATGGATTCACATCAGCTCTTTATAACAAATCATGGGATATTCAAACACTGCAGGCTGCAGAAATATCTCAATATTAGCAAAATATGACAATAAACCAGTGGAGGAACACAGGGACTATGGGCGAACAGTACTATCTGCATCGAGAGATTAAGGTAGGATAATGCATACCTATAGAGCCCTTATTGGGCTAAAAAATCATAGATCATTGGTTGTTGTGAATTTTCGTAGGTTGCAGGTGCTGATGTAAAACATTGATATTTAAGCGCCACCCCAAGAATCTCTCAAAGAACATAACTTTGTTATTGTATAAACAACGCGCATACTTAAACGATTTAGATGATGTTTTAGTACGTACTGGGGAACTGGAAATATTTTTAATGGGTATGTGTATGCAAACACACGAGTGAAGATGTCCATGGGATATTTTCATAAAGGTATAAAATTCATACTAGGATGAAATGGGCTTAATAAATATGTGCCCTGAAACGTGACAAGATACTACAACAACGACGAGCTAGTGTCATCATCATTATATCAGATGACAGAAGTTAAATAACAAATGACACATAGCTCTCCATATACATATGACAAACCTGTTGATCACTAGTTCCGTTAAGCATGACAATAAATTGACAGCTTGCACTCCACACCACGGACCAGATGTCTTCTAAATGTTCGTCGGATGGATCTGTAGTGACATTCATACAACTAGATTAATTCATGCAATGCCAACTCAGGAGTGTTTTAAACACGGATTTCAGTTGTCCTGTCCAATTAAACACCATAAAACTACCATGTTTCTGTATAATACAATGGATGCGATCAGCTAATAAATATGAGGTGGTTATGATGGCCATATATAGATTGTCAAATGGTGACTCAGTTTTTTTATTTGTTGTCAACCTATAACAAGAAATTCAATTAATTGAGGAAAAACACCAACTGTCCCGAGTGGTATTGATAAGCTATTGGAGGGTCTTCCACTTCGCATGCTAAATAGCAAAATATTATTAATTGATGACTGATGTACAGTACACACATAGTAATAACAATTAACGTTATGATTTGAAACTAACCATGATAGGATATTGACAGTAAGGTGGTATTATCTACTACGAGTGGTATTAGTAATAATAGTACCATTCTAGCATAATATATGTGTACATGATGTATGGGAAATATTAAAGGACAAAACAATAGTTACAATATAATTAGAACTTTTTTTTAATTAATCGCAAGAAGAGCTAATTGCGATTAAGCACAATAAGGGAATCTCTATTGTGATTAAGCGCAATAAGTATATATTTAACTGTGCTTAACCGCAATAATAGAATTTACAAATTGCGCTTATATAATAAAACCCAATAAGGAATCTCTTAATAAGGAATATATTATATATAGAACATAAACTCCCTATAATTCAGGTGATGTAGTCCATCTCCATGGTACAATGGGTGGAACAAATATAGGATTATTCTACTACTTGCACAAGGGTGATCTAATGAGAGAGATATTAATTGCGCTTAAGTGCAATATTGATGTAATTTCGCTTACGTGTAATAAGGAATGTCTTATTACACTTAAGCGCAATAAGAATATTCCTTATTGCACAGGAATATCACATTGTGCTTAAGCGCAATAAGGTATCTCTAACTGCGCTTAAGCACAATAACTGAAGGAATATTCTTATTGGGCTTGAGCTCAATTAGAGATTCCTTAAGTTATTGCAGTTAATCGAAATTGTCTATTAAATGTCAAGTTGGTTTCCCATAGAGATCATCAACGATGTATATGCGCACGGGACCTACGCCAGTCTTCTCTGTTGGGATTCCAATTGTTGGCTTATTAAATATGCAAATATGCTTAAGATACAGTCGTGCGCGAAGCGCGCTCCCGTAGGTCGGGTTTTGGATCCCAGTGAATTAAAATATCATTGAAATAATCGGTCCCCCCATCCAATAAACATCCATATATTCATTATATTGAATATACATGTTTTTGGAGCAGAATTAGATAGTCCATATTGGACGCCATCATGGAATTTAATTTTTTTATTTAATTTTCACACATAGTTATTAGTTATGTGGATGGCGTTATCATTAAACATCACACCCGTATATTGATTATGTGGATAGAGTTATCATTAAACCTCACATCCTTATATTGGTTACAGTAATGCCCAAAGTAATTGACCACTTAACCACAGCAGAATTATTGGTAATTTTTAAGGATTTAAAATCCTGAAAAATTACCCATAATTCCGCTGTGGTTAAGTGGTCAATTACTTTGGACATTACTGTATGTGAATGGAGTTATCATTACACCTCGCATCAGTGTGTTGGGGATTTTGGACCTTGACTTGGGACCTTTGGTTTTTAACTCAACAAATGCGAGTACACCTTATACACAACTTTCTTGGATAAGATGAGTTTGAAGCCTGCTTACATTTCGAAATGTTGTCAGTTTTGTATCGTCTGCAGCAGAACTCGGCACGTTGAAGCAAAAGTTACAAGAGATAAAAAATGTACGTAACGAGACTATAATACAAATGAGAAAAATAAATTGAGGGAGGAGTGGGCGATACAGGGAACTAAGGGTTGAACCGATATAAATTTGTAGAGCGATAACGACCAATGTTGACATATCATGCATCTCAACTCTACTGTTGCAACAAGGCTATAAAATGGGGGGGGGGGGGGGTGTCATAATCTTAGTTATCTCTATATAGTGCCAGAATAGTCATTTATGGACTTCTATAGTGGTACAATGCAAATTGGAATCAAATGATAAAAATATGTATGTAACACAACTACGGTATACGGATGAAAATAAAAATAATAATTTAGGCCGGGATTAGATGTTGGGTTGGTTAAATAGACTCGGAGAAAAAGGGGAACGATGAACTGACATAAATTAGTAGAGCAATAGCGATCAATGTTGCCATGTGATGCATCGCGACTGTACTGTAGCGGCAATGATATAAAATTGGGGGGGGGGGGTCTGAAATTATCTCTATCTCTATAGATGGCACCAGGATTATATAGAAAGGAATAGCAATTGATATACGTATACCGTATACTATAGTAATACCATAGACATATAAGTACAAGTATCACATGATAAAATATTACGTAACTTGACTATAGCGATGAAAAAAAATAAAATTGGACCGGGATTAGAGGTTCGGTTGGTTATATGTGGATAATTGGATATGGAATTCATACCGATGAGACTATAAAAATTAGTGGAGCGATAAAGACCAATGTTGACACTTAGTCAGGCGGTTGATACGATAGACCGAAATAAATTTGTCGGGTGATAATGACCAATGTTGACGTATAAAGTAACGCGACTGTACTGTCGCACAATTATCAGGTAGAGCCTGTCAAATATGGACTCTGGTGGCCAATATGGAACAGCTCAGAAAACATTCGCAGGGCCCTAAAATTTATTTAACATGTGATCTGCCATTAAAATTGCTTTATGTCGATAAAATTCTTATTTTTCAAAATTTTAAGCTGAAACTTGGTGTGTCTGTGTGGAATACTTATATATTCCTAAAATGACAGGGTACAGCACGTAATTATTTTTTAGATGGAAGAAATAAATTTTTTTCGATGATAAATTTTAACATGGGATTTGCTATTCAAATCGATTTATGTCGATAAAACTCTTATTTTTCAAAATTTTAAGCTGAGACTTGGTGTGTCTGCGTGGAATACTTATATATTCCTAAAATGACAGGGTACAGCACGTAATTATTTTTTAGATGAAAGAAATTATTTTTTTTCTATGATAAATTTTAACACGGGATTTTCCCATTCAAATCGATTTATGTCGATAAAACTGTTATTTTTCAAAATTTTAAGCTCAGACTGAGGTATGTCTGCGTGGAATACTTTTATATTCCTAAAATGACAGGGTCCAGCAAGTAATTATCTTTTAGATGGAAGAAATTGATTTGTTTCCATGATAAAAATCGAGCGTGTACTGTGCCGCAGGCAGTGTGCGCTCAAAATGTAAACAATTTTCTCAAGTGTCGTTTTGGTCAACATATCGCTTTCTCGACGGGGAGATCTGATCCGAATAATAGCTAAGATGTATTTAGATAGAATTATTGAAAGAATTTGACCGATTATTGTGCAGTTTGAGAGAATCGAGTGGAGAAAACGTTTAGTCAAACACGCGAATTCTGCCAATTACAGTTGCAGACGAGCGCTGTCAGAATCAGGTAAACTGATAATACAGATTGACAACAAATGCAGGCCTGAAACTCACCTTTTTGGGAGGTAAATCCCACTTATTAGATAAAAAAACAATCCTTCCTAAGCACATTCCACAAGTTTTTAATATCTTAGGACACAGTAACAGTCAAAATGAATGAATTTAAATCACGATTCCTAGACGAAGCGAGACATGTACTGTGTACGATTTTTGACTCACTTTGAGGCGCCTTGTTTTCGATGACGTCATTTGCGTTGCCCCACAACCTTAACCCTTTCCAATTCCAGCGGCATTTCAATTGGTTGAAATTAAAAATTTCTCAAGTTCCAGCTCAACCTGAATCTAGTTACCCAATTGGTAGAAATACGTTAGCAGTAATTCTTAGTTTAATGAGTTATAACTCTAATTGTATTGACGATATGAGCTCAACAGCATAACATGAAACAGTTTATGGCGGTGTTATCCAAACGTGTGCTTTGATAATGATTATAATTTTATTTTGCGATCAAACGTCAGTGCAGCTCAGCAGAAACGCATAGACACTAGTTCAGTTCAGCAGAAACGCATGAGTCCTACGATTATAGTACACCCACTGGACGCGCTTCGCGCGTCGGTCAGTGGGTGAAAAACAGTCAATGGTCACCTCTTATAATGTGTACTGCCAAATACGATCCGAAACAAAACACTGATGGGTGATGATGTGTATATAGTCGGTGTGTGTGTCATGAACATAATGCGACTGCAAGTATTTGTTCGGTGTGTATTAGCCTGCTGAGTCGAAAATTGGCATATGCCATTTTATATCTGTTCGGATCACAAATCTTTAATATGCTATAGAATGAATATTGCATATACTTCCTGACATTAATATAGTTATACATATTTCTAAACATGCACTAACGTGGTAATCTAGAAAATTTGGTGTCCTATGATCCTGGAACGGAAATGGATAATCCATTTAGTATACAACGGGTTAAACAGCATTTCCCTTCGTAAAACCCGCCGAAAAAAGACAAACTCAAACCAGGCAGCATGTTATCCCCTAAATCATATCAAACAACAAGTGTGTCCATTAAATCACACCAGGCAGCATGTTATCCCCTAAATAATATCAAGCAACAAGTGTATCCCGTAAATCACAACATGCAGCTTGTTTATCCCATAAATCACACCAGGCAACAAGCGTGTCCCCTAAATAACACCATGCACCTGATTCACTATATGTTGATCCCATAATTTCAAATATGCGAAATGAAAAAGGTGAAATACGCAATATGAAATACGATCGAAAAAATCGTATTAAAGTTTCTAAATGCGACTCACCTGCCATTGCGATATGACTCTTTTCAGCGTCATAACCCTGAAAGAATAATTACACATAATGTGTATGTGATAAACAATATTTACTCAGTACGACATATTGTAACCCAATTAAGAGACAGGTGTGGAGGTATTTAATTAGTAATTTTATATCCATATGCATGTACACAAGTAGGTTGACAACTCCTCATTTATTGTGAGCATGCATGTATATACACATGTAGCCACTATGAATTTCCAGCTGAACGAGAGTGCTTCGTGTTTATACCGAAATACGATATCTAAATCGTATGTTGTGTTATTCTAAGTTACAAATACTAGAGTTCATCAAATCTTCAATAATTAAAACATCGTGATGTTACGATTGATGTATTACGCGATAAAGTATTTTATAATGCGCCAACTGCATGCCCATTATCGATTGTCTCACAACATAACCGCATACCCAATATCGATTGTCCCACAACATAACTTTCACATTTTAGTCTTTCTCATGGAGTCAGTTTCGTTTTAGAAATGCTTTAGAATTCACATCGTATTATATTTCGCTCATTTTGTTCTTTTAACTAAAGGAAAGCAAATAATGAATTAACTGTAATTTTTGTTGTGATACACCACCTGTGGCAGTTTAACATTATAACATACGTATTTGGTAATTGAACACCAATTCTCTATTATCTAATGTCAGGAGAAATGACAAAATAGAGAGGTTTTAAGTAAAGATAAAATGGACGTTGTTCAATACAGTGTAATGATTAGAGCATGTATTGTCGTTGATATCGTCTAATATTATGTCACACCTATCAGTCCATATTTAGCGAATGCAACATGACATGGAGTTCACAACGCCAATTTGATGCCACAAAGACGTGATATACGTGTACCACCCCCCCCCCCCCCCGGCGTGAAGCGACACGACATGCAACACTCACAAGGGAACAATGGTGGTGTAGTTTACGTCGATCGCGCCGCGAAGTGAATGCGAATCACATCGCTGTCATGTTGTGTTCCATTTGCTTAATATATGCTGATAGGAGCCGCATATTTGACATATACCATCCCCATTGTATAACCCTGTTCAATGTTGGTTTTGTTCGGTTTCCTTACCAAACTAAGACTCGAATAGCTTACATAACATATCGATCAACCACAATTCAAATATGGCCGAGAAAACGAATCCCGTACCAGATGGTATAGAAATAAAGTTTAATATGATTTGTAACATTAGTCTTTCTCATGTGTTTTTTTATTCAGCGAGACTCTACATGGTGTTAACGGAAGTAGTTCTATGTCGCATCTGAGGATTTCCACAAATAGTCGAGAACATGAAGAAATATGCGTGCAATGTCTGACAACCATTATGTCATAAAACTAATTATTACAACAAATCATCACATGATGCATGACAGTTAATAGTAAGGTTTTCATGGTCAGCACAACATGGCAAAGTACTCAGTCAGTCCGTCCGTGCATGCATTCGTGCGTACGTGCGTCAACAATTTAATTTGACACACCACATAGGTCACATCTCTCATCAGTTCGTCACCAAACGTCATATGTATACTCAGGGTAACCTCTGTATGGGAGTTTACCATTTTTCAAAATTATGTTAAAAACATGGCGAGCTCATGGTCGACAAATTTAATGTGCACAAATGTTGTAATGTTTAGAGACTTTCTTAACGACAGTGATATATTGTACGAACACCAGTATGGTTTTCGTAGCAAACACTCAACCTTTCATCCAATAATTAAACTCCTAAGTTCCGTTGCACAAACTAATGGCCAATTATCTAGCGATTCGACATTAGTCATCGTGAGTTACTTTTATCTAAACTATCTCACTATCAAATTATAGATCTAACCGACGTTTGGTTTCGTTGCTATTTAGTTAATAGAAAATAACGTGTATGTTTTAAAAATACACTGTCCGAAGGTCTAGATGTAAACTGTGGCGTGCCTTATGGGTTCATTTTAGAACCTCATTTTTCTAACGTACATATGTACGTTAACAATATGAAAGATGCATCCACCCTCTCATTGCTTTCATTTGTTGACGACACCACCTATATACATATAGTAATAACACAAACGAATTACAAACTTGCATTGGAGTGATAACTTATCAATTAGGGATCAACAACACCGAAATTACACAGGTTGGTTACACATGATCCGAACAATATCTAACATATCTAGGTGTAACATTAGATGAAAAATAGAAATTCCATTAACATATACATCATGAGAGTGCTAGCATTGCCAGTGTAAACTATAGTCTGAATAAAATTAAGCACTTCTTACCACGCGAAGCACTCAAGTTGATGTACTATTCAATAGTCCACAGTTATTTGATGTATGCTATATATATGGGGAAATTCGCATAAAATAAATAGGGTATTCATACTTTAGAAAAAGTAAATGCGCATAATAAAAAAATAAAAATACAATAGTCAAACATCCGATATTTAATTACTAGTATATGGACATCTTGATATTCATTGATACATATACTCTATATTGAAATATCCTTGTTCATGATTGATTTCACGACCAGCTACCAAATTAATTTGAAATCTTCTTCACAATTTCCCAAAATGATACGCAACGAGATGCTCATATCTGGGACATCAAACAGTGTCTTCTCGGAAAACATACCAGAACAATATCTTCTAAGGATGTGGAATTCACTGGAAGACAAATTAAAATGCCTTCCAACAATGTAACCAAATGATTACTCTCGAAATATTCTATCTTCTTATCAACTGAATCTCAAATGTACATACACAAATTGTCCTGATTGCAACGATTTGTAGTACGTAGTATTTTATTCTTATATCGATGACTGACATTGTACGATAAGAGAAACGGTTAAATAATATATGCTTGTAATCTCCCAATCGCATGGTACTCTGCTAGCCTCTTCCACATATTCATATTCCACATGTTTGTGATTTATATATCACATCACAAACTGATCGATGAACGGTGAACGACGAACGAATTATACTAATATTTATAGCAACACACGTTGATATACCAATGTTTATAGTTAACAAGACAAAACTTCAAATTACTATTACATATATATTTATATTACTGTTCAACGGGGACGGCAGGTAAGCAGTCCCCGATAGTTCATTGAATGTTAAAATAGTACACTGTATAGATAATTGTATATACTATATGAAGAGTTATAATCATAGGCTAATTTAATTCTATTAGATGTAGTTCATTACACGAAAAGTGTATACTATTTCGGGCAATTTGCAATTAATTCGACATGCACAAATGGTAACTGTCCAGTTGAAAATGTACACCTTATTATTTCAGAATAAAGCAGAAAATATTTGAAGGAACAATAATTCTTTAATTAAAATATGTGATAAAGCGTCAATTATGTACATGATGACAGTAGTATAATCAGCTTAGAGAGCGGGCATAACTCTGCCTTGTAAATTGGATCAGCCATTGTGGTCGCAAGAACTGAGTTTTAACTTTGAGATATCTTATTGTACTCTGAATCTGACGAATAGGGTTTTCAACCATCAACACATTTTTGACTATTATTAGCTATGGGTAATTGTTATTATTCGTAATTCGTTTTGGTTGCTACTAAGGCTGCCTGCTATATGTGTTATAATTCGCAAAGGTATTTGAGACGATCGTATTCCAGTAATTTAGGAAAGTTGAATCCGTTGTGCTCCTGCATCTGCTGAAGCATGTGAGCTTCTTATCAGTAGTCGTTAATTCCGACAATCAGTTGCACGATACCGCGGTATAATTTACGTTACGTGTACTTTATATATATGTCATGGACTGACAATCAGTTGCACCATACCGCGGTATAATTTACGTTACGTGTACTGTATATACATGTCATGGACTGACAATCAGTTGCACCATACCGTGGTATAATTTACGTAACGCGTACTGTATATACGTGCCATGGACCGACAATAAGTTGCATCATACCGCGTTATTATTTATATTACGTGTACTGTATATACATGTCATGGACTGACAATCAGTTGCACGATACCGCGGTATAAATTACGGTACGTGTACTGTATGTACATGTCATGGACTGACAATCAGTTGCACCACCACGCGGTATAATTTACAATAAGTGTACTGTATATATATGTCATGGACTGACAATAAGTTGCACCATACCGCCGTATAGTGTACGTTATGTGTACTGTATACACATGGCATGGACTGACAATCAGTTGCACCATACCGCATTATTATTTACGTTACGTGTACTGTATATACTTGACATGGACTGACAATCAGTTCCACCATACCGCGGTATAGTATAGGTACGTTATGTATACTGTATATACACGTCATGGACCGACAATCTGCTCCACCATACCGCGGTATAATTTACGTTACGCGTACTGTATATACATGTCATGGACTGACAATCAGTTGCACCATACCGCGGTATAATTTACGTTACGTGTACTGTATATACATGTCATGGACTGACAATCAGTTGCACCATACCACAGTATTATTTATGTTAGGTGTACTGTATATACATGGCATGGACTGACACGCAGTTGAATTACACCGCGGTATAACTTACGTTACGTGTACTGTATATGCATGGCATGAACTGACAATCAGTCGCACAAGTCATCGGTATAATTGACGTTACGTGTACTGTATATACATGGCATGGACTGAAAATCAGTTGCATTATACCGCGGTATAATTTACGTTACGTGTACTGTGTATACATGTGATGGACTGACAATCGGTAGCATAACATCAGTTCCACCATACCGCGGTATAATATACGCTACGTATACTGTATATACATGTCATGGACTGACAATCAGTTGCACCATACCGCGGTATGATGTACGTTATGTGTACTGTATATACATGGCATGGACTGACAATCAGTTCCACCATACCGCAGTATAATTTACGTTACATGTACTGTATATACATGTCATGGACCGACAATCAGTTCCAACTTAACGCAGTATTATTTATGTTATGTGTACTGTATATACATGGCATGGACTGACAATCAGTGGCACTATACCGCGGTATAATTGACGTTACGTGTACTGTATATACATGGCATGGACTGAAAATCAGTTGCATCATACAATATAATTTACGTTACGTGTACTGTGTATACATGGCATGGGCGACAATCAGTTGCACAATACCGCAGTATAATTTACGTTAGGTGTACTGTATATATATATATATGGCATGGACCAATATCAGTTGTACCATACCGCGGTATAATATACGTTACGTGTACTGTATATGCATGTCATGGACCGACAATCAGTTGCACCGTACAGCGGTATAATTTACGTTAAGTGTACTTCATATACATATCATGGACTGACAATCAGTCGCACCATACCGCGGTATAAATTACCGTTAGATCTACTGTATATCCATGTCATGGACTAACAATCAGTCGCACCATACCGCGGTATAATTGACGTTACGTGTAATGTATATACATGGCATGGACCGACAATAAGTTGCACCATACCGCGGTATAATTTACGGTACGTGTACTGTATATACATGTCATGGACTGATGGCCTTTAGTCCACAACCACATATATATATGGCATGGACCAATATCAGTTGTACCATACCGCGGTATAATATACGTTACGTGTACTGTATATACATGTCATGGACCGACAATCAGTTGCACCGTTCAGCGGTATAATTTACGTTAAGTGTACTTTATATACATGTCATGGACTGACAATCAGTCGCACCATACCGCGGTATAATTGCCGTTACGTGTAATGTATATACATGGCATGGACTGACAATCAGTTGCACCATACCGCGGTATAAGTTACGGTACGTGTACTGTATATACATGTCATGGACTGATGGCCTTTAGTCCACAACCACATATATATATGGCATGGACCAATATCAGTTGTACCATACCGCGGTATAATATACGTTATGTGTACTGTATATACATGTCATGGACCGACAATCAGTTGCACCGTTCAGCGGTATAATTTACGTTAAGTGTACTTTATATACATGTCATGGACTGACAATCAGTCGCACCATACCGCGGTATAAATTACAGTTAGATGTACTGTATACCCATGTCATGGACTAACAATCAGTCGCACCATACCTCAGTATAATTTACGTTATATGTACAGTATATACATGGCATGGACTGACAATCAGTTGCACCATACCGCAGTATAATTTACGTTAGGTGTACTGTATATACATGTCATGGACTGACAATCAGGTTCATCATACCGCGGTATAATTTACGTTACATGTACTGTATATACATGACATGGTCTGACAATCAGTTGCACCATACCGCGGTATAATTCACGTTACGTGTACTGTATATACATGGCATGGACAGAAAATCAGTTGCACCATAACGCCGTATAATTTACGTTATGTGTACTGTATATACATGGCATGGACTGACAATCAGTTGCACCATACCGCGGTATAATTTACGTTAGGTGTACTGTATATACATGTCATGTACTGACAATCAGGTTCATCATACCGTGGTATAATTTACGTTACGTGTACTGTATATACATGGCATGGGCTGGCAATCAGTTGCACCATACCGCGGTATAATTTACGTTGCGTGTACTGTGTATACATGGCATGGACTGACAATCAGTTGCACCATACCGTGGTATAATTTAAGTTACGTGTACTGTGTATACATGGCATGGACTGACAATCATTTGCACCATACCGCGGTATAATTTACGTTAGGTGTACTGTATATACATGTCATGGACTGACAATCAGTTGCACCATACCGCGGTATAATTTACGTTAGGTGTACTGTATATACATGTCATGGACTGACAATCAGGTTCATCATACCGCGGTATAATTTACGTTACATGTACTGTATATACATGTCATGGACTGACCAGCAGTTGCACCGTACCGCGGTATAATTTATGTTAGGTGTACTGTATATACATGTCATGTACAGACAATCAGTTGCACCATACCGCGGTATAATTTGCGTTGCCTGTACTGTATATACATGACATGGACTGACAATCACTTGCACCGTACATCGGTATAATCTACGTTAAGTGTACTGTATATACATTTCATGGACCGACAATCAGTTGCACCATACCGCAGTATAATTTACGTTGCGTGTACTGTATATACATGGCATGGTATGACAATCAGTTGCGCCATACAGCAGTATGATTTACGTTACGTGTAATGTATATACATGTCATGGACTGATGGCCTTTAGTCCACAACCACATTTACAGATTTCAGATATGACAGTGGGTGTATGTCGTGGCGTGAACCAAAATTAATTTTTTTTAAATCTGTTGAACGTGAACAGAAGACTTACGTTAATGTATGACGCATTCACGAATCGAGGCTCTTCATCGTCTGTGAGGATGACTCGTGTGTGGTCATCTGAAGAAAAGGGTTTGCATTTATGTTAGCAATGATTAAAGAAAGCAAAATGAACTCACTGAATATTATTCTCTTTAAAATTTCATCAAAATCATTACATATGATCCATAAACCAATTAACCTATGCAGCACGCTGATGTTCTACCCAACATATTCTTAGATTCCAAGCAGTCACGCACAGATTGAATGATTTCAGCAGACGATGTGGGCAATGATATTTCAGATGAAGGTAATTCTCGTTTCTCTTGAATAATTTATTTGTTGAGTCCAGAGGAAGTTGCTTGTTATTGGCTCTGGTATCAACATATATGAATTCATTACAATACGATTATAAGTAAATAAATGGTATCAAATAATAATAAATGAGACATCATTACAATATATCGGTTCGCAAACATGCACACATCATACACACATCAATCGTAGGAAAGTCATATATATGACATTGTGGTGATTCATTAAACAATACTAGCCCATGGAACACGTATAGGTGTGTATGTATTTTATGACATCACATTACAATGTATTTTTGTCCAATTGAATCATTTATTCTCTGCAGACAATGTGCACATTAATTATTTGTAACATAAATTAATGTACGGGATGTGATATTTTGAAGGACTGCAGGTCTCATGTTTTAAAGTTTACTTGGGTGGAATCCAGTGGACATCAGTTATTAAAACTAGCAACAATCAAACGTGTCAATGTCAATTCAATCTGGATGTATCAAGATAACAACTAAATATTAACTGGTTCACTCACATGTACATATCCTCCTTGACCCTTTTAGATTCCTTGATTTGACATTATTTTTGGCTGCTATGCAGGGTTTCACTGCTCCTTGTGTCAGTTTCTAAGAAACATATGTTATTATATATGTCAAATCTTTGTCTATATTGTCTGATAGATCAGAAGTGATACATAGCATTACAATATTATCCTGATAGTGATAGTAGATATTATATAATTAACAATAGTTGTGCACGTTTTATCTGCTAATGTAATTACTCATACAGCTCTCTTCCATATTTCGTTTCAAGACAACGTACACTCATGAATGACACGTGCGTGACTTGTGTTTTGATGCGATATAAAGTCACAATAAAGAGCAGCAACGTATAACTGAACCCACATCGGATCCGCGATTCCGGATACTACATTAACGAACAGTTGTGGAAAGGACATGTTACTATATTGATGGCAATTGTACCATTGCAATAGTACTGTTTTAACTGATGTCAATAGTACCATTGTAATGGTGCAGTTTTTACTATGACCGATGGAGAAAGAGTTCAATCCCGAGGAAATTCATCGACTTTTATGTGAAAATGATCAATCACAAATATAATATAAATAAAAATATGAACAGTTGTATTTCTATACACAATTAAATAAAACAAAAACACGTGACATTCATTTAACATTTAATAGCATTCACATTAAGCTGTTGTGGTGCGACACATTTACTACACTGACTAAATTGTGCAAACGATATATTTTTAAATGGCGTTTTAAAGATCATTATACTGCCAAACATTAGGTTTGCCACGCAAAACAAGCAGCAACTGAAAAAATATGCATTATGTTATCCAAACTTTAGGTATAACATAACGCAAACAAAGCAGAAGCTCAAACATATGCATTATGTTATACAAACGTTACGTTTACCACGCAAACAAAACAGCTTTCAAACGCACAATCTGGTAAAACTATATTTGCGAATATTATTATGTTGAACTAAAATCAAATAAAGTATATTGAATCTTGAATTAATGAATATAGCGCAAATGATTTCGTCGGCTTTTGAAAGAGGCTGGCAACTCATGTGTGTAATTTATTCAGATAATAAAACAAATAGCGCTATAAGCTAGGAATACCGGGGCTCGTATTCACCAACTGATTGATACAACCCCTTGATTGGACAAACCCGTTATAAACTACCTGGAAGATTAACAAACCCATTTGGTGAATACAAGCTCAGTGGTCTCCCAGGTAAAACAATGTATATTCTTACAATGATAAAAAGTATCTTAATGTCAAGCTGTATAAATCTAGAAGTCGATATTGACTTTTAATTTTCTTAATGTTCGATAATTGCATGACATAATTATTCCGTATGCTTTGTCATTTTGTCAGCTATAACACCATATATGATGCCATCTGTGAGTAGGGACTGGTGTAATGGCACAATAATCATACATACTGTGCGTTTACTTTAATGCTATTGCCAATCTACCACAATTGTTATTTTTACGGAGGAACCTATTGCAATCCTTGAATAATATAACAATTACCTTGAATTGTTGAAAATAATTTGTACCCAATGAGAGATGTTTGATATAACCTCCCAGTTGTTCGATTGTTATTCGCCAGTCCAGAACTGACAGTTGGATCTCTGGAACGAGACAAGAACGTTATTCGAGCTGTAATGAAGAATGTGTAAATGTGCACATGTCCTAAGCGACTGATTCTCTGGGAACATAAACATACATATAGGGCACATGTGAGGTATCCCGAGATGCGCATCATAAACAATGTATATTGTGTTCAGAATGAAAAAGTTTGTTTTCTAAGTTAATTAATAAGGCATTTTAATCCATATTTCCACATACATATCTCTCAGCAAAACTGTGATCTTAACACATTTTCCGAGTGTAAAGTAACATACAATGGTCATCTAATGGGCAGTAGTATTGCCCAATTATTTACCTTGCAGAGTATATATATATATATATTTAATAATTAAAAATATAACAAAACACGAAGCTGTTGGCAAATTGATCAACTTCGGTCACGGGTTGGTATGAGGTTACCACGGGCTGATATCGGACGCAATATCAAACAAACCAAGTGATATCATCTAAGTATGGCGGGCTCACACCCCTGTGCCATCATCTACTGACTTTCGAAACAGGCATCTGCTAATTTTTGAAATGGTGTATATGTATTTAATTTCCAATCAGTGACGCCAAGTAGATTTTCTTCGGAAAGAATTGCAGAGTTATATAGGAATATTATTAAGATTGAGGATATGTAACACACCTTGATCAGTGGTTGTCGTGTGAGTAGCACGGGGATTCTTTTGCCCATTTCGCCTTAAATTAAACACAAAATAAGAACATGATATTGTACATTGATGATGTAAATGTGTTAGCAGTACGGATAACCACAACACATAACATTTATAACATATTTCAAAACAGCATGTACAATGGGTGGATGTATTTACGATACATATCACACATGTCTGGTTACATTGATCCCCAGCAAACGATGCTTATTACAACACACTTCACAATGCGCATAATACAATTTTGTCTTTCATTCTGAAGAGAAGGCTTATCCTCCCAGCGAATTGCATGGAATAAGGTATTTTAACAATCCATGTTCCCACGTACAGTTCAACGTGTAATGGTGTTGATAATTGTTTTCATATCACATTCACTTAATGTATTTTAACTATATTGATGTATTGTATAATATGTATGGGCATGTCACACGGCTGGCCTGAAATCGCCTTATTGTCGATGTGGGTAACATTCAGAGAATTTGTAGTGCTCAAAGTGCAGAAATTCCCAAACCTAACCTAGTTTTAGGAGACTATTCTGCGCCGGATCTTCTAATATTTACAATGACGAATCGATGAGTTCCTTGGGCCGTCGTGACGATCGATACTGATTGATTGATTGACAGTTCTATTTGGCATTTATGCAAATGAGTGGAATGTATATGTGTATACCGAACAAGATGTATGATCATATGCAAACGTTGTAGAAGTGTATAACCGGGAATGACATGGTCATTGGTCGCCGTTGTCTACGGCCGCAGATAGGAAAGTAAATGAGTATGCATAACATAATATATTCATATGCATGTAGTATGTACGTAATATCCCTGGCTAAAGCAAACATATAAATGCTATTTCAGGGAAGAGCATTGTTACATGAGAGCAATGAGTTTCCAGTTGCTTTTGCCGCTATTGTTAATGCATGTAATTTGCCCTTTGCCGCTATTGTTAATTCATGTAATTTGCCTTTGCCGCTATTGTTAATGCATGTAATTTGCCGCTATTGTTAATTCATGTAATTTGCCTTTGCCGCTATTGTTAATGCATGTAATTTGCCGCTATTGTTAATGCATGTAATTTGCTGGGAAAATCACGACTTTCCGGAAAATATGAAGCATGACGAATGTGGAACATTCATTTTTTTTTTTAAATATTTGCCGATTAACAAAACAGCTTTGAGGCGCGACCTTAACTGATTTTCCAATGTTCTAGTTGCATAAAAGTTCCAGGACCTATAAATGTGTATAATAAACACACACAGCTGTTTGATTTATTGGAATGGCTTGAATGATTAGTACACGACTCGGCTCTCTGTAGTTTCGCGCACAGAAGGATGTCCCTAATAAATAAATCCCTCCGACTTTTAAATAAAATTTATCATAACTTATCTATCTATCTTCTAAAAATATTAAAAACATAGGTAAGTACTGGTGAATACACAAATCAGAGTAGTAACACATACATAATATGATGTTGCCAATCTGAATATAAAAGCTGTCCATGCTATGTGATCTGTATATTGAGGGGGGAGTAATTTTCACACTTCAAATCGACCAAAATATGATGGACGTTTGACACTCTTTATATCCGATGAAGATATATATATATATATATATATATATATCAATAACAACAACTAAATATCACGAATGTGAAACCCTGGTTCCACCTTCAGGTCCAAATGCGGAATCACACAATCCCGATTTGAATGAAATAATTCATCGCATTGAAGATAACCAATTACTTATTTCAGGATAATGTATATATGTATACACTTACTCGTGTTTGTTTCGTCTTCGTCTGATTAATATAACAGTCACAACAATCAGCAGTAACACCACAACAGCGATAACACTTATTATAATAATTATTGTAATCATATCTATTCCTGTATGTGTTCCAGTATCCGCTGAAATTGGAAAAGTACGATCGTATCAGCTCTCAATAAGATACATATTGGATATTAATTCATTATAATTTATGTTGTATTTATTCGGACACCCCTATTCTTGATGTCTAATATTATATAATTTGTCTCAAGTAGGGTTTGCAATTAAATAAATTGCATGTTAAACAATGCATAGATCCAAAACTCTTTTACTCTATATATGTTCATAAAGCGAGCAATTGTGTTGAGTTGGTTTTTAGATGGCAATTTCATAGAATATACAAGATTCGTGTCGCCCACCAAGGACACGAAGGAAACACAAATGACAACTCCAATATCCATGTGAATCATGCAGCATATCCAAGTCGAACATGTGAGTAGAATGAGATATACATTGTTAGACATACTTGTGGGCAGCTTTTATTAAAAATAAATACAGAAGGTCCTCGAAGCTGATATAATCGTTTTCCATAATATACAGCAAATAGGAGTGGAGGCTTTGTATCATTACTAAATCACAAAAGCAACTATACCATCAATGATATCACAGTATTCAGGATCGAGGCAAACCGTTTGTTCTTGAATAATCCAAGTCTGCTTGTAGGTAAACCAGCTGGGATTTTATGATAGCGAAATGCTGTTTACGCCCCGAGACCATCAATGACTGGTTTTACACCCATGCCTGGTGAAGGGAATTGTTGTACATTGTACTCGCTGTTACCCACCAAGTCAGTACACGATGCTATATATATCAGGACAGAGTAAACATTTTCCATTAGCAACTGTTGTGGAGTTCAGAACAAATAACATATTTGCTACGGAATAAAACAGTGTATTGTCACAATTAGATACATTCACTGGTGGTATTATGTGAGTTGGTCACTAACCCGTACAAACAGCATATCCCAATATCCCAGATGGTTCACATATGAATAGACTTTGGACTTTTTCGTGGGATGACAAATCTCTACAGCAAGTCCGGGCACGTTTTTGTCCAACGCTGTACTATATATGCATTACTATAGGTGTAATTGGAATGCTTTATATGATGGAATAAGCTCACATTTTCTGATCATAAAGCCGCTCAGTAAAACCGAAACATGTTTTTTGGAAGCTATTACCAAATCTACAAATTTATAATTTGGGGTTCAATCTGTGATGTTTGTTAGCCGTACACAAAGGCTAACGACAGGAAACCCTTGCTTCACACATACATTCCAGATCGAGCATGACAAAGACTTGCTACTAACACATTTGACTGGTGTAACTTTCCGGAAGTGACATTAACTATCAAACGAACGTAGGTGACTGTCTTTTGTGTTGGATGTAGGCTACTAACTTGTTTCACAGCTGTCTCCATCCCAATACTGGTTAGCACTATCAACACATTTACAGACGCCTCCTTGACACGACAGCAACGCAGCACATTGGTTTTCCACATTTGGATTAGTACTGCAGACAGCATTGTACGCCAGCCCTAAAATTCCCCAAACAAATTACAACTGACGCTGACTTACGCCAGTGTTATCTCTTCCAAACTGCTGAACCGACTGATTAGCGTACCACGATCGAGCTGACATAAAGACATAACAAACGTTTTACTATATTCTCATTCCTCGTTCAGTTCTGGCCATGAGCCCGTGTGAGGAAGTACATTGGATAATAACTCCTTTGTCGAGATTATATTCAGTGACGTATAATTAGTATGTTATTGTAAGGTTATGCATAATTTGGCTCCAATACAAACCCTATCCAATATAAATGTGTACGAATACATATCGGATATAAATACATGTACACAATGAATACGTGCGACATGTAGTCAATTAATTGGTGCATGTTCGAGAATAAGATTCCAGCTGTATATACATATGTATATACGAGGTTCCTCTTTGCGTGTGTCTTCGTGTAGTTTGTAGCAGCAGAAGAATAGGTGTGGATAATATGTGTGCGTGCAAGTTGTAACACTGAGCCACTCTTTGGTGAACAAATGTTATAAACACGCTTCCGTGATAAATAAGTGAGGTCAAAATTAACCTAAATGGAGCTTGCATGCTACCCGTTCACACATATTCCTGATATATCGTTGGCATGCGTGTATATTCGATGCCACACCTATGATATAGTTTAAGATAAATTTGACAATCCATATATATAGCATATGAGCATACGCACTATTTTGCGATATAAAAATGGCTCTGACTTTGGGTAAATGGTTGTATTGATACCTTTCGACGTGTTTTGACCAGTCAATCGAGTTGATATTATCGAAGCCATCGGCGCTGGGCGACAGGTTGTAGTTGATAGCCGGTGGGTGTCATTGTCGTCTAAATATTCCAATGATGAGGTACAACAATTTCCGACAAAAAGTCTATCATCCCAATTAAAATATCGATAACTTGCTGTTTCGAAAATGTTGCAGCCATGATATACAATACTTGAAATGATATAACTAACGCCTGGCTCAAATATAGAGCCCAAACCAACACAGCGGGAACCGCGCACGATGCCTATGGTGTCCACCTTTATTTGTATTACATATGGAGGTGATGCGAGTTGTCAACATGCACTTCTGTGGATATATTGCAAAGCGAAAAGGGACTCAATGGGGAGTAATCAGCTAAGGGTTTCCACGCCTAAGCTACCTCCAGAAGTGAAAAGTGTATATGGATATACAAAGGGAACTAAATAATTGTTAAGGAGGCGCCAGAAAAAATTTGGAGGGAAAAATCATAACGAATGTATGCCACGTAGCATAGCACGTGTTTACCCTCACACTATGAGAGATATGACCGAATTATGAATAAAACTGAGTACGTGTTTACCATCACACTATGAGAGATATGACCGAATTATGAAACACTATGAGAGATATGACCGAATTATGAATAAAACTGGTTATGCCAATAGACAGTTTGAATGAATATATTTTCAGACATAACAAAAGCTAACGTCAAGAAAACCTTGCTGAATACATAAATTCCAGAACGAGAATAACGAACACTTGCTACTGACATATTTCGCTGGCGTAACATGTATTATTACGCCACAAGATATTCTGTGGTTCAGTTAGGGACTATGGTCCAGTGGGCGAATAGATTTTGTGTGTGTACCTTACTCAATCGTACCGATAGAATCGCGTAGATGCTGAATTTGCAAAGTTAACGCCACCGGTGTAATAATATGTTCTTGAAAATATAAATAATCTGATAGCCTGAAAATAATGTACAACCCATTGGGAGCCGCAGGTCTAGTGAAGTGAATTATGGGTAATTTTAATTGGAGTGCGCATGTCTGTTCTGTTGAATCGAGACTTGGAGTAACCGCCATCTTTAATTTTCTAATTACCGAAAAGTCGAGAAGTAATGGTTCCCAGCCCCCCACACGGGCGGGAATCGATATCGATATGACAGCGGCTGACTAACTATCAAGGCGAGGTACAGTGAAAGGTCACAGGTTAAATGTACTCAGGTTAAATGAACTCAAAATGTCATCAGCCATGCGCAGCGAACGGTCAGAGGTTAAATGTACTCAAGTTTAAATGAACTCAAAGGTCATCGGCCGCATAATTAAATATTTTGAAGCCAAAATAGTACGGTGATCAAGTCAAAATTGTATCGTATACACAATGTGTTGGTACCGATGGATGTATCGCGACTCGACTCGTGGTCGTGGCCATATAGGCCCTATATAACCTATGATCACGAAAACGAGCAGAGTCGCGATATCTGATAGAATTCGAGGAATCGTACATTCACTTTCAATAGTATAGATTCACTGCAATCTGTCGCGGATTTCCCAAAATTAAGGCTACTTTCATTTTCAATAGCTTTTCCGAATTTCCACTTTCACTTTTCACTTTTACCACGCAAAGCGACCTTAGTTGACACATATATATGGCACACTGGCTGAGTCCATGGTAAATAGTTTATGTAGCATTGCTTCTTTCATTTAATTAAAGCTCACCTCGTTAAAACGCATGTCAATCGTATTTGTTTACAAATTGCATTGGGTGCGACGTTTTGCAGTAGGTACCTATTTGCGGAGGTCGCTATGCGGAAGTCCCAGAATTCGCGGAGTTCCCCTAAAATGGGCGATATATGTATATTATAATGAGGGAACGGGTGTGTATATGTCAATTGATACGTAGTTTAAACAAATAACGACACGATCATCATAATAGAGGTCTGTTCTATCAATTATATATCCCCGAGTTCACTTGGTGCAAATCAAACGGCGATAAATATTCT
Organism: Siphonodentalium dalli; assembly: GCA_032622095.1. NCBI lineage: Eukaryota > Metazoa > Mollusca > Scaphopoda > Gadilida > Siphonodentaliidae > Siphonodentalium > Siphonodentalium dalli. The sequence goes on from CP136061.1 coordinate 4,315,122, forward strand.
CGTGTGCCAGAATGACTCTTTAAAGTTGTGAAAAAGATGAATATTTATTAGATGTTATTTAACAAGTCAATCAAATAATATTATTCATTAGTTAGCGCCTATATTAGCGCTAACTAATGAATATTATTTGATATTATAATTATATTATAATTTATATTTATGGCTAATAATATGATCTTGGTGGCGTTACCATTTCTGACTATGGTTTTCTTGTATTTTAGTGTCGACAAATTTAGCCGATTCCTAGAGTTGATCAAACTATCGCCGTCGGAGGGTTGCTTCTGGTCGCTGCGCGGGAATGGCTATCACATAGACACAAGCCGAATATTGATTAACTTATGGCAACCCCTCCTACAACGTAGGAACATACACAGCTGGCATGGCGGGAGCGACTGGCAGCGTCGATTGTCCTGGATGCGTTAGCGGCTTGACCAATCCTGTTTCGGCTCCGTAGGAACCATCAGTCGGCGGTGGGTGGGTTCTCCGTTAAGGTCTGTATTTACACCCAGAGATTGGTATTGTGCAGCAATAACGATCTCGTTGTTGTACCCTGTCACTTTACATATGCGGAGTAGCATGTCACCCGGGTCCGTATAAAGCCCAGTCCCAAAGACAAAGTTGACCTCGGGGCTGGCGTACTGTATGCCATCCTGATATCGCTTGATCGCCGAGGGGAGATCCACGGGGTGAAATTGCATCTTTCACGTTAGCTAAGAACTGCTTCTGATCGTCAAAGGCTGTCCCTGTCCCAAGATGTTGTGTTCTTGTCTGAGCTTGCGCCCATAGCATTGCCCACACGTAGTTCCTGATACTAGCGTTCAGCATTTGAACCCTGCGTGAACCCTTGCGACTTGTCCAGGATGAAGGTGCCCCAGGCGTTATCTGCACCATCCGAGTCCTGTTTGATGAAGTCCACGTGGCTGAGCTCATGTGTTGTTTCTTTTGTGAATGACATTCCACTGGGATAGTATGTCCCATCCGACGAGACATGGTGAGGTCCCTTTTCGTCCACCAATTGTAGGTCCTGTCCCATCCATGGTTTGAGCCTATCCGTGTGCGGAGAGACCCTGAACTGCAACTTAGTTCGTACGCCCGTCGGTCATACGGGTTGTTAAAGGCATCTCAGGCTTTTTCCTGTGGTAGTGGAGCCACCAGCTCGTCGATGATCCTGCGAACATGGTAGTAGACGTGAAAGATATATAGAGATCTCAGAAAAGATTGTTTGAGTGAATGAGCGACTGGAACATCAACTTTTCCGCCACCCACGGACAGACATATGGTCTTGTGAAGACACACCGCAACCCGTTGTTGAACACCAGACGGCGCACTTTAGCCGGTTCTGCCAAAAACTACATCGGACTGCTGCTCCATGTCTGTACTAGCTTGTCAGACTGGACTTTAGAAATCAGGTACTTTTGAAACTTATCAGGAAACTCAGCTTTAAAGGCGCCCGCGGATAGGTATTTCTGTATCTGGATATTGGAACGTGTTAGCTCTAGGTATTAAATTAGATTTAATCCCTGGCGTCCATTAGGCCGTTCCTGGTGATTGTATGCTACAAGCTTCCTTTGTAATTCCTTGCGGAGTTGCTGTTGTTCCATAGGAACTACTACGGGCCTGGCATAGGAACGCTCTCTCGGTTGACAGGTTACCTGCTCGAGCTGTTGCATATACTTCACGCGGGATATGGCTAAGTAGCAGATATTGGACCACTGGAGGTAGTCGTCGATTATCCAGACCTTAGGTGGGTCGTGGATCGTAAGACCATGAAAGGCGCCCGCCCCTCCCGAATCCAAAACAAATTAAATCGAAAGTGTTGGGGCCCCACCCATGCAACCCACCCCTAAATGTCCGCTAATAATGGAATGATCCGTGTTTCAACTTCCAGAGTGACGGGTGCGACCATTATCATGGCGCATTGTTAGAATGGCACACCTACAGCTCCGATCTCCTTTCAGATACTATCCAATTAATGTCAATTTATGTTGGATATTTAGCTAAAGTCTATATTTTGGCCCCGTCGAAATACAGATTCATACAAGAAATATTGTTCGTGAATTGGAGCAATTTGATTGGCCGAGGGGTGTGAGCCGGTTTTTTAAATATGATATATAATGTGGTTGTTTAACAAGTAATTACAATCCTAAATCAGATGATATGATAAACGCTCTTTATGTCGGCTCACCAGTATATTGAGTACACAAGTTATGTGTCCCCATGCATATCATTTGTTATCATGGTGGGAGATATATCATGTATAGGCCTTCCCATAAGACTACCACCACAAACAGGTTTAAAGTTACTCAATCCGAACAGAGAGTCCACATATCATCAAGATACAACAACATTTCTTCAAAATACGCTCCAGTTATCAGAATCGATTAATTGCAACAAAATAATGCTAACCACTGTCAACTATGGTATCAAATTTCCCAAAACGTGTTATTTATCAACATTGTGTTCTACGAAATATGGCCGTATCATGACTTGAGTCACTGTGGGGGACTAATCCTAGCGATTTGGTTCTCTACCGAGCTTTATTTACATTCCCTACCGAGCAAAGTTTCCGATTCTTTGCATATTGCTCATTTTCGTGACATCGTCATACTCACAGCAAGTTTTCTGCCACGTGCTACCTCGAATCATTACAAAAGAAGGAGCAATGGACGCACAAGTGAAGGTTAAAGTGATGTGAAACACTCCGGTAGGGTGATCAAATAGGAATGTAGAATATTCTTGTTCAAAGTAGTTATTTTTACAAATTTTATATACAAATTGACAACACACACCGTCATTCTTATATATTAATTAAATGCAGCGACTGTCGATGGCAAAATGTGTTTCGTTAGTTTATCGCCGATAGATGCGTCCCGATTCAAGTAGTAAATATTTACAATTCAGCGTATTTCAGACGATGTTTTCTGCGGAGTGGTGTGGTCGAATTGCTTGAGATTTTTGGCGACGTTGGTAGAATGCTAGATTCCTCCAGCTGGCATAGCGCCTGAACACTAACTTATCAGTTTCACGCACCCGAACAAGTACATAATATGTCTTTAATAATATATGTCCCAAAATCGAGTCAGTTTGTGGTCAGAATTTCAAATGTTATTGTGAAATTACACGGTATTTGTCAGTTGGTGAGAACAATTCTTCATTTATATAACATTTTTACAAACTAATACTCATAAAAACTTTTAAAATATGAGGCCCCTGATATACACTGGGGATGCTAAAAAAAATCAACTATAACTCGCATTTTTTTTACAAAAGAAGCTATAATGAAAATATGGAGAAGGTTCCGGTTCTCTGTTGAGGGCTCCGCTTCTTTGCAACTTACTCGCGGTGGCTCCGGTTTTCTACAAATGTGCGGAGTAGTTTGTACATGTCCACATCTAACGCCATAATCATGTTGAAACAACTATTGGGCGAAAACAATATATTGTATTGGGTTCACATTACCTAAATACAGTTATCTGCTCACAATTATAACATCTCTTTCACACAAAGTTACGACATGCAAGCAATTACTAAGCACTTATCATATTGGTTCTCGAGGACATTATTTCTCTGCGCGTACACGTGCATTTGACAGATCCAGTTCCTAAAGTTTCTGTATTGTTTGATAGGTATGACAAAAGACGTTTCAGCCAGCGGAATAATAAATTTAGCATATGTCACTGGGTAATGGTTGTTTTTTTTATTTTTCAGTATAAACTGGGGCAGGAATTATGACTATTATTGGAACTCTATAACATTTCTGAAAGTATTTTTATTTTATGATACTAGTAAGTGAATTATATGTAATAGTGTGCGATTCTCCTCTTATGTTTAGGCGCAGTGAAGGAAATACGTCTACGAACGAGTTTGTATTCTTTCTGTCCCTCGATTTTTGGGGGAGACTATTAAAATAGCCGGTGTCCGTCCGTCCATACATCCAGTCGTCGGGACGCCCGTGCGTCCGTCCGTGCGGAAAGATTCCGGATGAAAACTTCATTTTTGGGTTAACGGATCGAAACCAAATTTGGTATGCGAGCTTATGAGCTCGAAATACAGGTCATGTTAGGTCCGGAGTTATGGCCCGTTTTTTCGAATTAGAATTTTGTCGTTTTTAGGTTTCCGGGTGATAATTTTAGATTGTGTGATCGGATCTCAACCAAATTTGGAATGCGAGTTTATGAACTTCAAATACAGGTAAATTCGGGTTCGTTCGCCCAATTATGCCGGAGTTATGGACCTTGTCGTCTTAACATTTGCCGATTATTTTGGTTTCCGGGTGATAACTTTACTTTTAGTTACCTGGTTGATTTTAAATTCAACATGAAGAACATGCCAAGTTTGACATTGGTCACGGTGAATTCGACAGAATTAAAAAAATCAACCATTACTATAAGTTACTAAAAATCCACCTTTCGGGGGACACGTGGTCACTGACCTGTTATTGTTGTTGCCGTTCTTGTTGATGGTGTTGTTCTTGTTGTTGTTGTTGGTCCTGTTGTTGTTGGAAGTGTTTCTGCAAAGAGACAATACACCTTTAAGCGTTTCTTGATTGTTGAATTTCCATTGCTGAATATCTATTCTTCAGAAATGGCGATGCTATTATTGTCAAGCAATGATTGGAAATGGAAACGAGACGCTGCAGTATACACTCATTGCACACACCAATGACCTCGATATCGTCTTGCTGTGTGGCGTATCAAGTGATGATATTCGCAACACGCAGTACATGACGAATCATTTCGGGATTATTCCAAAAACCCAACCCTGTGATCTGGCAACACTCCACTTAAACGAGGGTGATTGCGTTTTGACTTTTCCGGATGAAACCTAAACTGACATACCCGAAAGACCTCTGAAGAAAGTGACGAGAGATGTGACTTCACACAAAGAGCTGTTTCAAGAAGAATCGGACATTGACATGACAGAATCTGACTCTACTCGTGGTATAGACGAATTGTCACATTTGTTGCCAGATATATATATATATATATATATATAGTAGATTTTCTCACTGTGCATGACCGACTGGAGGAGTGGCAATGTTTGACGAGAGAGTTAGCAACCAGATGTTTGACTTTAAATAACATTGCCTTTCAATTGTTATCGATGTCCGTAAAATATGGACATTCGGTTCTATCTAGCGATGACATAAAAATGTGGTCATTAACATTAGGGACCATTATAGGACGCTATACATAGAGAAAGAGAGAGAGAGAGAGAGAGAGAGAGAGAGAGAGAGAGAGAGAGAGAGAGAGAGAGAGAGAGAGAGAGAGAGAGAGAGAGAGAGAGAGAGAGAGAGACTTGGTGTACATTTTGTAATTGCAATTAAGTCTTCTTTGAACCAACTGCATTATATGGGACGCGCCAATCGATCTGAATACCCATGTCAATGCATATGGCCACCGCTCATCATGTGTCATGTTTGTGACTAATTATGTAGGCATATTGCTACGTAGAAATCAAGCGGATGGCATGTACTACTTTATCTAAGGCAGAGAATCGAGCTATTCGCAGAGAACCGAGCGTTCGGTTGAAAATCGGAGTCCTCAGCAGATAACCGGAATCGGAAAATAGAAACTCAATTTCCGTGCATTTCGGGATTAGTTTTTAACTTTTTATTTAAAAACAATGATGGTCAGTGACTATAATTTCACGATAGCGCTATAAAACCCATGAAAAACTGTTATAATGTTGTTGTTTTTTACGTTTTACGCCGCGATTGCTCGATAGAGAATCGGAACCGTCGCTCAAAAATGCTCACGCAACTCGGTATAGAACCTCATCGCCAGGAGAAGTTCCCCCACAGTGACTTGATTATTCATATTGCCACTTGTGTGTAGAGTTATCCATCTTCGTCCGCAATTTTGACCGAGGTCGTCTTTTTAACAAATAATTGAACATCTCGAGATCACTCCGAGCTTTGATGGGTGGGTTCATCGACTCGAATAAAATATGTTTTACCCCAGAAGCCGAATAAATAGTAATGTGGGAGCGTGAATTCGGAAAATGCATCTTTAATTGTTTTAGTGGTTGACAATTCCCATTATTAAAGTGACATTGATATGTGGAACTATTTAAACATGTCACATATACTGTACATTTAAGTGTGTGTATTTGAGTTACCGTACGAGCTCGATAACACAGAAGGCCTATAGATTCTTTCAATATCAAATGTAATTTATCGCGCGCGATGTTTGTCAGTGCACTGCGTAAAAATCCCGACGGTATCGATGTCCGTACATATAATAGTTAAACTATGTTAGTTCACTTAGCTGATGTTGTTTATGGTGTTTCTAGGATGTTACTAGCTCTAAATACGTCATAATAACATACGTACCACTATATTACTAATATGACTAATCATATAGATGAAACTTGGAATAGAGAGCCCAAGATTATCGCAACGGCATAGCCACCACAAGGTACATCTTATATAAGACCCCACACACCAACGACGGTATTGTCTGTGTTATCAATTCAGTTAAATTTAATTATCACATACTGATATGTATTACAATACAATACAATTACCCGGACAAATTCATCCCATGTTCATCAATTTTCATTGAAATGTGTAGATATGAGACATTGTCATCATTCGCCATGCTATCGTCAAGTTATTACGACAACTTACCGGCAGAATACTATTGGTTGGAAAGAGCAATGGAAGGAGCAATGGACGCACAATTGAAGGTTAATAATATTTGTCCCAAAATTACACAGTTTATGGTCAGAATTTCAAATGTTATTGTGAAATTACACGGTGTTTGTCAGTTGGTGAGAAAAGTTCTTCATTTCCATAACATTTTTACAATCTAATACTCATAAAAACTTTTAAAATATCCTGGGGATGCTAAACAAAATCAACTATAACTCGCATTTTTTTACAAAAGAAGCTATAATGAAAATATGGTGAAGGTTCTGGTTCTCTGTTGTGGGCTCCGATTCTTTGCAACTTACTCGCGGTGGCTCCGGTTTTCTACAAATGTGCGGAGTAGTTTTTACATGTCCACATCTAACGCCATAATCATGTTGAAACAATTATTGGGTTAAACAAGATATTTGTATTGTGTGCACATTACCTAAATACAGTTATCAGCTCACAATTAGAACATCTCTAGCAATTTTAAGCACTTATCATATTGTTTCTCGATGACATTATTTCTCTTCGCGTACACGTACATTTGACAGATCCAGTTACTAAAGTTTCTGTATTGTTTGATAGGTATGACAGAAGACGTTTCAGCCAGCGGAATAATACATCTAGCATAATTATGTCTCTGGGCAATGGTTGATTTTTATATGTTTAGTATAAACTGGGGCAGGAATTGTGACTATTATTGGAACTCTATAACAGTTCTGAAAGTAATTTTATTTTATGATACTTTTAAGTGAATTATATGTAATAGTGTGCGTTTCTCCTGTTTATGTTTTGGTGCAGTGAAGGAAATACGTCTACGAACGAGTTTTTATTCTTTCTGTCCCTCGATTTTGGGGGGAGACTATTAAAATAGCCGGTGTCCGTCCGTCCGTTCTTCCACCGAGTCGTTGGGACGCCCGTGCGCCCGTCCGTGCGGAAAGATTCCGGATGTAAACTTAATTTTTGTGCTAAGGGGTCGAAACCGAATTTGGTATGCGAGCTTATGAGCTCGCAATACATGTCAATTTAGGTCCGGATATATGGCCCGTTTTTTCGATTTAGAATTTTGTCGTTTTGAGGTTTCAGGGTGATAATTTTAGATTGTTGATCGGATCTGAACCAAATTTGGAACATGAGTTTATGAGCTCCAAGTAGAGTTAAATTTCTAATATGGATTCATTCCGCCCAATTTTGCCGGAGTTATGGACCTTGTCGACTTAAAATTTGCCGATTATTTTGGTTTCCGGGTGATAACTTTACTTTTTGTTACCTGGTTGATTTTAAATTCAACACGAAGAACATGCCAAGTTTGAAGTTGGTCACGGTGAATTTCGACAGAATTAAAAAAAGCAACCATTACTATAAGTTACTAAAAATCCACCTTTCGAGAACACGTGGTCACTGACCTGTTCTTGTTGTTCTTGTTGATGTTGTTGTTCTTGTTGTTGTTCTTGTTGTTGGAAGTGTTTCTGCAAAGAGACAAGACACATTTAAGCGGTTCGCCTGTCTTGATTGTTAAATTTCCTTTGCTGAATATCTATTCTTCAGAAATGGCGATGCTATTATTGTCAAGCAATGATTGGACATGGAAACGAGACGCTGCAGCATACACTCATTACACACACCAAATGAACTCGAGATCGTCTTGCTGTGTGACGTATCGAGTGATGATATTCGCAATACACGGTACATGACGAAGAATTTCGGGATTATTCCAAAATCACTACTCTGTGATCTGGCAACACTCCACTTAAACGAGTGTGATTGCGTTTTGACTTTTCCGGATGAAACCGAAACCGACATACCCGAAAGACCTCTGAAGAAAGTGACGCGAGATGTGAGTTCACACAAAGAGCGGTTTCAAGAAGAATCGGACATTAACATGACATAATCTGACCCTACCCGCGGTAGAGACGATTTGTCACAGTTGTTGCCAGATATAAATATAGTTGATTTTCTCACTGTTCATGACCGACTGGATGAGTGGCAATGTTTCATGCGAGAGTTAGCAACCGGATGTTTGACTTTAAATAACACTGCCTTTCAATTGCTTATCGATGTCCGTAAAATATGGACATTCGGTTCTATCCAGCGATGACATAAAAATGTGGTCATTAACATTAGAGACCATTATAGGTGTAAATTATGTAATTGCTAGTAAGTGTTGAACCAACTGTGTTATACGGGACGCTCCAATCGATCTGAATACCCATGTCAATGCATATGGCCGCCGCTCATCACGTGTCATGTTTATGACTAATTATGTAGCCATATTGGTAGAAATCAAGCGGATGGCATGTACTACTTTATCTAAGGCAGAAACTCGAACTAATCGCAGAGAACCGAGCGCCCGAGTGCATTTCGGGATTATTATTTTTTTTTTTTTACAAAAAAGTGATGGTCAGTGACATAATTTCACGATAGCGCTATGAAACCAATGAAAACCTGTTTTTTACGTTTTACGCCGCAATTGCTCGATAGAGAATCGGAATCGTCGCTCAAACATGTTCACGCAACTCTGTAGAGAACCGTATTGCATGGAGTAGTTCCCCACAGTGACTTGATTATTCACGAAATGTGGCCGTATTGTCACTTGTTTGTAGAGTTATCCATCTTCGTCCGCAATTTTGACCGAGGCCGTCCTTTTGACAAATTATTGAACATCTCGAGAAATAACGTACTTCAAAGTCGATATCTGATACACTCCGAGCTTTGATGGGTGGGTTCCTCGACTCGAATAAAATGTTTTACCCCAGAAGCCGAAGAAATAGTAATGTGGGAGCGTGAATTCGGAAAATGCATCTTTAATTGTTTTAGTGGTTGCCAATTCCCATTATTAAAGTGACATTGATATGTGGAACTATTTAAACATGTCACATATACTGTACATTTAAGTGTGTGTATTTGAGTTATCGTTAATTGTCGTACGAGCTTGATAACACGGAAGGCCTACACTCTTAGAACAAATGTGTATAAATACTACACAATATGTGTTACATTTGATCTTAAACAAAATTGTGTAGAAATGCAACATGACATAATGTGTCGGTGGAATTTTCTCAACATTGAATATGAGTGAATATGTGAGTATATTATATTTAATAGATGAGATATGTTCTATTTGAGACATAAACCTCGTAAAAGCTGCCATAATAAAAAATTGGCAGCTGCTTTAAAACTTTGTGCTACACAATTATGTGTTATTAAGTTTTTACACAAACATAGTGTATAACAAAGTTTAAAGCTGCTGCCAATTGTTTGTTCTGTTGTAGCCTTTACGAGTTTTGTGTCTCCAATAGAACACATTTCATCTAATAACTATGACACACTCACATATTAAATCATATTCAACGTTGATGATATTCCACCAACACATTTAATAATTATATGTCATGTGTCATTTCTACACAGTTTTGTTTAAGATCAAATGTAACACATTTTGTGTAGTATTTATACACATTTGTTCTAAGAGTGTATATATTCTTTCAATACCAAATGTATTTTATCGCGCGCGATGTTTGTCAGTGCACTGCGTAAAAATCCCGACGGTATCGATGTCCGCACATATAATAGTTTAAATATGTTAGTTCACTTAGCTGATGTTGTATATGTCCGTTATATTTAAAAAAAATTGAATTAAAATACATGGCGTTTTCTAGGATGTTACTAGCTCTAAATACGTCAGAATAACATACGTACTACTATATTGCTAATATGACTAATCATATAGATGAAACTTGGAATAGAGAGCCCCAGATTATTGCAACGGCATAGCCACTCCAATGTACATCATCTAATATGAATCATACGTGACACGTAGTGGAGCAACCACACATGCTGTATCCCGAATTTGCTTTTCATCACCAACGCAGGTCCCGTCATAAAATAATTAATGCTGCACCAGCACAGCTGCCGTCATGAAATTGTTATTGCTGCACCAATGCAGCTCCCGTCATAAAAGGGGTAATGCTGCACCAGCACAGCTCCCGTCATGAAAGGGTTAATGTTGCACCAGCACAGCCCCCGTCATGAAATGGTTAATACTGCACCAATGCAGCTCCCGTCATAAAAGGGTTAATAATGCACCAGCACAGCTCCCGTCATAAAAAGGTTAATGCTGCACCAGCATAGATCCCGTCATGAAAGGGTTAATGTTGCACCAGCACAGCCCCCGTCATGAAATGGTTAATACTGCACCAATGCAGCTCCCGTCATAAAAGGGTTAATAATGCACCAGCACAGCTCCCGTCAGAAAATGGTTAATGCTGCACCAGCATAGATCCCGTCATGAAAGGGTTAATGCTGCACGAGCACAGTTCCAGTCATGAAAGGGTTAATGCTGCACAAACGTAGTTCCCCTCATGAAATAATTAATGTTGACCAGCACAGCTCCCGTCATGAAAGAGTTAATTCTGCACCAACGCAGCTCCCACCATGGCACGGTTAGTGCTGAACCAACACAGCTACACGTCATGAAAGGGTTAATGCTGCACCAGCACAGATCCCATCATAAAATAATTAATGCTGCACCAAAGAAGCTCCTGTCGTGAAATAATTAATGCTGCACCAGCGCAGCTCCCGTAATGAAAGGGTTAATGCTGCATCAGCACAGCTCCCGATATAAAATAATTAATGCTGCACCAACGCAACTCCCACCACAAAAGAATAAATGCTGCACCAGCACAGCTCCAATCATAAAATAATTAATGCGGCACCAGCACAGTTCCTCACATGAACGGGTTAATGCTGCACCAACGCAGTTCCCGTCAAAAAAGGGTTAATGCTGCACCAGCACAGCTCCCGTCATGAAAGGGTTAATGCTGCATCAGTACAGCTCCCGTCATGAAAGGGTTAATGCTCCACCAACGCAGCTACCGTCATGAAAGGGTTAATGCTGCACCAGCGCAGCTCTTGTTATGAAAGGGTTAATGCTGCACCAGCGCAGCTCCCGTTATGAAAGGGTTATTGCTTCACCACCGCAACTCCCGTCATGAAAGGGTTAATGCTGCGCCAGCGCATTTCCCGTCATGAAATGGTTAACACTGCACCAACGCAGCTCCCGACATGAAAGGGTTAATGCTGCACCAGCGCAGTTCCCGTCATGACAGGGTTATTGCGGCACCAACGCTGCTCCCAACATCAAGTAATTAATGCTGCACCAACGCAGCTCCCGTCATGAAAGAGTTAACGCTGCACCAGCGCAGCTCCCGTCATGAAAGGGTTAATGCTGCACCAACGCAGCTCCCGTCATGAAAGAGTTAATGCTGCCCCAACGCAACTCCCATCATAAAAGAATAAATGCTGCACCAGCATAGCTCCCATCATAAACAAATTAATGATGCACCAACGCAGCTCCCGTCATGAACGGGTTAATGCTGCACCAACGCAGCTCCCATCATGAAAGGGTTAATGCTGCACCAGCGCAGCTCCCGTCATGAAAGAGTTAATGCTGCCCCAACGTACACAACTCCCATCTTAAAAGAATAAATGCTGCACCAGCATAGCTCCCATCGTAAAAAATTAATGCTGCACCAGCACAGTTCCTTTCATGAAAGAGTTAATGTTGCACCAACGCAGTTCCGTCATAGAAAGGTTACTGCTGCCCCAACGCAGCTCCAGTCATGAATGAATTAATGCTGCCCCAACGCAGCTCCCGTCATGAAAGAATTAATGCTGCAACAGCACAGCTCCGGTCATAAGAGGGTTAACGTTGCACCAACGCAGCTCCCGTTATGAAAGGGTTAATGCTGCACCAACGCAGCTCCCATCATCAAGTAATTAATGCTGCACCAACGCAGCTCCCATCATGAACTAATTAATGCTGCACCAGCGCAGCTCCCGTCATGAAAGGGTTAATGCTGCACCAGCGCAACTCCCGTCATGAAAGAATTAATGCTGCACTAGCACAGCTCCCGTCATGAAAGGGCTAATACTGCACCAACGCAGCTCCCATCATAAAAAAAATAATCCTGCACCAGCACAGCTCCCGTCATTAAATAATTAATGCTGCATAGTTCCTCACATGAACGGGTTAATGCTGCACCAACGCAGTTCCCGTCAAAAAAGGGTTAACGCTGCACCAGCACAGCTCCCGTCATGAAAGGGTTAATGCTGCACCAACGCAGCTCCCGTCATGAATGGGTTAATGCTGCACCAGCGCAGCTCCTGTTATGAAAGGGTTAATGCTGCACCAGCGCAGCTCCCGTTATGTAAGGGTTAATGTTGCCCCAACGCAGCTCCCGTTATGAAAGGGTTAATGCTGCACCAACGCAGCTCCCATCATCAAGTAATTAATGCTGCACCAACGCAGCTCCCATCATGAAATAATTAATGCTGCACCAGCGCAGCTCCCGTCATGAAAGAGTTAATTCTGCACCAACGCAGCTCCCGTCATGAAATAATTAATGCTGCACCAGATCAGCTCCCGACATGAAAGGGCTAATGCTGCACCAGCGAAGCTCCCGTCATGAAAGGGTTAATGCTGCACCAACGCAGCTCCCGTCACGAAAGGGTTAATGCTGCACCAGCGTAGCTCCCGTCATGAAAGAATTAATGCTGCACTAGCACAGATCCCGTCATGAAAGGGCTAATACTGCACCAACGCAGCTCCCATCATAAAAAAATTAATCCTGCACCAGCACAGCTCCCGTCATTAAATAATTAATGCTGCGCCAACGCAGCTTCCATCATGAAATAATTAATGCTGCACCAGCACAGCTCCCGTTATGAAAGGGTTAATGCTGCACCAACCCAACTCCCATCAACAAGTAATTAATGCTGCCCCAACGCAGCTCCCATCATCAAATAATTAATGCTGCTCCAAAGCAGCTCCCGTCATGAAATAATTTATGCTGCACCAGCGCATATCCCGTCATGAAAGAGTTAATGCTGCACCAACGCAGCCCCATCAACAAATAATTAATGCTTCACAAACGCAGCTCCCGTCATGAAATAATTAATGCTGCTCCAGGCCACCAGCGCAGCTCCAATCATGAATGGGCTAATGCTGCACCAACACAGATTCCGTCAAGAAAAGGTTAATGCTGCACCAACGCAGCGCCCATCATCAACTAATTAATGCACCAACGCAGCTCCCGTCATGAAATAATTAATGCTGCACCAGCGCAGCTCCCATCATGAATGGGTTAATACTGCACCAACGCAGCTCCCGTCATAAAAAAGGTTAATGCTGCACCAGCACAGCTCCCATCATAAAAGAATGAATGCTGAACCAGCACAGATCCCATCGTTACAAAATTAATGCTGCACCAGCACAGTTAATTTCATGAAAGGGTTAATGCTGCACTAACGCAGCTTCCGTCATGAAAGTGTTAATGCTGCAACAACGCAGCTCCCATCATAAAATAATTAATGCTGCACCAACGCAACTCCCGTCGTGAAATAAATAATGCTGCACCAGCGCAGCTCCCGTCATGAAAGGGTAAATGCTGCACCATCGCAGCTCCAATCATGAATGGGTTAATGTTGCACCAACGCAGCTGCCGTCCTAAAATAATTAATGATGCACCAGCGCAGCTCCCGTCATGAAAGGGTTAATGCTGCACCAGCGCAGCCTCCATCATGAATGGGTTAATGCTGCACCAACGCAGCTCCCAACATCAAAAATGTTAATGCTGCACCAGCACAGCTCACATCATAAAAGAATTAATGTTGCACCAGTACAGTTCCTTTCATGAAAGGGTTAATGCTGCACCAACGCAGCTCCCGTAATAAAAACATTAATGCTGCACTAGCGCATCTCCCATCGTGAAAGGGTTAATGCAGCACGTACGCAGCCAACATGACGTAAATGACGCCATGAGCCGTGGCATTTCATCTCGTTGTTCCACTTCCAATTCCGCAATTTTAAACAGTTGCTAATCACGTGTCAATTTCGCTAAATAGCATACACTCTTTCCTGAATTTCCTCTCATCGTATAGCAAATAAAAAAAAATTATATGACGTCATTCACCTGCCTAAGGTATAAACAACCACGCTCGCCTGTGGTGAGCTGGTGGTTGCTATAAGACTCCATACACCAACGACGGTATTGTCTGTGTTGTTATCAATTCAGTTAAATGTAATTATCGCATACTGATATGTAATACAATACAATACAATCACACGGACAAATTCATTCCGTGTTCATCAATTTTCATTGAAATGTGTGGATACGAGACATTGTCATAATTCGCCATGTTATCGTCAAGTTATTACGACAATGTACCGGCAGTACACTATTGGTTGGAAGGAGCATGGACGCACAAGTGAGGTTAATAATATTTGTCCCAAAATCGACACAGTTTATGGTCAGAATTTCAATGTTATTGTGAAATTACACTGTATTTGTCAGTTGGTGAGAAAAATTCTTCATTTCCATAACATTTTTTAAAAACTAATACTCATAAAAACTTTTTAAAACATGAGGCGCCTGATATACACTGGGGATGCTAAAAAAATAAACTATAAGTCGCATTTTTTTTTTAGAAAAGAAGCTATACTGAAAATATGGGGAAGGTTCCGGTTCTCTGTTGAGGGCTCCGATTCTTTGCAACTTACTCGCGGTGGCTCCGGTTTTCTACGAATGTGCGGAGTAGTTTTTACATGTCCACATCTAACCCCATAATCATTTTGAAACAATTATTGGGTTAAACAAGATATTTGTATTGTGTGCACATTACCTAAATACAATGGTCTGCTCACAATTATAACATCTCTTTCTCACAAAGTTACGACATGCAAGCAATTACTAAACACTTATCATATTGTTTCTCGAGGACATTATTTCTCTTCGCGTACACGTACATTTGACAGATCCAGTTCCTAACGTTTCTGTATTGTTTGATAGGTATAACAAAAGACGTTCAGTCAGCCGAATAATAAATTTAGCATATGTCACTGAGCAATGGTTTTTTGTTTAAATTTTTTAGTGTAAACTGGGGCAGGAATTGTGACTTTTATTGGAACTCTATAACAGTTCTGAAAGTAATTTTATTTTATGATACTTTTAAGTGAATTATATGTAATAGTGTGCGTTCTCCTGTTTATGTTTAGGCGCAGTGAATCAAATACGTCTACGAACGAGTTTTTATTCTTTCTGTCCCTCGATTTTTGGGGGAGACTATTAAAATAGCCGGTGTCCCATTGAGTCGTCGGGACGCCCGTGCGTCCGTCCATGCGGAGAGATTCCGGATGAAAACTTAATTTTTGGGCTAACGGATCGAAACCAAATTTGGTACGCGACCTTATGAGCACGAAATACAGGTCAAGTTAGGTCCGGAGTTATGGCCCGTTTTTTTCGATTTAGAATTTTGTCGTTTTGAGGTTTGCGGGTGATAATTTTAGATTGTGTGATCGGATCTGAACCATATTTGGAATGTGAGTTTATGAGCTCCAAATACAGGTAAATTTATAATATGGGTTCGGTCCGCCCAATTTTGTCGGAGTTATGGACCGTGTCGACTTAAAATTTGCCGATTATTTTGTTTTTCGGGTGATAACTTGACTTTTAGTTACCTGGTTGATTTTAAATTAAACACGAAGAACATGCCAAGTTTGAAGTTGGTCACGGTGAATTTCGACAGAATTAAAAAAATCAACAATTACTATAAGTTACTAAAAATCCACCTTTCGGGGGACACGTGGTCACTGACCTGTTATTGTTGTTGTTGATGTTGTTGTTGGTATTGTTGTTGTTGGAAGTGTTTCTGCAAAGAGACAAGACACCTTTAAGCGTTATGCCAGTCTTGATTGTTTAATTTCCATTGCTGAATATCTATTCTTCAGAAATGGCGATGCTATTATTGTCAAGCAATGGATGGACATGGAAACGAGACGCTGCAGCATACACTCATTACACACCAGTGATCTCGAGATCGTCTTGCTGGGCGGCGTATCGAGTGATGATATTCGAAACAAACATAAATAACCAGACAAAGGGTCACAGACAAATGTGAGCACTACCATGTCAACGCATATTAACATTTATCACATAAGTAGCCCCTAAATCCGGCCTAATATTATTTAGTAAGATACACGTGTATTATCGGCACACCCATTGATATACGAGCTTAGCGCAATGATAACGATGTCAATGCCAGAAGTTTATTGTTATGTTAATTAGAATATAATTATGATATTCAATTCGTGTTGGCCTATTTGGTGCCGACAGTGATATAAGAATGCTAGAACACTTTTGTTAGCACGAAAAGACACATTTAGAATGCAACTATATTAACGAACCAAAGCCGGACGCTTTGTGTCGTATATAGACTATATCTGATTTTGTGACGTCACCAATTAGTATCTAATACGACGCTGTTGTTTTGAATTTCGGGAGCGCGAATGTCGCGCAGTAGATCGGTGGGCTTAAAGCATTAATGTCGTAATTGGCGGTCAAGAGGCCAACCCAAATCAGTCGACGTGCAACATTCTCCTATTTATATAAACGTCATACAATAATTTATTTGTTTTTATTTATAAGGGAAGGTAGGTCCATAATGAATTTCTAACGTGTCTACTCCGGCACTCTACTGGATCAAATCATAAATAAACTAAAATCACCACAACTCAACATGAACTATACGTGTATCTCGAAGCTTTATTTTCCAACTATGCACAGCAGTTGAGCAATACTGCATGGTTCTGAAGAGACTCAGTCTGAGTAAACTCATACCTAAATATTCATTACAACATTGAATATAAGGTCTGACGGATAACATCGCTATCTCATTTCCAAGTCCTCGGGATTCCGTAATCTGATTGATTGCGTAAATTATTTTCCGTCCAATGAAACCGTATGGGTTAATAAACAAGTGTTAGTGGGCGGAGACTCCCATAATTTCACCTCTAAATATATTAACAGAGCGGAATTTCTCCGATCGAAAGCGATGCTTGCAAATACAACAGAGACAGAAACAATGACTTCGAAATTATATATTCGGTACGATTCGGATTAATTTGAAGGATGTGCTAGACCTGATAGATAGGCCTGCGCATGGTACCAACTTGGCCTCCCATAAATATAAATATAACTCACCCATGTCCGTGTATTTGATTTACTTTATTGTACCATGGTTTGCAAATCAAATTATTTGTCGTAAAAAGTCATCTGAAAGTTAACACCGAGGAAATGACTTAATTTTATGCTTTTAAATAGTTCTAAAGCATCATTTTTGATGACGACCTTATTTTGTGCTCTCGGATGCAGCTTTCCGGTTGATGCAGCGAGCTCATCTCCCGAAAAAGAATAGTCGTACACACGACAAATATTATCTGCTGTAAGTTTATGTCGCGATACAGGCCATTGCTATTGCGAAGCACAACAAATAACACGTGGGGACACCTGTCAATCATCGATGTATTTTTTTAAATCCGTGACGTCATTTTGGGGAAGCTCTTCGCTGAATAGAAATGGTTTTGGCGACATAAGCTCCAGACTCTATATTTCAAATATAGAGTCGACGTTCACCCAGACTGGAAGAGACTATACCGTGCGAAAGGAAATAAGATAATATTTAATATGGATTTGATTGTTATCTGATAATCCATATATATCCTATTTTCTTGAATAGAATGAAAACACACACTTATGAACAGAGCAGAAGATACATTCAGTTCCACGTGAATTCGGTCAATGGTGAAAGTTACACGATGACGTTGTTTGTCGACTATCGTTGAAATTGACATGTTATGAATGAAATGAACATCCTGAGTATCTGAAGCGGAGAGCTCCCCCAGCACGCCTAGTAATATAATGGTTAGTTTCAGTTCCATGCACTCTCGAAAACATATATAACTATTTATAATTACCCCACCAAACATAATCCTTATGCACGTGAATCGTATCTGGTGGGAATAAAGTGATTTTGACAAGAATTTATTTGAACGCTATGCGCAGAAACCCCTATGTGATTCTTTTAGCTTTGGTTCATTAATTACGCTTGCGTATGATCATATTATGTCTTGAAGGAGTATTTACTTCCTCTTTGGTTGTGATAAGGATATCAATACTAATGATGGTTAAGCCCAACCGTTTCGATATCGTTTTCCCTTGGTAAAATGTGATTATGTGGTAACATGGATCTCAAATCCGTCGCAATTCTAATTTTATACATAATCTATGAACCTTCTTGTCCACTAAATTCGATATAGCTCGGCTCGAATCGAATTTAATGCACTCAGTTCATAAATTGTGTATAGAGTTGCAACTCATCAGACATCCTGTATTATTATATTATATACATGTAGCTGAGTCATATGACAAACATTTTTTCTGTCAGTTTTATTTTTGGCAATGTTCGATGAACCTGACATCTGTTAACAGACTGGACTATTTGTAATTGGAGTGGTTGCCTTGATATTTTGGTTTGTATGGTGGCGGATTTCATGAGTATGTTTAATTACTATCAATTGAATAGCACTGGTAGTATATATTGCTGTCTGGTCAATTGTTATTACTATCAAAAGGTAACTTGTCTGACATACTATATATGAAGAGGAAAGTTGCTATATCATGCGAGGTAGCTGTGTCTCATATTAACCTTTCAAACTGAGTTATCCCTTTTGAACGACATAGACTAATGTAAGTATGCGCACGAGCTCTGATGCGTATTAAATACATACTAACATGTGTATACGCTGCCTGGGTTCACAAAGATTTATATCTTAAGTTCAGGCGGTATTTATGTGAATCAACGAACCGGTGACATGACCTGCTGCCAAGTTACACGTATCAAAGTATACCGGTACATAACATAGACACTAAATATAACCATACATGTATAGTATACAGCAACACATATTTGAATCGAAATTCTTACCCACCTTTTGAATATGTTTTAACACATGTTTAGTACGCGTAGCTGGATTACACAGTTCCGTAATGCGTATCTATATTCTTCATAATCACTTACATACCACTATATTACTAATTTGACCAATCTTATATATGAAACTGGGAATATAGAGCCCCGGAGTTCTGCACGGCATATCGAATGGATAGTATCCATACCCAGTGACATCTTCTGTAAGGTCCCAAAATCTAACAAAATTACTGTATTGTCTATGTTGTTATCAATTCAGTTAAATGTATTTGCCACATACTTATGCTTAAGGGGCCATGGTGGTTCAGTCGGTAAGGGGTACAAATCCAAAGCTATTCGCCCTTCAGTGATGGCGAAAAGGGTTCATATCCACATGTTCCCATAGTGGACTTTGTAACTCGAAATCGTTATATGGTATAGTCGGGGAGCCAATACGGTCCACCTGCACCCCCCCCCCACGATGATTACAAATAACCTTATTTTTATTGTTCCCTATGGTATCCAGATAAAGAATCCGGATTTCACGGAAAAATAAAGGTGGCCCTACTAGGTGCTAGAGCCATTTGAATCCAAGATGGCCGCCATTTCCTCTGATTCCGACCAGCTGTATTTAATCGTTGTAATAGATCGGTTGTTAGCAAAAGACACAGACAAAATGTATGCCATTTTGTTGGTATGATGTCCTTCTTCAAAATGACGGCAAATAATTTCGAAAAAAATTCAAAATGGCCGCCGAAAAATGACGTCATATGCACGAAAATAGGAAATTTAATTAATATTTCACCACATCTTCCATTTTTCTTCACATTAATCATCAGTAAATGGCAATATTTTTAAGACAGTCATCAAGCGTGATATTATAGCGTCATCGAAAGACATTTTCCATTGACGAGGGTTCCGTAATAGATACAGAAAGAGGATTTGAAAAAGAGGGGTGAAATTTTCGATTTTTTTGCAAGACGATTTTGATAGTCATTTTATCGACAAACCACACATGCTGCTAATAGAATGTCAACAACTATGTGCTTTATTTTATTGGACGGATGTTTTACTTCAATTTGAATGAAATTGGTGTAGAAAATTTCCAAAATGGCCGCCGAAAATTTCCAAAATGGTAAATATTGCACCAGGGTGTCCTGCAATGGCTTACAAGTTGTGGTTGATATATAAAATTGGCTAATATGTATTATATACATTGAATACTAACATGTCTGATGCACCATGGATCATTGTTTCTATCACCAGAAATATTGGATTTTTCTCTCAGAAACTTGACATAAATATCGGCAAAAATTCACTTTTCAGGGTTGGACAATTTTTTTAAGTGAAATGCAACTATTATTGGTATCAAAGGTATTTATTGTTTTGGTCTATCTTAAATGTGTCACACTACGGTGTTTATAGACCAAATTGCTCAAGATGGCTTCCAAAATGGCAACCAAATTTGTAAAAAGTTAACTTTTTACATATATCCCGAACATTATTATCTGCGTTATCCGACAAGGTAGCAAACTGTGACTTTCTTGGTTAGTATACGTGTTAGTTAATTAACTGACAACTACGTTCTATTCTGTTTGTCCCAGTTCAGTATGGGGCATGACAAATTCATTTTAAATTTGCAGTATGGAATTTTGAGGAGAACCTCTTTTGTGATTCTGGCCATATTATTGAAAGGAAATGGGCAGAACTTTGAAACGGAACTGAGATGAACCATAATATGTGGCTATTCTGGTCCATTATGATAAAACATATCAACTGGATATAGGGTGGATGCCAAGATAGTAGCCAGGGAGTTACTATATGATCATAGGTGAGGTGAATATGTATACAGGGAGTTATTGTATGGTCAATGGTGAGATGAGTACATGTATGTATACAATGAGTGACTGTATGATCATAAATGTAACGGATAGCTATACAGGTAGTGACTAAATGCTCAGGTGTATGAGTATATCCGGTGTTCCTGCTTGGTGACTCGTGGCGGTATGGTCATGTGTAGGTTATACGGGTATACACATGTGTTGCTATATGGTCATGGGCGAGGGGTATGTGTATATAGCGAGCGGCTATATGGCCATGGATGATGTGCATATGCATACATGGAGTGAATATACTGACATGGCTGAGGAGTATTAGTATATATTGAGTGGCTATTCTGCTATGGTGTGACAAATAGGGATACAGGGAGTGACATGGCCAAGGGTGAGGTGAATATATATACAATGATTGACCATGATCATGTATGTATGTTTTGAATAGGTACACACGGGGTGACTATATGGCCATAGGTCAGATGAAGGGGTATACCAGGTGCCATGTTTGAGGTATGTGTATGAAGCGAGTGGCTATATGACCATTGGTGAGGTGGATATGTATACCCGGGGTGACTCTATGGTCATTGTTGTGGTGTTGATGTATATATTGAATGTCTATTTGACCGTGTGTGTTGAGAATAGGTATACATGGGATGACCGTATGGCCAATGGGTATACAAGGAGTGACTCTATGGTTATGGGTCATGTTTATGATTATACCCGATGTGCCTGCATTGTGACTCATGGCTGTATGGCCATCCGTGGTCATGGGTCAGGTGTACGTTTATACAGTTGGTCACTATATTGTTATGTCTGTGGTGTTTATGTATATATGGAATGACTGTGTGGTAATGGGTGGCTATCGCTTTTCACGTTTAAAGTTCCCCATGTACACAAAGACTATCAAGGTGGAGAACTCTTTGACATGACCTCTCTATTGATTAACACATCCTTGAGTTATTGTGGAAAGCGATAGCCACCCAAATTACACATGTACAACCCACCCATGACCTCATATCTACATAAACACCACACAAATGACAATATAGTCACCCACTCTATACACGCACACCTGACCATACAGCCATATTTTGTTATACCGGTACAATAGTACATGCCACAAATGACGATACAGCCATGAGTCACCATGCATGAACACCAGGTATACTCCTACACCTGACCATATAGTCAATCTATGTATACATATTCACCACATTCACGATCATACAGTCACTCATTGTATACCTATTCACCTCACCACGGACCATACAGCCACTACATGTATATCTATTCGCCATACCCATGACCATAGAGTCAATCCAGATATACATATACACCTCACCAATGGTGAGCCCTTCCAAATATACCAATACCCGCACACACGACCACTCATAAGTTTCATATACACATCACACATGACAATTCAGCAACTCACTGTATACTCATACACGCCATCCATGATCATTCATCTACACCATATACACCACCGATGATAATACATCCCCAACATATATAAATATACGACCAACCTGTTACCAAAAGGGCACTCCCTATATAGTCACACGCTCGTCAATGACCATCCAGCTTATTCCAGGTATGCATATAACTTCAATCTTGACCGTACAGGCATACTATGTGCACCTATACACATTACCCATAACCATAAAATCACTCCCTATATATCTACGCACTCAATCCATGATCATACAGACAGCACAAGTATACATATACACCCACATGTCACCATAGAGCCAACACGGTACACATATACATCCCACCACGACCTTACAGTCACTCCATATATACATAAACAACACACGGATGACCATGTAACTACTCTCGTTATATATATACACCACAGCAATGCCCATGCGGTCACATCGGCCACACACAACAATACACCGTGCAGTCACTACATGTACACCGATTCACCTCACACATGCCCATACAGCCACTCCTTATATTCCTATGCATCTCACCATGGACACCCCACTCATAACCATATAGTCACTCCTTGTATACCTATTCACATCATTCATGACCATACAGTAACTCCCTGTATACATATTCACATCACCTATGATCATATAGTAACTCCCTGGCTGCCATCTTGGCATCCATCTTTTATCCAGTTGATATGTTTTATCATAATGGGCCAAAATAGTCACATATTATGGTTCATCTCAGTTCCGTCTCAAAGATCTGCCCATTTCCTTTCAATAATATGGCCAGAATCACAAAAGAGGTTCTCCTCAAAATTCCATACTGCAACTTTAAAATGAATTTGTCATGCCCCATACGGAACTGGGACAAACAGAATAGAACGTAGTTGTCAGTTAATTAACTAACACGTATACTAACCAAGTGAGTCACAGTTTGCTACCTTGTCGGATAACGCAGATAATAATGTTCGGGATATATGTAAACTTTTTACAAATTTGGTTGCCATTTTGGAAGCCATCTTGAGCAATTTGGTCTATAAACACCGTAGTGTGACACATTTAAGATAGACCAAAACAATAAATACCTTTGATACCAATGATAGTTGCATTTTACTTTAAAAAATTGTCCAACCCTGAAAAGTGAATTTTTGCCGATATTTATGTCAAGTTTGTGAGAGAAAAATCCAATATTTCTGGTGATGTCAGTGGTGACAATAGAAACAATGATCCATGGTGCATCAGACATGTTAGTATTCAATGTATATAATACATATTAGCCAATTGTATATATCAACCACAACTTGTAAGCCATTTCAGGACACCCTGGGGCAATATTTACCATTTTTCATATTTTCGGCGGCCATTTTGGAAATTTTCTAAACCAATTTCATTCCAATTGAAGTAAAACATCCGTCCAATAAAATAAAGCACATAGTTGTTGACATTCTATTAACAGCCTGTGTGGTTTGTCGATAAAATGACTATCAAAATCGTCTTGCAAAAAAATCGAAAATTTCACCCCTCTTTTTCAAATCCTCTTTCTGTATCTATTACGGAACCCTCGTAAATGGAAAATGTCTTAAAATGACGCTATAATATCACGCTTGATGACTGTCTTAAAATATTGCCATTTACTGATGATTAATGTGAAGGAAAATGGAAGATATGGTGAAATATTAATTAAATTACCTATTTTCGTGCATATGACGTCATTTTTCGGCGGCCATTTTGAATTTTTTTCGAAAATATTTGCCTTCATTTTGAAGAAGGACATCATACCAACAAAATGGCATACATTTTGTCTGTGTCTTTAGCTAATAACCGATCTATTACAACGATTAAATACAGCTGGTCGGAATCAGAGGAAATGGCGGCCATCTTGGATTCAAATGGCTCTAGCACCTAGTAGGGCCACCTTTATTTTTCGGTGAAATCCGGATTCTTTATCTGGATACCATAGGGAACAATAAAAATAAGGTTATTTGTAATCATCGGGGGGGGGGAGGTGCAGGTGGACCTTATTGGCTCCCCGACTAGTAGAGTTGCCATTTACTCGCCGATTGCCGGTGGTTTGCCGCCCATGTTCGAGTAGTTAACCAGCCACTGAAATCACTCTTATATTAGCCGCAAGTGTGCGGATTTCCACCACTAAAACTGGCAATGTCGTGATATGGCCTTAGTTGATGAAAGCGACATTAAACCTCAATTCAATCGATTGACTGACGCTTAATTGTATAAATTCCGGTAGCGCGAGAAAAATTTATTTAGTTGTTTTTATTTTTTTTGGCTTTTTGAGAAATTGTCGTAATACGGAATCGGTATTTGATGTGATAGCACAGCTACTTTAATTCGTCAACAACATTTAGTTAGATATTCAAATTCGAAAAATGGGCATAGTTCCATCATAAAAGGTCGTACTGAACCACAATTCGAATTTGACCTGTATTTTCATGTTATTAATCCACATACTCATATTAATTTGATAGCTATCCGTGTAACCATAACATATGTTATCATCAGGATAAAAAAGTTGATAAGTGACAAAACTCTACCAGAAAATTCAAACTTGGTCGAAACTTTCTCATATGAAGACCAAATACCATGTTTCATCAAATGCTGTAAAATACTATAATTCATGTTAACATCCGGACAACAAACTAATCGGCAAATTATAAGCCAAACAAGAGGCATAACTCCGTCAGTACTGGTCAGAGCGAACCCTAATTCGAAACTGGCCTGTATCAATCCACATACTGAATTTAAGTTATCGGATAATCATATTAATTTGAGTTATCATCCGGACTACAAAATAGTCAGCAAATTCTAAGACGAACAGGGGCGTAACTCCGCAAGAAATCGTCGGACCGGATAAAAATTTGAACTCGATCTTGACCCATACCAAGTTTCATTACATTATGTCGAATACTATTCAAGTTAACATCTGGAAAACAAAATAATCGACAATTTCCAAGTCGAAAAATGGGCATAACTCTGTCAAAATGGTCTGACTAAACCCAAATGCGAACCGAATGAACTGACGCCCCCGCATACGGTTCGAACAGGCAGACGGATGGACACCGTTCAATTCTATAGTCTCCCGAAATTATTTTTCTGGCAACAATTTTAACAACCAGCGTCAGATCCATTCAACACAGCCACTGACCCAATTTTACATTTATTACATTCGTGTTTCACTCGTATCAACACGGGTCTCTTCAACACGATCCAATAACACATACAAGCTTCTATCCAACTGTTACATATTGTACTCACCCTGACAGTCAACTCCAGCGTCCCACGAGTGGTAACAGATGAATGCCCGCGAATAAGAGCAATTCCATATTGCAGCCTCCTCCCCGGTACATGCGACGTCTCTCATCCAGATAGGTCCCGTACCTTGTCCGTAGGTTGCATACATTCTGGCGATGCCTCCTCGAAATCCCAGCATCTTGCACACGACAGCTGCATCAGAGTCATCCCATCCGTAGTGGCACACTGTTCCCCATTGACCATTCATATAGACCTCAACTCGACCAGATGTTATTGTTGATCCACCAACTAGGCGAATGTTTTCTGCAACTGATAAAATACATCAATTGGTCGATGTCACTCGATGTGTCGCAGTTACGACCTCATGTGCACCGATGTGCACCATTACTGTCTGCTTAATATATTAAATTCAATGTTGATGCCCGGTGTATATCGATGTATAGAGTTACTGTCTGCATAATATATTAAATTCAATGTTGATGCCCGGTGTATATCGATGTATAGAGTTTCTGTCTGCATAATATATTAAATTCAATGTTGATGCCCGGTGTATATCGATGTATAGAGTTACTGTCTGCATAACATATTAAATTCCATGTTGATTCCCGGTGTATATCGATGTATAGAGTTACTGTCTGAATAATATATTAAATTCAATGTTGATACCCGGTGTATATAGAAGTAAATTATTGCAGTACTGTCTGCATAATATAATAAATGCACTGTTGATGTCCGGCGTATATCGATGTACATCATTGCAGTAATGAATGCATAATATATTAAATTCAATGTTGGTGCCCGGTGTATATCGTTGTGCAGGCTTACTGTCTGCATAATACAATAAATGCAATGTTATGTTTGTGCCCTGTGTATATCATTGATGTATATCAAACCATTGAAATGGACTATTGATGAGTAATAATGGAACCATTCATTGGCCAAACGACTGATTCCGTAATGATGGAGTTTCCGTAATATAAATCCATGAGTAATCACATACAATTATTTGGACAAGTCATTGAAGATTACCAAATGTCAATTCCTTGATTCTTTGGTGTTTTCTGTAGCTATGTTATACAATATTTGATGTGCACTGTTGAGCTCTCAGCTCTAAAGCTATATTCGTATTTGTAACGGACATCATATAGCCTGCTTAACGCAGCGTCGCATCAGAACTAAACTGCTTTATCTACATTTTGGCGGGAAGATAACGTATTGGTATACTTCGTTTCGGTGCGGGATTTGCTGTCCGAAAATCACCAGATATCGGTCTACTAAATTTGAAAGCAGAGGTTGTGTAAATCTGTTCATCTCAAAACCTCACTTTTTTGACAGTGCTAATTGTTCTATCTCCACTGTGAACCAATTAATCTATTTATTTTGTACCACGTGATTATATAAATTTCAGAGCTGAAATGTATCTCTGACCTTCAATGAAAAAAAATGGAACCCGAAATTGACAGAGCGCCAGCGAAGTGACTAGTTGTAAATATTGCTCGCTCCTAGGTGTGAACATCTTATTTCTAGGATAATAACTTGATTAAAATAACACAGAAATGGCGTGATTTGGGATTTTTGCAGGTTTATATGATTGAAGAACACGAACAACACTTAAGAACGAAAACAAAAACAGAACAGTTTACACAAATAGTTATATCTCCAGTTCGTGATTGCACACAAGATATCATATGTTTTGTTTCGAGACTCGTCATATAATATTATATTACACCAGCCATCATACCCGCTGTGTAACATCTTCCAAAACAGAATGAGAACATGTGAACCGGGGGGACCAAACTTTAAACTCGATTTCCCACAAAAATGAAAATATGGAGAGAACACTTTAGTTCTGACGCGACGATAGCTTTCTATAATATTGCATGGAAATGTTGGCAATATGTCTATCGGTCGATAGTTATCGAAGTTGTGTTTGTCCACTGATTTATACACTGGAATGGCGCTGACTATAGTATGTTCACCCTAATTATGTGGTACTATTCCAGGTACGAACGACCTGTTGATTATATGAGATTATGGAGTGGAAATATAGTGGATCATCTCTGTAACGAGGATAACTGAAACTGTATTTTGTATTCCATCGTGTTACCAGGGAAATTATTTCTCCTCGTGTGGTTGCTGTGAGGAGTATACTATTTACTTCATGTGAAAATATTAAGTTAAAGAGGTCATGGCTGTCGTAAAATTTGAGAATGAATTCATTCCGGAGAAATCGCTGATAACGTGATATGATGAGCTTATTTATTAGAGGGATTTGGCGGCTAAAACTTCATAAGTAAACTCTAGAGAGTTTGAACCGGGAACATTGAACTTGTCAAGCATTCACACATGAGAAAACATACACTGGAAGTGAGCATGTAATTTGCAACACTGAAAAGAAAACATCCAGTAATGTGGCACAATGAATTAGAGCGTCAAACTTATCCTAGTCATAACTCATTAGTTTCACGATCCGGTGGTCCAAAGGGTCGATAATGAACTAAACATAACGAAATACTCATGTGCTTTGTAACGATCTAGAGAAGTGATAGGGATTGATATTAACTTTTATTGTGTTTTTCACGAAAACGCTCTTTACTGTTTACCACATCAAAACATCCAGAAACGCTCTTTATTGTCCGGTACAATTGGAAGCTCCTCGAACAACAAGTAATATGACTACCGCCAAATGGCCAACGAAACGGAGCAATTCTAGGTAACAACACTTGTGCCCAAACTCATTTGTAAATTTTGCAAACCCATTTTGCAATGAAGTTAAACAAAATTGACAATATGATAGACCGAACCAAAACATATATTAATAAACAAGTGAATATCAGGAACATGTTCAACAAATAATTACCTTCACAATTAACAATGGCATTATGTATGTCGTATATGTATGGATATATCCATTTAGTATATTAGATCAGATAATACAGCATACATAGATTGGAGACATGCACCGAAGAAACTGTCTATATCATTGTCCGGGGAGTGTTAATTAGGCATCATGCATACATGTGTATATGGCTACTGTTTGTCAGTTAATCAAGACGACATTGGCAGTTAGTTATCCCGCAAATTGTCGTTGTCCTAGTGAGTCTTATAAGTATGCTATAACATGGTGATAATCGTTTTCTTGAAATCGCCTCTCGTCAAGGACTCGTGAATATTTCTCGTATACGATTCTCTATGATGTAATGTACACATCAGTGTGTTCCGAATATCATTTATATTAATAAATGTAAGTTTGGTAGAAAACTTTTATTAACAGTTTAATTTGCATGTTGTTGCTCTTCTTCGCTATGATATTCTTTAATTGCCAAAGCTGCAGATTAATGCAGAACATGGATATATACATATATACAATGGGGTCACTTACATTATCATCATCATCATCATCATCATCATCATCATCATCATCATCGAAGTCCCCATCGTCATCATCGTCCTCGACATTGTCTCATCATCAGTTTCATCATCATCATCATCATCATCATCACCATCCTCATCATCCTCATCATCATAATCATCATCATTGTCCATCATCATCATCATCATTATCATCATTATCGTCATCGCCGTCGTCATCATCATCGTCATCGTCATCATCATCATCATCGTCGTCGCTAATCATATTCATCTTGGCATCTTAGTTATTGTCGTCCTGGCAACGTTTCTAACGTCATCATCAATATCGTCGTAATTTGTTTTCTCATTTTGTTGATTAGGTATCATGTTTGTTCCTTTATACATAAGTATGATGTATACAATCATTAACTTACCCGGACATTCCACCCCAGCATCCTGGGTGTGTTGACAGCTATTTGTTCCCCATCCGTTGTGGGTGCAATCCCACACTGAAGTCTCATTTCCAGCGCATGTGACTTCGTCCATCCAGATTGGTCCCGTCCCTTGTCCATAGCTTCTGGCAATACCGCCTTGGAAACCAAGAGTCCTGCACACGATAGCTGCATCAGTATTATCCCATCCGTTGTTGCACACCGTTCCCCATTGCTCGTTCCTATACACTTCAACTCGACCAGATGCTGTACTATTTCCACCAACTAACCGAATATCGCCTAAAATGGAACACACATGAAGTCGTTTTGTATAAAGCAAGTATGTGTATGTATATTCATTTTGTTGCTATTATTTTTGTAATGTGTTGGCCGTGCGCTCTCATATGTACACATATGTTCTATTTATAACACGCCAATCAGCCCTCGGCCAATTGAAGCAATCTAATGAGGTTCGGTGACCGACCTTTATTTACTGTAAAATCTTTTAGTCGTCGCCTGTTCTATCAAACGGTCTGTCGTGATCATAACACAATTCTGTATTATATTCGCGGCGCAGAGCTTGATTGACCAATTATATGCATTCCCGATCATTCAAACAAATAATTGGTTCAGCGAGGTGAGCATTACTAACATGGGCTGTGATACCATCTTTTTCACAACAAGCAAATGGAGGGACCAAGCGACATGGAAAACAGGAGCGAAACATCATGCCAAAGAAGATATAAACGTTAATAAAATGAAATCAGAACAGTTTGTAATAGCAAATATACTATACTAAATCTTCAGATCGATGGGGTGGTATATTCGGACGAATTGCATGGGCATTTGCTTTGTCGGGGAAATCTTGAAATTACTATCCTGAACAGTGGCAAATTTAGACCCCCACTCACCAACACAATACAAAATGCAACCAACGACAGACCGTTGTACAGCACAGGCACCAACTAACAGACATTCAGAATAAAAAGGTCGATAACCGGATCCCATTGGATAACTTGCGTCGGTCGAAAGTGCTGCTTGTGATATTATAAATCCGGCTTCGGATGTATATGTAATACATACATCCGATACGTAGAAATAATCACAATAGAAGAGAAGAGTAGTGGGATACTCTTTAATTAATCTAAGATCAACACACAAATACATATAAATATAGTTCACTGAAATCCTGAAGATGGAGCGCAAGGCGTCTTCCCGTGTGGATGTACACCAATGTATTGGTCGAGAGCGGTAGAATAACTGTACACACATACTCCATTATAAGATATGTGACAATGCGTTGACATGTATGGGTGTAATATCGACTATATGGAGTATTGATTGGTATTCACCGGACCAGGCTTGTAGGACTCACCATATATTTAATTGGTACGACAAACTCACTGATTGTAAATTTCTCGGGCTGATTGGGTGTCATAAATATGTTAAAAGCACGGCGCCCGATTTATAAGTGAAATAAACACCACTCGCGCCCTTCGGGCGCTTGTGATTTTTATTTCACTTATAAATGGGACACCGTGCTTATAACGTATATATATCTCAATATCCTCTATATTAACTTGGACAAGAGACTTTCGTACCACTTTTACAACTCAAAGCCGGTTTTTGGAATACAGTCCCTTGAAACTTTACTTGTCTCAGTTCCAACAATACGATAATCATGACATGTTTATTGTCAATAATTTATATGACCAGTCACAACATACGGCCCGGGATTCTCATGATATATTGTGGCAATACGGGTATAAATCCCAGGTCATGTGTGGCGGAAATTCAGTTCGTTGTCAGCATGGTTGATCTAAAAGACGTAATGCTGATGAGGGAAGAGGGTTTCTTAGATTTGGACCTGACATCAACCACGACGCCATGCATCACTTCAAGCCCCTTCAAGTCCGTGATTTGATTTGAATGCGATTTCGGTTTCACGGGCCTATCACCTCTTTGGATTTATGAAAAGCGACAAACGGTCGATGTGCTCGCTGATGGGCACCACTCATAGACGTTGCTAGTGTGGTCCGACTGGGGGGGGGGGTGAGACCATAACATTTCCAACTATATAAGATTTGGTCTAATAAAATGTTCCAACTGTATAGGATTAGGTTTTGAGTAATGCAAAATTCCAATATTGGCTTAATGGTTTAATAATTTGGGTTTATGTATATTTTAAGAGTATGGACTGTGTAAATAAAGACACCGACACTAGTAACAAGAATAACATAGCATTGATATCTGTTTTATGTTTTGAGCACAGTATACATGATTTGATAAGAATATGGTTGAGGAATGAATACGACTTTAAATACATGTATTCAAATTCCGTGAGTCATAAGTTATAACTTACACATTGGTGACAAGTATGCATGCTGATTGATTGTTATATTGTTAAGTTGTCCCCAGAAAAAAAGATATAGAGGTTTGGCATTATTAATAGACTAGTGTCCACGAATCTATGGTCTGAACATGAAGGAAATGCTTAGCTTTCAATTGCTTGGTGCTGCAGCAATAAGTTAGTGATCAATACTAAAAAAAACTACTATATGCTAATACACACAGAGAACAATGATGACAAATGGAACTTTATAAAGGTTTACTTAAATAATAAGGAACTAAACAAGACAGGAAATCTTGAGCATGAATCCTCCACAAAATTCTTAGGAATCCATAAAGATGAAAACCTGACTTTCAAAAAACATGTGTCCTCTGTTTGTTCTAAAATGGTGAATGCCATATACCACATCAATAAAGTTAAACACTTCTTTCCTGGTAGCGCACTTAAAACATTATATTATGCTCTAATACAAAGCCATCTCGTCTACGGTGTTCAAATATGGGGACACGTCCCTGCGGTCAAAAAAAAATTCATGCTTCAAAAACGCGTGATACGAGTTTTATGTAATAAGAAATATAGAAGCCACACAGAACCTCTCTTTAAAAAAGAAAATATACTCAAAATCTACGACATCCACAAAGTACAAGCGGCTGTTTTCATGCATGATTGGTATCATATGCGCTTAATATAATCATTCACCGACATGTTTACCAAACGCAAAACCGGACCAGACACCCGGCAAAAGCACCAACTATTTAAAAAAACCCAAGAACAGCTTGGTCCCAACAACTACCATTCCATTCTTTTCCAACTATATGGAACAACTTAGATAACGAATTTACATCATACCAATCCAGACACAAATTCAAACGGCGTTTACATGCCGATTGCATTAAAAAATATGCTGCAACAATTAAATGCAACAATCAACGATGTCCCGACTGTGTGGTAGCTCGTCAATAAGTGACTTCCCCTATATCGCAATCCCCAACCTCACTCACCACATTCCTACTCGACTTTCAAGGAACATCCCACTGACAAGAGACAAACCATCGAGTAACCAATAAGCGATTTATCTAGACGTATACCCTCCATGTATATAACCCAGTTAAATGCAACCGTTGTGTGATACATAATTATATAGCCGTGCATTGTACAATAAATCTTGACCGCCTATCGTAACATCTTTTCTTCTTTAAGGGGGTGGCAGTAAGACAGTCTAGTCTGACTGTGCCACCCCCTCAAATATACAATATCATATTTGTCAAATGTATTATGCATTAATATGTGTATATTGAAATAAAATATCCTATCCTATCCTATCCTATCCTAATGCAACACATTTTTAATCGAAATTCTTACGCGTACATGGATTACACAACAGGGAGTATATGCATGCTCACAATTAGTTTCACAAATGTGATTCGAGATGGGGAAACTATGTTAGAAAGTATAACATGGAACAAAATACTCCTTACTGGAATCAGAAATAGTAACGCCCTCAAGATAATAGTATTACGCATAGATATAAATTATAAAAAAAAATGTAAAATACATTGGTTACATGAATGCACTGCCTCAGAATTCCGATAACACAACTATTCCTTCAAATTATTACAAAAACTACGCCTTATTACTGCATGTTTCTAATTCACCACACCAGAAGTCTCTAAATGCGGATCAAAAATCGGAGTCATTGTGTTCCTGCTATAAATCGTGTCGTTATTTGTTTCAAATACGTATCAATTAACATATACGCACCCGTTCCTTCATTAAAATCATCATATTTCGACAATTTTAGGGGAACTCCGAGAATTCGTGGACCTCCGCAAACAGACTCCGCAAATAGGGACCTACTGCGAATTGTCAAAACCGGAAAAAAACGATTATCTATTAATAACACGTCCACAGACAGACAGCGATATGAAATATGCTCACCAGTATACACCCTGTGGGCGTTAATAAATATATGTTTTTAATTTTGATCTGCATGGCAACTATTGCAATCCATTCATGTATGTGTACATGTAGATATAACATATGTGTCTCTGAGAACAATACAACATATGACCAAAGTTATTTCCGGAATATGTATGTCCCAACACTGTATCATATATACATGAATATGTGTAATCGTAAGATATTGTTTGATTGAATACGCTTCTCTTCTCCTGTCGTAAAGCCTCTCAGTAAAAACATGAAACAACTTTTTTTTTGAAAAGTAAATTGGTCACTAGCGAATTGCACTGGTCCCAAGGTTCAAACAATCGAAGTGGTTCAGCACTTATTCCCGAAACGGATCACTTCTACCTAAATGTGTTCAATTGGGAAAGGACCTGTCTCTGCTATCACATAATGTATATGTCATAACAGTATGTTGTGGTGTTTATACTGATAAGGCTTCCAGACTGATTATAATGTGATTATGAATTTATTTGTAACAGTCCACTTGTCCCTGATAAAACAAATGGGGACACCGCTCGGTTGGTCGTCCTTGTTCAGTAAGTATCGTGCGACAGCAGATACAATAAAACTACCAGCCCTAAACAACTGATTTACAATTTACATTAAATTTGACTATGGTTCAGAATTCTTGATGACCCAAATACTGAATATGACTGTCACAGATGTGCATGTGCCTCATCGACAAGACAGTTAGTCAACACATTGGCCCGTTTTGCATGTAATACAAATGGCCATATAGGTAACAAAATGTATAAGTAGTGTTTGTCCATCTGTACAATGTAACACAATTGACAAGTAAATGCAATGGGGTAATGGAGCAAACCCCATGTCGACAAAAATGAAGTTGTGTGACCGACAAATTCTCACACGATCCCCATAATGCAATCAACTGAACACTGGGTTCGCGGACAAATATCAACAGTGAAGTGAAAGTTATGAATATTCATTTATTACGCTGTAAAAAATATTAAACTGATGCAAACATTATTGCCTCAAAATATTCAATGACGACTACCCGCTGTACAGTAAACCAGTAGTAATTGCATGCTTTACATGTTCAGGCATTCGAACAAATACATCATAAATCAACATTTGTCCATGGACTTACATGTATACTGGTATATAATAGTAAACAACACTATCATGTACTTTATTCCAAACCTTTGACGCGACTGTCACGCGAGGCATATATTCAAAAGAAATACAGCCATGTTGACGTTGTCGCCAAGACATTTGACATACATTACGTCAACACTTCTCTTCGGGTGATGTACGACCGTTACTGGTTATGCATCAGGCTTAAATCACAATAAAGGAGACGGATGGTCCCCTGGTTTGAAAATATATATTGCGAATACAGTCAAAATGATTCCATAGTCCGATATTCTGAGAGTGATTTGAATGAAGTGAAATAGCTCAATGAAATAGATAGAAATAACCAGACAAAGGGTCACAGGCAAATGTGAACACTACCATGTCAACGCATATTTAAATGTGAACACTATCATGTGAACACATATAAATGTGAACACTACCATGTCAACGCATATAAACATTTATCACATAAGTAGCCCCTAAATCCGGCCAAATATTATTTAGTAAGATACACGGGTATTATCGGCACACACATTGATATAAGAGCTTAGCGCAATGATAACGATGTCAATGCCGGAAGTTTATTATTATGTTAATTAGAATATAATTATGATATTCAATTCGTGTTGGGACATTTGGTGTTGACTGTGAGATAAGCATGGTAGAACACTTTTGTTAGCACGAAAAGACACATATAGAATGCAACTATATTATGTCTTGAAGGTGTATTTACTTCCTCTGTGGTTGTGATAAGGATATCAATACTAATGTTGGTTAAGCCCAACCATTTCGATATCGTTTTCCCTTGGTAAAATCATACTAAAATGTGATTATGTGGTAACATGGATCTCAAATCCGTCGCAATTCTATACATAATGTATTAACATTCCTGTCCACTAAATTTGATATAGCTCGGCTCGAATCGAATTTTATGCACTCAGTTCATAAATTGTGTATATAATTTCAACTCATCAGACATCCTGTATATATTATATACATGTAGCTGAGTCATATGGCACACATTTTTCTGTCAGTTTTATTTTTGGCAATGTTCGATGAAGCTGACATCTGTTAACAGACTGGATATTTTTATTTGCAATTGGAGTGTTTGCCTTGATATTTTGGTTTATATGGTGGTGGCATTAATGCATTTGTTTAATTGCTATCATCTGAATAGCACTGGTAGTATATATTGCTGCCTGGTCAATTTATGTTGCTATCAAAAGGTGACTTGTCTGACATACAAGATATGAAGAGGGAATTTGCTATATCATGTGAGGTAGATGTGTCTCATATTACACTTCCTAACTGAGTTATCCCTTTTAAATGACATAAACTAATGTAAGTATGCGCACGAGCTCTGATGCGTATTATATATACATACTAACATGTGTATACGCTGCATGGGTTCACAAAGACTGATATCTTAAGTTCAGGCGGCATTTAAAATTATGTGAATCAGCGAACAGGTGACATGACCTGCTGCCAAGTTACATGTATCCAAGTTTACCAGTACACATTACATAGGCCCTAAATATAACCATACATGTATAGTATAAAGCAATACATTTTTTAATCGAAATTA
This sequence comes from Siphonodentalium dalli, assembly GCA_032622095.1. Classification (NCBI taxonomy): domain Eukaryota; kingdom Metazoa; phylum Mollusca; class Scaphopoda; order Gadilida; family Siphonodentaliidae; genus Siphonodentalium; species Siphonodentalium dalli. The sequence goes on from CP136061.1 coordinate 4,351,887, forward strand.
TTACCCACCTCTTGACTATGTTTTAACACATGTAGTACGCGTATATGGATTACACACCAGGGAGTATGTGCATGCTCACAACTAGTTTCACAAATGTGACTCGAGTTGTGAAAACTCTGTTAGAAAGTATAAAAAGGAACAAAATAGTCCTTACTGGAAATAGTAATTGTTTTTGAATCAACATTTAAACACACATCTTGACTAAGGTGTGTGGGCATAAATTTGAATTAAATATATGGTATTTTCTAAGGTGTTACTAATTAAATGTCTTTGTGTTTTGTCCCTGAATAGTTCCACTCAACTTGTGTTCCATAATGCGTATCTGTGTTGTTATCAATTCAATTAAATGCATTTGTCATATACTTATGCTTAAGGGGCCTCTGTGGCTCAGTCGGTAAGTGGTAAAATCCAAATCTTTTCGCCTTCAGTGATGGCGATAAGGGTTCAAATCGACAGCGGACTTTGTAACTCAAAATTGTTATAAGATAAAGTTGCCATTTAATCACCGACTGCGGTGGTTTGCCGCCCATGGTCGAGTAGTTAACGAGCCAATGAAATCACTCATATATTAGCCGTAAGTTTGCGGATATCCTCCACCACTAAAACTGGCAATGTCGTGATATAGCCTTAGTTGATAAAAGCGACATTAAACCTCAATCAATCAATAGATCAACTGAGGCTTAATTGTATAAATACAGGTAGCGTGATAAATATTTCCTTTTTTTTGCTTTTTGAGAAATTGTCGTAATACGGTATCGGTATTTGATGTGATGGCACATTTACTTTAATTGATCAAGAACATTTAGTTGGATATTCAAATTCGAAAAATGGGCATAGCTCCATCATAAAGGGTCGGACTGAACCAAAATTCGAATTTCACCTGTATTTCCATGTTATTAATCCACATACTCATATTAATTTGATAGCTATCCATGTAATCATAACATCACAATGTGTTATTATCCGCATAAAAAGTTGATAAGTGACAAAACTCTGCCAAAAATTGTCGGATCGAATCCAAATCCAAACTTGGTCGGAACTTTCTGATATGAAGGCCAAATACCATATTTCATCAAATGCAGTCAAATACTATAATTCATGTTAACATCCGGACAACAACCTAATCGGCAAATTATAGCCAAACAAGAGGCATAACTCCGTCAGTACTATTCAGAGCGAGCCATAATTCGAAACTGACCTCAGTGTATCAATGATCCACATATTAAATTTCAGTAATCGGATTATCATATTAAGTTGAGTTATCATCCGGACTACAAAATAGTCAGCAAATTATAAGGCGAACAGGGGCATAACTCCGCCAGAAATCGTCGGACCTGATAAAAATTTGAACTCGATCGTGACCCATACCAAGTTTCATTACATTACATAAGTATGATATACTATTCAAGTTAACATCCGGAAAACGAAATAACCGGCAATTTCCAAGTCAAAAAAGGGGCATAACTCTGTCAAAATGGTCTGACTAAACCCAAATGCGAACCGAACGAACTGACGCACCCGCATGCGGTTCGAACAGGCAGACGGGCGGACACCGTTCAATTCTATAGTCTCCCGAAATGATATTCCTGGCAACAATTTTAACAACCAGCATCAGCTCCATTCAACACAGCCAATGACACCATATTACATTTATTACATTCGTGTTTCGCTCGTATCAACACGGGCCACGGGGCTCTGCAACAATATCCAATAACACATACAAGCTTATGTCCAACCGACACATTTTACTCACCCTGACAGTCAACTCCAGCGTCGTAATAGTGTCCACAGGTAAATGTCCGCGAATGGGAGCAATCCCATATTGCAGCCTCCTCCCCGGTACATGCGACGTCTCTCATCCATATAGGTCCCGTACCTTGTCCGTAGGTTCCTCGCCCTCTGGCGATGCCTCCTCGAAATCCAAGCATCTTGCACACGACAGATGCATCAGAGTCATCCCATCCCGCGTCGCACACTGTTCCCCATTGACCGTTCATATACACCTCAACTCGACCAGATGTTATTATTGATCCACCAACCAGGCGAATGTTTTCTGCAACTGATAAAACACATCAATTGGTCGACGTCACTCGATGTGTCGCAGTTACGACCTCATGTGAACCGATGTACACCATTACACTCTGCTTAATATATTAAATTTAATGTTGATGCCCGGTGTATATCGATGTATAGAGTTACTGTCTGCATAATATATTAAATTCAATGTTGATACCCGGTGTATATAGAAGTACATTCTTGCAGTACTGTCTGCATAATATAATAAATGCAATGTTGATGCCCGGCGTATATCGATGTACATCCTTGCAGTACTGTATGCATAATATATTAAATTCAGTGTTGGTGCCCGGTGTTTACCGTTGTGCAGGCTTACTGTCTGCATAATACAATACATTCAATGTTATGTTTGTGCCCTGTGAATATCGTTGATGTACATGAACCCATTGAAATGGACTATTGATGAGTTATATTGGAACCATTCATTGGCCAAACGACTGATTCCGTAATGATGGAGTTTTCGTAATATAACTCCATGAGTAATCATATACGATTATCTGGAAAAGTCATTGAATGTTACCAAAATGGAAATTCCTTGATTCTTTAGTGTTTTCTGTAGCTATGTTATACAATATTTGATGACAGATGTGCACTGTTGAGCTGTCAGCTCTAAGGCCATATTAGTGTTTGTAACGGACATTAGATAGTCTGCTTAACGTACCGTCGCATCAGAACTAAACTGCTTTATCTACATTTTTGTGGGGAAATAAAATATTGGTATATTTCGTTTCGGTGAGGGATTTCCTGTCCGAAAATCACCAGATATCGGTCTACCAAATTTGAAAGCAGAGCTTGTGTAAATCTGTTCATCTCAAAATCCCACTTTTTTGACAGTGCTATATTGTTCTATATCCACTGTGAACCAATTAATCTATTTATTTTGTACCACGTGATTATATAAATTTCAGTGCTGAAATGTATCTCTGACCTTCAATGAACAAAAATGGAACCCGAACTTGACAGAGCGCCAGCGAAGTGACTAGTTGCAAATATTGCTTTTTCGCTCCTTGGTGTGAACATCTTATTTCTAGGATAATAACTTGATTAAAATAACACCGAAATGGCGTGATTTTGGGATTTTTGCAGGTTTATATGATTGAAGAACACGAACAACACTTAAGAACGAAAACAAAAACAGAACAGTTTACACAAATAGTTCTATCTCCAGTTCGTGATTGCACACAAGATATCATATGTTTTGTTTCGAGACTCGTCATATAATAGTATTTTACACCAGCCATCATACCCGCTGTGTAACATCTTCCAAAACAGAATGAGAAGATGTGAACCGGGGGGACCAAACTTTAAACTCGATTTCCCACAAAAATGAAAATATGGAGAGAACACTTTAGTTCTGACGCGACGATAGCTTTCTATAATATTGCATGGAAATGTTGGCAATATGTCTATCGGTCGATAGTTGGTGTTTGTCCACTGATTTATACACTGGAATGGCTCAGGCTATAGTATGTTCACCCTAATTATGTGGTACTATTCCAGGTGCGAACGACCTTTTGATTATATGAGATTATGGAGTGGAATTATAGTGGATCATCTCTGTAACGAGGTTAACTGAAACTGTATTTTGTATTCCATCGTGATACAAGGGAAATTATTTCTCCTCGTGTGGTTGCTGTGAGGAGTATACTATTTCCTTCATGTGAAAATATTAAGTTAAAGAGGTCATGGCTGTCGTAAAATTTGAGAATGAATTCATTCCTGAGAAATCGCTGATAACGTGATATGATGAGCTTATTTATTTGAGGGATTTGGCGCCTAAAACTTCATAAGTAAATTCTAGAGAGTTTGAACCGGGAACATTGAACTTGTCAAGCATTCACACATGAGAAAACATACACTGGAAGTGAGCATGTAATTTGCAACACTGAAAAGAAAACATCCAGTAATGTGGCACAATGAATTAGAGCGTCAAACTTATCCTAGTCATAACTCATTTGTTTCACGATCCGGTGGTCCAAAGGGTCGATAATGAACTAAACATAACGAAATACTCATGTGCTTTGTAACGATCTAGAGAAGTGATAGGGAGTGATATTAACTTTTATTGTGTTTTTCACGAAAACGCTCTTTACTGTTTACCACATCAAAACATCCAGAAACGCTCTTTATTGTCCGGTAAAATTGGAAGCTCCTCGAACAACAAGTAATATCACTACCGCCAAATAGCCAACGAAACGGAGCAATTCTAGGTAACAACACTTGTGCCCAAACTCATTTGTAAATTTTGCAAACCCATTTAGCAATGAAGTTAACACAAATTGACAATATGATAGACCGAACCAAGACAGATATTAATAAACAAGTGAATATCAGGAACATGTTCAACAAATAATTACCTTCACAATTAACAATGGCATTATGTATGTCGTATATGTATGGATATATCCATTTAGTGTATTATATCAGATAATACATCATACATAGATTGGAGACATTCACCGAAGAAACTCTCTATCTCATTGTCCGGGGAGTGTTAATTAGGCATCATGCATACATGTGTATATGGCTACTGTTTGCCAGTTAATCAAGACGACATTGGCAGTTAGTTATCCCGCAAATTGTCGTTGTCCTAGTGAGTCTTATAAGTATGTTATAACATGGTGATAATCGTTTTCTTGAAATCGCCTCTCGTCAAGGACTCGTGAATATTTCTCGTATACGATTCTCTATGATGTAATGTACACATCAGTGTATTCCGAATATCATTTATATTAATAAATGTAAGTTTAGTAGAAAACTTTTATTAACAGTTTAATTTGCATGTTGTTGCTCTTCTTCGCTATGCTATGCTTTAATTGTCAAAGCTGCAGATTAATGCAGAACATGGATATATACATATATACAATGGGGTCACTTACATCATCATCATCATCATCATCATCATCATCATCATCATCGAAGTCCCCACCGTCATCATCGTCCTCGACATTGTCTCATCATCAGTTTCATCATCATCATCATCATCATCACCATCTTCATCATCCTCATCATCATAATCATCATCATTGTCCATCATCATCATCATCATCATTATCATCATTATCGTCATCGCCGTCGTCAGCATCATCGTCATCATCATCATCATCATCATCGTCGTCGCTAATCATCTTCATCTTGGCATCTTATTGATTGTCGTCCTGACAACGTTTATAACGTCATCAACAATATCGTCGTAATTTGTTTTCTCATTTTGTAGATTAGGTACACATGATGTGTGTTCATTTATACATAAGTATGATGTATACAATCATTAACTTACCCGGACATTCCACCCCAGCATCCTGGGTGTGTTGACAGCTATTTGTTCCCCGTCCGTTGTGAGTGCAATCCCACACTGAAGTCTCATTTCCAGCGCATGCGACTTCGTCCATCCAGATTGGTCCCATCCCTTGTCCATAGCTTCTGGCAATACCGCCTTGGAAACCAAGAGTCCTGCACACGATAGCTGCAGCAGTATTATCCCATCCGTTGTTGCACACCGTTCCCCATTGCTCGTTCCTATACACTTCAACTCGACCAGATGCTGTACTATTTCCACCAACTAACCGAATATCGCCTAAAATGGAACACACATAAAGTCGTTTAGTATCAAGCAAGTATGTGTATGTATATTTATTTTGTTGCTATTATTTTTTTAATGTGTTGGCCGTGCGCTCTCATATGTACACATATGTTGTAGATATTGCTAGACATCTACTTCTATTTATAACACGCCAATCAGCCCTCGGCCAATTGAAGCAATCTAATGAGGTTCGGTGACCGACCTTTATTTACTGTAAAATTTTTAGTCGTCGCCTGTTCTATCAAACGGTCTGTCGTGATCATAACAAAATTCTGTATTATATTCGCGGCGCAGAGCTTGATTGACCAATTATATGCATTCCCGATCATTCAAACAAATAATTGGTTCAGCGAGGTGAGCATTACTAACATTGAGCTGTGATACCATGTTTTTCACAACAAGCAAATGGAGGGACCAAGTGACATGGAAAACAGGAGCGAAACATCATGCCAAAGAAGATATAAACGTTAATAAAATGAAATCAAAACAGTTTGTAATAGCAAATATACTATACTAAATCTTCAGATCGATGGGGTGATATATTCGGACGAATGGCATGGGCATTTGCTTTGTCGGGGAAATCTTGAAATTACTGTCCTGAACAGTGGCAAATTTAGACCCCCACTCACCAACACAATACAAAATGCAACCAACGACAGACCGTTGTACAGCTCAGGCAACAACTAACAGACATTCAGAATAAAAAGGTCGATAACCGGATCCCATTGGATAACTTGCGTCGGTCGAAAGTGCTGCTTGTGATATTATAAATCAGGCTTCGGATGTATATGTAATACATACATCCGATACGTAGAAATAATCACAATAGAAGAGAAGAGTAGTGGGATACTCTTTAATTAATCTAAGATCAACACACAAATACATATAAATATAGTTCACTGAAATACAGAAGATGGAGCGCAAGGCGTCTTCCCGTGTGGATGTACATAAGGATTAACTGTCATGTGGACTGTTTTTATGGAGATGTAACGGTTAGGTAAGTGGACAGAACTTGTGTAAAACCCGAAGGGTTTTACATACAAGTTATGACCACTTACCTCACCGTTACATCTCCATAAAAATAGTCCACATGACAGTTAATCCTTATATTTATATACATTTAGCGAAGAAGCCACTTTTGTAAATATATTTAAATCGAAAAGTGTATCGTGACAAGATCAGCCCAAAATACCCAATAGCACCCTTGCCAAAAGTTAATAGGAACAATTTCTCTTCATATTGAAACCCGATGATGTATTAAGTCAATCCTGCGCGAGTCCAAATGCGCCCAAAACATTACGCCTTCGTCTTTCCAAACCTAATAACGTATCGATGGTGTTATTAGCTTGGTGTTATGAGGCGTTGCGCATTCACCGAGAAATAACTGCAACTAGCCACGTGGGCGCCGACCAATCAGAATGCTGGATTTAGTGATGACAACACTTAGTGTGTAAATATACCAATGTATTGGTCGAGGGCGGTAGAATAACTGTAAACACATACTCCATTATAAGATATGTGACAATGCGTTGACATGTATGGGTGTAATATCGACTATATGGAGTATTGATTGGTATTCACCGGACCAGGCTTGTAGGACTCACCATATATTTAATTGGTACGACAAACTCACTGATTGTGACACTAGACACTCATTATGAATGAATGTTAACAATACAAGCACAGTGGTTGAAAATTAAAATGACACAGAACAATATTTAAAGTTCAAATTTTCCGGCTCTTAATGCGCCTTTTATCATTACGTATCGTTTCTCACTCTACAATTCCCACTAATCCACTCACTCTCCCCCCGCTTATAGATATATAACGAAAACGAGAATATCATGTTGATGAAGTTTATTGAAATTTAATCGTTGTCTGAATCTACAGCCCATTCATTATTATAAACGTGTTTGGTCAGTTTGACCATTTTCTTCATGATCATGTTATGTATGGGTGATGTTTTCATTCGATGCTGGTATTCTATTAATCGTTCGTAACTTTTGAGAAAGAGGAACAACAACGCCGATGATGACGACCACAACAACAACAACAACAACAACACCACCAACAACAACAACACCACCACCAACAACAACAACACCACCACCACCAACAACAACAACAACACCACCACCACCAACAACAACAACAACAACAACAACAACAACAACAACATCAGCCACAACAACAATAACAACAACAACAACAACAACAACACCACCACCACCAACAACAACAACAACAACACCACCACCACCACCAACAACAACAACAACAACATCAGCCACAACAACATCTACTTTTTGGGGGGCAAATAACATGACACCGCCGTTGCCGCCGCCGCCGCCGCCGCCGCCGTTGCCGCCGCAGTAAAATAACATGACATGTGGTACATAATACAATTTTTTTTATTATATTAACTATTCACTGTCACTTTCGTCCGAATTGTCATCACTTTCGTCAGAAGTGTCATTTGTTTCGTGCATGAATTTTTCTAGCATCGGTTTGTACTTTAATATTGACATTTTCACTGCATCACGATCTTCATAACCATTATTCAAATATTTGTCGACTTTATCCATGACTCTGAGTTACTTTGAGGTTATTGTTATTTTGAACTGAAAACATGATGATGCAAGAAATTTTCAATTTGTTATGCTTATCGCTGTACCAATTCATACCATACTGATGATAAACACTGGAATGTATGAATTCATACTGATGGTGACAATGGCCAAGATGGCAGCGACTCGGACCAGTCCATCAGACGCCGTCCATATAATTGTCTCCACAATTTTTTTCTTGCTCTTTTTTCCTCACCTCTTGCTCTTTTGCTCTTTTTCCCTTGCTCTTTTTCTCCTCTTATCTTGCTCTTTTGCTCTTTTCCCTTGCTCACTTGCTCTTTTTCTCCTCTTCTCTTGCTCTTTTGGTCTTTTCCCTTGCTCACTTGCTCTTTTTCTCCTCTTCTCTTGCTCTTTTGCTCTTTTCCCTTGCTCACTTGCTCTTTTTCTCCTCTTCTCTTGCTCTTTTGCTCTTTTCCCTTGCTCACTTGCTCTTTTTCTCCTCTTATCTTGCTCTTTTCCCTTGCTCACTTGCTCTTTTTCTCCTCTTCTCTTGCTCACTATTTTCTCTTTTTTCCCTCTCCCCTCTTGCACATTTGCTTTTTTCCCTCTCCCCTCTTCTTGCTCTGATGTTACGTATGTATATACGTGTACAATGTCTAACATGTGACCTCTGGTTGAATAGCGATACACGATGCTCAATAACTTCATCGTGATAGAGAAGTAAAGAATACACGCTCTTTATTATCTATGTAAGAGCAATGACATTCAAATTATTTCAAGTAAAAAATTGTGGAGACAATTATATGGACGGCGTCTGATGGACTGGGTCTGATGGACTGGTCCGAGTCGCTGCCATCTTGGCCATTGTCACCATCAGTATGAATGCATACATTCCAGTGTTTATCATCAGTATGGTATGAATCATTCTCGGCGTGTTGGTCATTTTGTTGTTGATTATAAACAATCAATTGGTACAGCGATAAGCATAACAAATTGAAAATTTCTTGCATCATCATGTTTTCAGTTCAAAATAACAATAACCTCAAAGTAACTCAGAGTCATGGATAAAGTCGACAAATATTTGAATAATGGTTATGAAGATTGTGATGCAGTGAAAATGTCAATATTAAAGTACAAACCGATGCTAGAAAAATTCATGCACGAAACAAATGACACTTCTGACGAAAGTGATGACTATTCGGACGAAAGTGACAGTGAATAGTTAATATAATAACAAAAATTGTATTATGTACCACATGTCATGTTATTTTACTGCGGCGGCGGCAACGGCAGCGGCAACGGCGGCGGCAACGGCGGTGTCATGTTATTTGCCCCCCAAAAAGTAGATGTTGTTGTTGTTGTGGCTGATGTTGTTGTTGTTGTTGGTGGTTGTGTTGGTGGTGTTGTTGTTGTTGTTGGTGGTGGTGTTGTTGTTGTTGTTGTTGTTGGTGGTGGTGTTGTTGTTGTTGGTGGTGGTGGTGTTGTTATTGTTGTGGCTGATGTTGTTGTTGTTGTTGGTGGTGGTGTTGTTGTTGGTGGTGGTGTTGTTGTTGTTGTTGGTGGTGGTGTTGAATGCGTGCATTATCCCCCTTTAACTTCATCAACGTGATATTCTCGTTGTAGAGTGAGAAACGATACGTAATGATAAAAGGCGCATTAAGAGCCCGAAAATTTGAACTTTAAATATTGTTCTGTGTCATTTTAACTTTCAACCACTGTGCTTGTATTGTTAACATTCATTCATAATGAGTGTCTAGTGTCCCTTTAGAGTGCCTTGTGTTCCTTTAATATTCAAACACCAATATTACATAACGTCCCTTACCTCGTGTCACTTTAACATTCCACACCGTGCGTGCATTATCCCCCTTTAATTATGTGATAGCGTTGGTACATAGAAGACTGTATAACACTATGCCTATGTCTGTATATGTTGTCACATCGTGAGTGCATTGTCCACCTTTAATGGTGTCGTAGCGTGTGTACATATACTACTGTATAACACTATGTCTATATCTGTATGTGTTGGAACATTTAAGAAAGATGTGAAATATAAATGTCAAGACTCAGTTAATTCGTGTAGTAATTTCGTATCAGTTAAACGCTCTTCGTTCGTATGAGTAATTACCAACAGGTAAGTTGCACTATTTTTGAAAGCAATCAAGATGGCGTACCTCGGTGTGACATTTTCATTAAATTACAATAACCCTCGGCTGTGGTGTAACAGGTTTATAGTTTATAGTCAAATAACCCAGAGTGATTTAATTCACAATGAAGTACACTGACACTCCACTGATAATTGGCATACAACTGTATAAGTGAACATCAAATAATGTGTGGCTCCAATGTGTGGGGGATAAAGGACATCATACTGTTTTGACTAAATGACCATCTATTATTGAGAATGAATTGACTCGATCACGCGCTTTATTATTTACGTACAAGGTCATACTTCTCTATAGACAGTGACTATTTTATTCCAGTGTCTGTGAACGCATGGCTAACCTACATTCCAGAAATTCACTCAGATGCGATATGTATTGTTTATCCAGAGCTTAAGTGTGTAAACATCACATTTTGCTCGTCACGCTATGACCATATATACATGTACACATAATACAATCATACCTCAGTTTAAGTATGTAAACATCGGATTTGCTCATCAGACGATAAGCTGACAATATTTACGCATGGTCAAATTAGATTCATGCATAAAGGTAAGGTAATTTTTGTTATGGTCATGTTTTTTGTTAAGACCATGTTCTAACATAGATCGATAAATAAGTTAAAGGTCGTTATATTCCACAGTCAAATCTATTGGTGATCGAATTTGATAACTATTTTATTGGAACAACAAAGAGTATTATTTACGTGAGATCAATGTGTCCAATTATTATAAATAATACATTGCAGGCATCGGTGGATACCCGATTGCCACATTTAGTGATCACGTGATAAACTGATAAAATGTCCAGGTGACGTACTATATGTATGCATAACTCAATAAGCCGTTTATATGTACAGGTGAAGTATTAACGCGATAAGCTGCTGAGATTATTGTGGAAAATCTCTTGTCAAACAAAATATTTTTACCACGATATAACCCAGAAAGATATTATTATTGAAAGGATAATCGATTATTCATGCATTTATTGGAGATGGCATAATTCAAGTTCACATATTGTAGGATATACAATATTTAAAGTGTTCATTTTTAATTTCCCAGTCCGAGTCGCTGTCATCTTGGCCAATGTCACCATCAGTATGAATGCATATATTCCAGTGTTTATCATCAGCATGGTATGAATTAATCATTCTCGGCGTGTTGGTCATTTTGTCGTTGATTACATACAATCAATTGGTACAGCGATAAGCATAACAAATGGAAAATTTCTTGCATCATCATGTTTTCAGTTTGTTCAAAATAACAATAACATCAAAGTAACTTAAAGGGTTGCGTGTTACAGCGTGTACATATTACTTGAGCTAACAGTATGTCTGAGCTAACAGTATGTCCATTTGATCATACACGCATACCTTGATGTTATATCAATAAACCACTCTGGTTATGAGCACAACACTAGGGGATTATAATAGGCTTAGTATTTTCGCTGTGCAATTCTTTGATTATTCCCTCTACGACGTCCCGAGGTTGGTATTATGAAAAATGGCTCGCTGACACATCATCCGAGTAACTTCCCTAAAACAGGGTGGGCGGGGTCCTCGCCCCCTTTTTAGCAAAGCTTTTTAAAATAACCGACTAACGATTCTCGTTCTAAGAACAATAACTCTATAAACGTACGCTCTTTCACTAATTCTTCCAATATTTCGCGATCAGGTTGAGGCGGGGTCCTCGCCCTCTTTTTAGCAGCGATTTTTAAAATAACCGACTGACGATTCTCGTTCTAAGAACAATAACTCTATAAACGTACGCTCTTCCAATAATTCTCGATAATGTAAGTGTGTCATTTATGTTGAAAGATGAATAAAGAGCGTTGCTTTACTATGAGGTAATACTTTACTCCGCTCGTGTTCATCATTGTTTTTTATTGACACACCAAGGTTATGAATAAGCATAAATAATTTTAAGAAAATTTGTTCCATAATCATGTGTAGAATATGTCAGTTCATTCGTGTAGTAATTTCGTATGAATCAAACGCTCTTTATTATTTATGAAAGAGCAATGACGTCAAATTATTTCAGGTAAAACATTGTTGAGACAATTATGCTTTACTATGATGTTCATCATTGTTTTTATTGACACACCAAGGTTATGAATAAGCATAAATAATTGACAATTTGTTCCATAATCATGTGTAGAATATGTCAGTTCATTCGTGTAGTAATTTCGTATGAATCAAACGCTCTTTATTATTTATGTAAGAGCAATGACGTCAAATTATTTCAGGTAAAACATTGTGGAGACAATTATATGATGGAATAGACGGGACGGCGTCTGATGGACTGGTCCGAGTCGCTGTAATCTTGGCCATTGTCACCATCAGTATGAATGCATATATTCCAGTGTTTATCATCAGCATGGTATGAATCATTATCGGCGTGTTGGTCATTTTGTCGTTGATTACAAACAATCAATTGGTACAGCGATACGCATAACAAATTGAAAATTTCTTGCATCATCATGTTTTCAGTTTGTTCAAAATAACAATAACATCAAAGTAACTTCATGTATTGCGTGTATACCCACTTGTACATATTATTTGAGCGTATGTATGCATAGTTCGATAAGCTGCTAATATGTACGTGTGATAAGATTATGTGACGTATTAGCATTAACGCGATAAACAGCTGAGATTATTTAGTTGATTTGTCCGCCATTTAATAGTCGGCCGAGATTATTTTCAGTAAGATGTATGCCTGTCTGAACCTTTAAGCACATAATTTGGTTAAGCCGTCTTAAGCTGAGATTATTTAGTTGATGTGTCAGACATTTAATAGTCGACCGATATTACAAAGCATCTTCACACGATGACTTGTTAGTCAACAATATACACAGAAGACGCTCATACTGCTCTATGAATTGGTTAAGCCATCTTAAGCTGAGATTATTTGCAGACACGCAATAGTCGGCCGAGATATAAAAAAAAACAACTTCACCAAAAATATAAACACATGTGACGCTCTGACGAAAATATACTTCCGCCCATTTTTATCAACGATTCTCAAATATATAGTACTATAGTACTAACATACTCAAAATACACTTATGCCCAATTTTACGATTGAAGCTAACAAGACGCTCATACTACTACTCGTATCTATATTCTTCATACTCACATACCTACCACTATATTACTAAGTTGACCAATCTTATATATGAAACTGGGAATATAGAGCCCCGGAGTTCTGCATTGCATAGTATCCATACCAGGGACATATTCTGTAAGAGCCCAAAATCTAAAACAATTACTGTATTGTCTGTGTTGTTATCAATTCAGTTAAATGTATTTGTCACATACTTATGCTTAAGGGACCTCGGTGGCTCAGTCGGTAAGGGTTCCAAATCCAAAGCTATTCGCCCTTCAGTGATGGCGATAAGGGTTCAAGTCCACATGTTTCCGTAGTGGACTTCGTAACTCGACATCGTTATATGGTAGAGTTGCAATTTAATCGCCGATTGCCGGTGATTTGCCGCCCATGGTCGAGTAGTTAATCAGCCATTGAAATCACTCCTATATTAACCGTAAGTGTGCGGATTTCCTCCACCACTAAAACTGGCAATGTCGTGATATGGCCTTAGTTGATGAAAGCGACATTAAACCTCAACCAATCAATCGATCAACTGAGGCTTAATTGTATAAATACCGGTAGCACGAGAACAATTTATTTTTTTATTTTTTTTGCTTTTTGAGAAATTGTCGTAATAAGGTATCGGTGTTTGATGTGATAGCACATCTACATTAATTCGTCAACAACATTTAGTTAGATATTCAAATTGGAAAAATGGGCATAGCTCCATCATAAAAGGTCGGACTGAACCAAAATTCGAATTTGACCTGTATTTTCATGTTATTAATCCACATACTCATATTAATTTGATAGCTATCCATGTAATCATAACATATGTTATCATCCGGATAAAAGTTGATAAGTGACAAAACTCTGCCAGAAATGGTCGGATCGAATCAAAATTCAATGATCGGGTCGAATCCAAACTCAAACTTGGTCGGAACTTTCTCATATGAAGACCAAATACCATGTTTCATCAAATGCTGTCAAATACTATAATTCATGTTAACATCCGGACAACAAACTAATCGACAAATTATAAGCCAAACAAGAGGCATAACTCCGTCAGTACTGATCAGAGCGAACCCTAATTCGAAACTGACCTGTATCAATCCACATACTAAATTTCAGTTTAACGGGCATAACTCCGCCAGAAATCGTCGGACCGGATAAACAATGGAACTCGATCGTGACGCATACCAAGTTGCATTACATTATGTCGAATACTATTCAAGTTAACATCCGGAAAACAAAATAATCGGCAATTTCCAAGTCGAAAATGGGGCACAACTCGGACTAAACCCAAATGCGAATCGAATGAACTGACGCCCCCGCAAACGGTTCGAACAGGCAGACGGACGGACACCGTTCAATTCTATAGTCTCCCGAAATTATTTTTCTGACAACAATTTTAACAACCAGCATCAGATCCATTCAACACAGCCACTGACACCATATTACATTTATTACATTCGTGTTTCACTCGTATCAACACAGCCACTGGCACCATATTACATTTATTACATTCGTGTTTCACTCGTATCAACACCGGCCACGGGGCTCTTCAACACGATCCAATAACACATACAAGCTTCTATCCAACTGTTACATATTGTACTCACCCTGGCAGTCAACTCCAGCGTCCTGCGAGTGTCCACAGTACAATGTACGCAAATGGGAGCAATCCCATATTGCAGCCTCCTCCCCGGTACATTCGACGGAACTCATCCATATAGGTCCCGTACCTTGTCCGTAGGTTCCTCGCCCTCTGGCGATGCCTCCTCGAAATCCAAGCATCTTGCACACGACAGATGCATCAGAGTCATCCCATCCCACGTCGCACACTGTTCCCCATTGACCGTTCATATACACCTCAACTCGACCGGATGTTATTATTGATCCACCAACCAGGCGAATGTTTTCTGCAACTGATAAAACACATCAATTGGTCGATGTCACTCGATGTGTCGCAGTTACGACCTCATGTGCACCGATTTAAACCATTACACTCTGCTTAATATATTAAATTTAATGTTGATGCCCGGTGTATATCGATGTATAGAATTACTATCTGCATAATATATTAAATTCAATGTTGATACCCGGTGTATATAGAAGTACATTCTTGCAGTACTGTCTGCTTAATATAATAAATGCAATGTTGATGCCCGGCGTATATCGATGTACATCCTTGCAGTACTGTATGCATAATATATTAAATTCAATGTTGGTGCCCGGTGTATACCGTTGTGCAGGCTTACTGTCTGCATAATACAATAAATTCAATGTTATGTCTGTGCCCAGTGAATATCGTTGATGTACATCAACCCATTGAAATGGACTATTGATGATTATATTGGAACCATTCATTGGCCAATCGACTGATTCCGTAATGATGGAGTTTTCGTAATATAACTCCATGAGTAATCATATACAATTATCTGGAAAAGTCATTGAATGTTACCAAAATGGCAATTCCTTGATTCTTTAGTGTTTTCTGTAGCTATGTTATACAATATTTGATGACAGATGTGCACTGTTGAGCTGTCAGCTCTAAAGCCATATTCGTGTTTCTAACGGACATTAGATAGTCTGCTTAACGTAGCGTCTCATCAGAACTAAACTGCTTTATCTACATTTTGGCGGGAAAATAAAATATTGGTATATTTCGTTTCGGTGAGGGATTTCCTGTCCGAAAATCACCAGATATCGGTCTACCAAATTTGAAAGCAGAGCTTGTGTAAATCTGTTCATCTCAAAATCTCACTTTTTTGACAGCTATATTGTTCTATCTCCACTGTGAACCAATTAATCTATTTATTTTGTACCACGTGATTATATAAATTTCAGTGCTAACATGTATCTCTGACCTTCAATGAAAAAAAATGGAACCCGAACTTGACAGAGTGCCAGCGAAGTGACTAGTTGCAAATATTGCCTTTTCGCTCCTTGGTGTGAACATCTTATTTCTAGGATAATAACTTGATTAAAATAACACAGAAATGGCGTGATTTGGGGATTTTTGCAGGTTTATATGATTGAAGAACACGAACAACACTTAAGAACGAAAACAAAAACAGAACAGTTTACACAAATTGTTCTATCTCCAGTTCGTGATTGCACACAAGATATCATATGTTTTGTTTCGAGACTCGTCATATAATAGTATTTTACACCAGCCATCATACCCGCTGTGTAACATCTTCCAAAACAGAATGAGAAGATGTGAACCGGGGGGACCAAACTTTAAACTCGATTTCCCACAAAAATGAAAATATGGAGAGAACACTTTAGTTCTGACGCGACGATAGCTTTCTATAATATTGCATGGAAATGTTGGCAATATGTCTATCGGTCGATAGTTATCGAAGTTGTGTTTGTCCACTGATTTATACACTGGAATGGCGCTGGCTATAGTATGTTCACCCTAATTATGTGGTACTATTCCAGGTGCGAACGACCTGTTGATTATATGAGATTATGGAGTGGAAATATAGTGGATCATCTCTGTAACGAGGATAACTGAAACTGTATTTTGTATTCCATCGTGTTACAAGGGAAATTATTTCTCCTCGTGTGGTTGATGTGAGGAGTTTACTATTTCCTTCATGAGAAAATATTAATTTAAAGAGGTCATGGCTGTCGTACAATTTGAGAATGAATTCATTCCGGAGAAATCGCTGATAACGTGATATGATGAGCTTATTTATTTGAGGGATTTGGCGGCTAAAACTTCATAAGTAAACTCTAGAGAGTTTGAACCGGAACACTGAACTAGTCAAGCATTCACATATGAAAAAACATACACTGGAAGTGAGCATGTAATTTGCAACACTGAAAAGAAAACATCCAGTAATGTGGCACAATGAATTAGAGCGTCAAACTTATCATAGTCATAACTCATTTGTTTCACGATCCCGTGGTCCAAAGGGTCGATAATGAACTAAACATAACGAAATACTCATGTGCTTTGTAACGATCTAGAGAAGTGATAGGGAGTGATATTAACTTTTATTGTGTTTTTCACGAAAACGCTCTTTACTGTTTACCACATAAAAACATCCAGAAACGCTCTTTATTGTCCGGTAAAATTGGAAGCTCCTCGAACAACAAGTAATATCACTACCGCCAAATAGCCAACGAAACGGAGCAATTCTAGGTAACAACACTTGTGCCCAAACTCATTTGTAAATTTTGCAAACCCATTTTGCAATGAAGTTAAAAAAAATTGACAATATGATAGACCGAACCAAGACAGATATTAATAAACAAGTGAATATCAGGAACATGTTCAACAAATAATTACCTTCACAATTAACAATGGCATTATGTATGTCGTATATGTATGGATATATCCATTTAGTATATTATATCAGATAATACAGCATACATAGATTGGAGACATGCACCGAAGAAACTCTCTATCTCATTGTCCGGGGAGTGTTAATTAGTCATCATGCATACATGTGTATATGGCTACTGTTTGCCAGTTAATCAAGACGACATTGGCAGTTAGTTATCCCGCAAATTGTCGTTGTCCTAGTGAGTCTTATAAGTATGTTATAACATGGTGATAATCGTTTTCTTGAAATCGCCTCTCGTCAAGGACTCGTGAATATTTCTCGTATACGATTCTCTATGATGTAATGTACACATCAGTGTGTTCGGACTATCATTTATATTAATAAATGTAAGTTTGATAGAAAACTTTTATTAACAGTTTAATTTGCATATTGTTGCTCTTCTTCGCTATGCTATGCTTTAATTGTCAAAGCTGCAGATTACTGCAGAACATTGATATATACATATATACAATGGGGTCACTTACATTATCATCATCATCATCATCATCATCGAAGTCCCCATCGTCATCATCGTCCTCGACATTGTCTCATCATCAGTTTCATCATCATCATCATCATCATCACCATCCTCATAATCCTCATCATCATAATCATCATCATTGTCCATCATCATCATCATCATCATTATCATCATTATCGTCATCGCCGTCGTCATCATCATCGTCATCATCATCATCGTCGTCGCTAATCATCTTCATCTTGGCATCTTAGTGATTGTCGTCCTGGCAACGTTTATAACGTCATCATCAATATCGTCGTAATTTGTTTTCTCATTTTGTAGATTAGGTACACATGATGTGTGCTCCTTTATACATAAGTATGATGTATACAATCATTAACTTACCCGGACATTCCACCCCAGCATCCTGGGTGTGTTGACAGCTATTTGTTCCCCATCCGTTGTGAGTGCAATCCCACACTGAAGTCTCATTTCCAGCGCATGTGACTTCGTCCAGCCAGATTGGTCCCGTCCCTTGTCCATAGCTTCTGGCAATACCGCCTTGGAAACCAAGAGTCCTGCACACGATAGCTGCATCAGTATTATCCCATCCGTTGATGCACACCGTTCCCCATTGCTCGTTCCTATACACTTCAACTCGACCAGATGCTGTACTATTTCCACCAACTAACCGAATATCGCCTAAAATGGAACACACATGAAGTCGTTTAGTATCAAGCAAGTATGTGTATGTATATTTATTTTGTTGCTATTATTTTTGTAATGTGTTGGCCGTGCGCTCTCATATGTACACATATGTTGTAGATATTGCTAGACATCTACTTCTATTTATAACAGGCCAATCAGCCCTCGGCCAATTGAAGCAATCTAATGAGGTTCGGTGACCGACCTTTATTTACTGTAAAATCTTTTAGTCGTCGCCTGTTCTATCAAACGGTCTGTCGTGATCAGAACAAAATTCTGTATTATATTCGCGGCGCAGAGCTTGATTGACCAATTATATGCATTCCCGATCATTCAAACAAATAATTGGTTCAGCGAGGTGAGCATTACTAACATGGGCTGTGATACCATGTTTTTCACAACAAGCAAATGGAGGGACCAAGCGACATGGAAAACAGGAGCGAAACATCATGCCAAAGAAGATATAAACGTTAATAAAATGAAATCAGAACAGTTTGTAATAGCAAATATACTATACTAAATCTTCAGATCGATGGGGTGGTATATTCGGACGAATTGCATGGGCATTTGCTTTGTCGGGGAAATCTTGAAATTACTATCCTGAACAGTGGCGAATTTAGATCCCCACTCACCAACACAATAAAAAATGCAACCAACGACGTACCGTTGTACAGCACAGGCAACAACTAACAGACATTCAGTATAAAAAGGTCGATAACCGGATCCCATTGGATAACTTGCGTCGGTCGAAAGTGCTGCTTGTGATATTATAAATCCGGCTTCGGATGTATATGTAATACATACATCCGATACGTAGAAATAATCACAATAGAAGAGAAGAGTAGTGGGATACTCTTTAATTAATCTAAGATCAACACACAAATACATATAAATATAGTTCACTGAAATACTGAAGATGGAGCGCAAGGCGTCTTCCCGTGTGGATGTACACCAATGTATTGGTCGAGGGCGGTAGAATAACTGTAAACACATACTCCATTATAAGATATGGGTGTAATATCGACTATATGGAATATTGATTGGTATTCACCGGACCATGCTTGTAAGACTCACCATATATTTAATTGGTACGACAAACTCACTGATTGTAAATTTCTCGGGCTGATTGGGTGTCATAAATATGTTATAAGCACGGCGCCCGATTTATAAGTGAAATAAACACCACTCGCGCCCTCCGGGCGCTTGTGATTTGTATTTCACTTATAAATGGGACACCGTGCTTATATTGTATATATATCTCAATATCCTCTATACTAACTTGGACAAGAGACTTTCGTACCACTTTTACAACTCAAAGCCGGTGTTTGGAATACAGTCCCTTGAAACTTTACTTATCCCAGTTCCAACAATACGATAATCATGACATGTTTATTGTCCATAATTTATATGACCAGTCACAACATACGGCCCGGGATTCTCATGATATATTGTGGCAATACGGGTATAAATCCCAGGTCATGTGTGGCGGAAATTCAGTTCGTTGTCAGCATGGTTGATCTTATAGACGTAATGCTGATGAGGGAAGAGGGTTTCTTAGGTTTGGATCTGACATCAACCACGACGCCATGCATCACCTCAAGCCCCTTCAAGTCCGTGGTTTGATTTGAATGCGATTTCGGTTTCACGGGCCTATCACCTCTTTGGATTTATGAAAAGCGACAAACGGTCGATGTGCTCGCTGATGGACACCACTCATAGACGTTGCTAGTGTTGTCCGACTGGGGGTGAGACCATAACATTTCCAACTATATAAGATTTGGTCTAATAAAATGTTCCAACTGTATAGGATTAGGTTTTGAGTAATGCAAAATTACAATATTGGCTTAATGGTTTAATAATTTGGGTTTATGTATATTTTAATAGTATGGACTGTGTAAATAAAGACACCGACACTAGTAACAAGAATGACATAGCATTGATATATGTTTTATGTTTTGAGCACATTATACATGATTTGATAAGAATATGGTTGAGGAATGAATACGACTTTAAATACATGTATTCAAATTCAGTGAGTCATAAGTTATAACTTACACAATGGTGACACGTATGCATGCTGATTGATTGTTATATTGTTAAGCTGTCCCCAGAAAAAAAGATATAGAGGTTTGGCATTATTAATAGACTAGTGACCACGAATATATGGTCTCAACATGAAGGAAATGCTTTGCTTTCAATTTCAAATATGTGTTCAGGTAATGCGCTTTAGTGGAATGCATTTATTCAAATGACAGTCTATTAACTGTAAATTGCCGGATATATTTCAATAAACTGAGTATTATACTGCTATGAGAGGAACTAACTATATAAGTATAAGTACAACTATTGGTATTTGAGTCATGAAATTTCCAACTATCGAACATTATGGTCCAAATTGGGGGTGAGACACACCTCGGTCCACTGTCGTTACGTCCCGGGCATCACTTCTGATTTGGACTTATCAAGTCGAATCAAAGTCGACGCGATGTGCACCATGCTGAAACGTTTTTTTTTTTTGCGACTGGCTTCATTGTGTAATTCCAGCTTCGACTAAACACATAATCAAAAGTGAACATTGAGGCTTATATAAAGGTCTCTAATAACAGCATGCTGACATACTAAATCAGATTGCCTACGACTAAACACACTATCAGAAGTGAACAGTGAGGCTTATATAAAGGTCTCTAATAACAGCATGCTGACATACTGACTCAGATGACCTACGACTAATCACATAATCAGAAGTGAACACTGAGGCTTATATAACGGTCTCTAATAACGGCATGTTGGCATACTGAATCAGATCACCTACGACTAAACTATCATCAGAAGTGAACATTGAGGCTTATATAAAGGTCACTAATAATAGCGTGCTCGCATACTGAATCAGATGGCATACGACTAAACACATAATCAGAAGTGAACATTGAGGCATATATAGTGGTCTCTAATAACAGCATGTTGGCATACTGACCCAGATGACCTTCGACTAAACACATAGTCAGAAGTGAACATTGAGGCTTATCTAACGGTCTCTAATAACAGCATGCTAACATACTGAATCAGATTATATACGACTAAACACATAATCAGAAGTGAACAGTGAGGCTTATATAAAGGTCTCTAATAACAGGTTACAGGCATACTGAATCAGATGACCTACGACCAAACACATAATCAGAATTGAGCATTGAGGCTTATATAAAGCTCTCTAATAACAGCATGCTGGTATACTAAATCAGATGACCTACGACTAAACACATAATCAGAAGAGAACATTGAGGCTTATATAAAGGTATCTAATAACAGGTTACAGTCATACTGAATCAGATGACCTACGACTAAACACATAATCAGAATTGAACATTGAGGCTTATATAAATGTCTCTAATAACAGGATGCTGGCATACTGAATCAGATGACCTGCGACTATACACATAATCGGAAGTGAACATTGAGGCTTATATAAAGGTCTCTAATAACAGCATGCTAACATACTGAATCATATGACCTACGACTAAACACATAATCGGAAGTGAACATTGAGGCTTATATAAATGTCTCTAATAACAGGATTCTGGCATACTGAATCAGATGACCTGCGACTAAACACATAATCGGAAGTGAACATTGAGGCTTATATAAAGGTCTCTTATAACAGCATGCTAACATACTGAATCATATGACCTACGACTAAACACATAATCAGAAGTGAACATTGAGGCTTATATAAAGGTTTCTAATAATAACATGCTGTCATACTGAATCAGATGACCTACGACTAAACACATAATCAGAAGTTAACATTGAGACATATATAAAGGTATCTAACAACAGCATGCTGGCATACTGAATCAGATGACTTAAGACTAAACACATAATCAGAATTGAACAGTTAGGCTTATATAAAGGTATCTAATAACAGCATGCTGACATACTGAATCAGATGACCTACGACTAAACACATAATCAGAAGTGAACATTGAGGCTTATATAAAGGTCTCTAATAACAGCATGCTGACATACTGAATCAGATGACCTACGACTAAACACATAATCATAAGTGAACAATGAGGCTTATATAAAGGCATCTAATAACAGCATGCTGGCTTACTGAATCATACGATCTACGATTAAACACATAATAATCAGAAATGAACACTTAAGCTAATATAAAGGTCTCTAATAACAGCATGCTGACATACTGAATCAGATGAACTACGACTAAACACATAATCAGAAGTGAACAATGAGGCTTATATAAAGGTCTCTAATAACAGCATGCTGGCATACTGAATCAGATGACATACGACTAAACACATAATCAGAAGTGAACATTGAGGCTTATACAAAGGTCTCTAATAACAGCATCGGGCATACTGAATCAGATGACCAACGACTAAACACATAATCAGAAGTGAACATTGAGGCTTATATTAAGGTCTCTAATAACAGCATGCTGACATACTGAATCAGATGACCTACGACTAAACACATAATCATAAGTGAACAATGAGGCTTATATAAAGGCATCTAATAACAGTATGCTGGCTTACTGAATCATACGATCTACGAATAAACACATAATCAGAAGTGAACATTGAGGCTTATATAAAGGTTTCTAATATCAGCATGCTGGCTTACTGAATCAGATGACCTACGACTAAACATATAATCAGAAGTGAACAGTGAGGCTTATATAAAGGTCTCTAATAACATCATGCGGACATACTGAATCAGATGACCTACGACTAAACATATAATCTGAAGAGAACAATGAGGCTTATATAAAGGTTTCTAATAACAGCATGATGGCATACTGAATCAGATGACCTACGACTAAACATATAATCAGAAGTGAACATTGAGGCTTATATAAAGGTCTCTAATAACAGCATGCTGACATACTGAATCAGATGACATACTACTAAACACATAATCAGAAGTGAACAGTCAGGCTTATACAAAGGTCTCAAATAACAGCATGCTGACATACTGAATCAGATGACCTACGACTAACACATAATCAAAAGTGAACATTGAGGCTTATATAAAAGTCTCTAATAACAGCATGCTGGCATACTGAATCAGATGAACTACGACTAAACACATAATCAGAAGTGAACATTGAGGCTTATATAAAGGTCTCTAATAACAACAAGCTGGCATACTGAATCAGATGACCTACGACTAAAAACATAATCAGAAGTAAACATTGAGGCTTATATCAAGGTATCTAATAACAGCATGCTGGCATACTGAATCACATGACCTACGACTAAACACATAATCAGAAGTGAATATTGAGGCTTATATAAAGGTCTCTAATAACAACATGCTGGCATACTGAATCAGATGACCTACGACTAAAAACATAATCAGAAGTGAACATTGAGGCTTAAATAGGTCTCTAATAACAACATGCTGGCATACTGAATCAGATGAACTACAACTAAACCCATAATCAGTAGTGAACATTGGGGCTTATATAAATGTCTCTAATAACAGTATGCTGACATACTGAATCAGATGACCTACGACTAAACACATAATAATCAGAAGTGAACATTGAGGCTTATATAAAGGTCTCTAATAACAGTATGCTGGCTTACTGAATCAGATGACCTACGACTAAACACATAATCAGAAGTTAACATTGAGGCTTATATATAGGTCTCTAATAACAGCATGCTGACATACTGAATCAGATGACCAACGACTAAACACATAATCATAAGTGAACAGTGAGGCTTATATAAAGGTCTCTAATAACAGCATGCTGACATACTGAATCAAATTACCTACGACTAAATACAAAATCAGATTTGAACATTGAGGCTTATATGAAGGTCTCCAATAACAGCATGCTGCCATACTGAATCAGATGATCTACGAAAAAACACATAATCAGAAGTGAACATTGAGGCTTATATAAAGGTCTATAATAACAGCATGCTGACATACTGAATCAGATGACATACGACTAAACACATAATCAGAAGTGAACATTGAGGCTTATATAAAGGTCTCTAATAACAGTATGCTGACATACTGAATCAGATGACCTTACGACTAAACACATAATCATAAGTGAACAATGAGGCTTATATAAAGGCATCTAATAACAGTATGCTGGCTTACTGAATCATACGATCTACGAATAAACACATAATCAGAAGTGAACATTGAGGCTTATATAAAGGTCTCTAATAAGAGCATGATGACATTCTGAATCAGATGACCTACGACTAAACACATAATCAGAAGTGAACATTGAGGCTGATGTAAAGGCATCTAATAACAGTATGCTGGCATACTGAATCAGATAACATGCGACTAAACACATGATCAGAAGTGAACATTGAGGCTTATATAAAGGTCTCTAATAACAGCATGCTGGCATACTGAATCAGATGACCTACGACTAAACACATGATCAGAAGTGAACATTGAGGCTTATATAAAGGTCTCTAATAACAGCATGCTGGCATACTGAATCAGATGACCAACGACTAAACACATGATCAGAAGTGAACATTGAGGCTTATATAAAGGTCTCTAATAACAGCATGATGACATTCTGAATCAGATGACCTACGACTAAACACATAATCAGAAGTGAACATTGAGGCTGATGTAAAGGCATCTAATAACAGTATGCTGGCATACTGAATCAGATGACCTATGACAAAACACATAATCATAAGTGAACATTGAGGCTTATATAAAGGTCTCTAATAACAGCATGCTGACATACTGAATCAGATGACCTACGACTAAACACATAATCATAAGTGAACAATGAGGCTTATATAAAGGCATCTAATTACAGCATGCTGGCTTACTGAATCATACGATCTACGATTAAACACATAATAATCAGAAGTGAACACTTAAGCTAATATAAAGGTATCTAATAACAGCATGCTGACATACTGAATCAGATGAACTACGACTAAACACATAATCAGAAGTGAGCAATGAGGCTTATATAAAGGTCTCTAATAACAGCATGCTGGCATACTGAATCAGATGACATACGACTAAACACATAATCAGAAGTGAACATTGAGGCTTATATAAAGGTCTCTAATAACAGCATGCTGGCATACTGAATCAGATGACCAACGACTAAACACATAATCAGAAGTGAACATTGAGGCTTATATACAGGTCTCTAATAACAGCATGCTGACATACTGAATGAGATGACCTACGACTAAACACATAATCATAAGTGAACAATGAGGCTTATATAAAGGCATCTAATAACAGTATGCTGGCTTACTGAATCAGATGACATACGTCTAAACACATAATCAGAAGTGAACATTGAGTCTTCTATAAAGGTATATAATAACAGTATGCTGGCATACTGAATCAGATGGCATACTACTAAACACATAATCAGAAGTGAACAGTCAGGCTTATACAAAGGTCTCAAATAACAGCATGCTGACATACTGAATCAGATGACCTACGACTAACACATAATCAAAAGTGAACATTGAGGCTTATATAAAGGTCTCTAATAACAGCATGCTGGCATACTGAATCAGATGAACTACGACTAAACACATAATCAGAAGTGAACAACGAGGCTTATATCAAGGTATCTAATAACAGCATGCTGGCATACTGAATCAGATGACCAACGACTAAACACATGATCAGAAGTGAACAACGAGGCTTATATCAAGGTATATAATAACAGTATGCTGGCATACTGAATCACATGACCTACGACTAAACACATAATCATAAGTGAACAATGAGGCTTATATAAAGGTCTCTAATAATAACATGCTGGCATACTGAATCAGATGACCTACGACTAAAAACATAATCAGAAGTGAACATTGAGGCTTATATAGGTCTCTAATAACAGCATGCAGGCATACTGAATCAGATGAACTACAACTAAACCCATAATCAGTAGTGAACATTGAGGCTTATATAAATGTCTCTAATAACAGTATGCTGACATACTGAATCAGATGACCTACGACTAAACACATAATAATCAGAAGTGAACATTGAGGCTTATATAAAGGTCTCTAATAACAGTATGCTGGCTTACTGAATCAGATGACCTACGACTAAACACATAATCAGAAGTAAACATTGAGGCTTATATATAGGTCTCTAATAACAGCATGCTGACATACTGAATCAGATGACCAACGACTAAACACATAATCATAAGTGAACAGTGAGGCTTATATAAAGGTCTCTAATAACAGCATGCTGACACACTGAATCAAATTACCTACGACTAAATACAAAATCAGATTTGAACATTGAGGCTTATATAAAGGTCTCCAATAACAGCATGCTGCCATACTGAATCAGATGATCTACGAAAAAACACATAATCAGAAGTGAACATTGAGGCTTATATAAAGGTCTATAATAACAGCATGCTGACATACTGAATCAGATGACATACGACTAAACACATAATCAGAAGTGAACATTGAGGCTTATATAAAGGTCTCTTATAACAGCATGCTGACATACTGAATCAGATGACCTTACGACTAAACACATAATCATAAGTGAACAATGAGGCTTATATAAAGGCATCTAATAACAGTATGCTGGCTTACTGAATCATACGATCTACAAATAAACACATAATCAGAAGTGAACATTGAGGCTTATATAAAGGTCTCTAATAAGAGCATGATGACATTCTGAATCAGATGACCTACGACTAAACACATAATCAGAAGTGAACATTGAGGCTGATGTAAAGGCATCTAATAACAGTATGCTGGCATACTGAATCAGATAACATGCGACTAAACACATGATCAGAAGTGAACATTGAGGCTTATATAAAGGTCTCTAATAACAGCATGCTGGCATACTGAATCAGATGACCTACGACTAAACACATGATCAGAAGTGAACATTGAGGCTTATATAAAGGTCTCTAATAACAGCATGCTGGCATACTGAATCAGATGACCTACGACTAAAAACATAATCAGAAGTGAACATTGAGGCTTATATAGGTCTCTAATAACAGCATGCTGGTATACTGAATCAGATGAACTACAACTAAACCCATAATCAGTAGTGAACATTGATGCTTATATAAATGTCTCTAATAACAGTATGCTGACATACTGAATCAGATGACCTACGACTAAACACATAATAATCAGAAGTGAACATTGAGGCTTATATAAAGGTCTCTAATAACAGTATGCTGGCTTACTGAATCAGATGACCTACGACTAAACACATAATCAGAAGTAAACATTGAGGCTTATATAAAGGTCTCTAATAACAGCATGCTGACATACTGAATCAAATTACCTACGACTAAATACAAAATCAGATTTGAACATTGAGGCTTATATAAAGGTCTCCAATAACAGCATGCTGCCATACTGAATCGGATGATCTACGAAAAAACACATAATCAGAAGTGAACATTGAGGCTTATATAAAGGTCTATAATAACAGCATGCTGACATACTTAATCAGATGACATACGACTAAACACATAATCAGAAGTGAACATTGAGGCTTATATAAAGGTCTCTAATAACAGCATGCTGACATACTGAATCAGATGACCTTACGACTAAACACATAATCATAAGTGAACAATGAGGCTTATATAAAGGCATCTAATAACAGTATGCTGGCTTACTGAATCATATGATCTACGAATAAACACATAATCAGAAGTGAACATTGAGGCTTATATAAAGGTCTCTAATAAGAGCATGATGACATTCTGAATCAGATGACCTACGACTAAACACATAATCAGAAGTGAACATTGAGGCTGATGTAAAGGCATCTAATAACAGTATGCTGGCATACTGAATCAGATAACATGCGACTAAACACATGATCAGAAGTGAACATTGAGGCTTATATAAAGGTCTCTAATAACAGCATGCTGGCATACTGAATCAGATGACCTACGACTAAACACATGATCAGAAGTGAACATTGAGGCTTATATAAAGGTCTCTAATAACAGCATGCTGGCATACTGAATCAGATGACCAACGACTAAACACATGATCAGAAGTGAACATTGAGGCTTATATAAAGGTCTCTAATAACAGCATGATGACATTCTGAATCAGATGACCTACGACTAAACACATAATCAGAAGTGAACATTGAGGCTGATGTAAAGGCATCTAATAACAGTATGCTGGCATACTGAATCAGATGACCTATGACAAAACACATAATCATAAGTGAACATTGAGGCTTATATAAAGGTCTCTAATAACAGCATGCTGACATACTGAATCAGATGACCTACGACTAAACACATAATCATAAGTGAACAATGAGGCTTATATACAGGCATCTAATAACAGCATGCTGGCTTACTGAATCATACGATCTACGATTAAACACATAATAATCAGAAGTGAACACTTAAGCTAATATAAAGGTATCTAATAACAGCATGCTGACATACTGAATCAGATGAACTACGACTAATCACATAATCACAAGTGAGCAATGAGGCTTATATAAAGGTCTCTAATAACAGCATGCTGGCATACTGAATCAGATGACATACGACTAAACACATAATCAGAAGTGAACATTGAGGCTTATATAAAGGTCTCTAATAACAGCATGCTGGCATACTGAATCAGATGACATACGACTAAACACATAATCAGAAGTGAACATTGAGGTTTATATACAGGTCTCTAATAACAGCATGCTGACATACTGAATCAGATGACCTACGACTAAACACATAATCATAAGTGAACAATGAGGCTTATATAAAGGCATCTAATAACAGTATGCTGGCTTACTGAATCAGATGACATACGACTAAACATATAATCAGAAGTGAACAGTCAGGCTTATATAAAGGTCTCTAATAACATCATGCGGACATTCTGAATCAGATGACCTACGACTAAACACATAATCAGAAGTGAACAATGAGGCTTATATAAAGGTTTCTAATAACAGCATGATGGCATACTGAATCAGATGACCTACGACTAAACATATAATCAGAAGTGAACATTGAGGCTTATATAAAGGTCTCTAATAACAGCATGCTGACATACTGAATCAGATGACATACGTCTAAACACATAATCAGAAGTGAACATTGAGTCTTATATAAAGGTATCTAATAACAGTATGCTGGCATACTGAATCAGATGGCATACTACTAAACACATAATCAGAAGTGAACAGTCAGGCTTATACAAAGGTTTCAAATAACAGCATGCTGACATACTGAATCAGATGACCTACGACTAACACATAATCAAAAGTGAACATTGAGGCTTATATAAAGGTCTCTAATAACAGCATGCTGGCATACTGAATCAGATGAACTACGACTAAACACATAATCAGAAGTGAACAACGAGGCTTATATCAAGGTATCTAATAACAGCATGCTGGCATACTGAATCAGATGAACTACAACTAAACCCATAATCAGTAGTGAACATTGATGCTTATATAAATGTCTCTAATAACAGTATGCTGACATACTGAATCAGATGACCTACGACTAAACACATAATAATCAGAAGTGAACATTGAGGCTTATATAAAGGTCTCTAATAACAGTATGCTGGCTTACTGAATCAGATGACCTACGACTAAACACATAATCAGAAGTAAACATTGAGGCTTATATAAAGGTCTCTAATAACAGCATGCTGACATACTGAATCAAATTACCTACGACTAAATACAAAATCAGATTTGAACATTGAGGCTTATATAAAGGTCTCCAATAACAGCATGCTGCCATACTGAATCGGATGATCTACGAAAAAACACATAATCAGAAGTGAACATTGAGGCTTATATAAAGGTCTATAATAACAGCATGCTGACATACTGAATCAGATGACATACGACTAAACACATAATCAGAAGTGAACATTGAGGCTTATATAAAGGTTTCTAATAACAGCATGCTGACATACTGAATCAGATGACCTTACGACTAAACACATAATCATAAGTGAACAATGAGGCTTATATAAAGGCATCTAATAACAGTATGCTGGCTTACTGAATCATACGATCTACGAATAAACACATAATCAGAAGTGAACATTGAGGCTTATATAAAGGTCTCTAATAAGAGCATGATGACATTCTGAATCAGATGACCTACGACTAAACACATAATCAGAAGTGAACATTGAGGCTGATGTAAAGGCATCTAATAACAGTATGCTGGCATACTGAATCAGATAACATGCGACTAAACACATGATCAGAAGTGAACATTGAGGCTTATATAAAGGTCTCTAATAACAGCATGCTGGCATACTGAATCAGATGACCTACGACTAAACACATGATCAGAAGTGAACATTGAGGCTTATATAAAGGTCTCTAATAACAGCATGCTGGCATACTGAATCAGATGACCAACGACTAAACACATGATCAGAAGTGAACATTGAGGCTTATATAAAGGTCTCTAATAACAGCATGGTGACATTCTGAATCAGATGACCTACGACTAAACACATAATCAGAAGTGAACATTGAGGCTGATGTAAAGGCATCTAATAACAGCATGCTGGCATACTGAATCAGATGACCAACGACTAAACACATAATCAGAAGTGAACATTGAGGCTTATATAAAGGTCTCTAATAACAGCATGCTGACATACTGAATCAGATGACCTTACGACTAACACATAATCAAAAGTGAACATTGATAATTATATAAAGGTCTCTAATAACAGTATGCTGGCATACTGAATAATATTACCTACGACTAACACATAATCAAAAGTGAACATTGAGGCTTCTATAAAGGTCTTTAAAAACAGCAGGCTGGCATACTGAATCAGATGACCTACGACTAAACACATAATCAGAAGTGAACATTGAGGCTTATATAAAGGTATCTAATAACAGGTTACAGTCATACTGAATCAGATGACCTACGACTAAACAGATAATCAGAATTGAACATAGAGGCCTATATAAAGGTTTATAATAACAGCATGCTGGCACACTAAATCAGATGACCTACGACTAAACACATAATCACAAGTGAACATTGAGGCTTATATAAATGTCTCTAATAACAGGATGCTGGCATACTGAATCAGATGACCTGCGACTAAACACATAATCGGAAGTGAACACTGAGGCTTATATAAAGGTATCTAATAACAGCATGCTAACATACTGAATCATATGACCTACGACTAAACACATAATCAGAAGTGAACATTGAGGCTTATATAAAGGTCTCTAATAACAGCATACCGGCATCCTGAATCAGACGACCAACGACTAAACACATAATCAAAGGTGAACATTGAGGCTTATATAAGGGTCTCTAATAACAGCATGCTGGCATACTGAATCAGATGACCTACGACTAAACACATAATCTGAAGTGAACATTGAGGCTTAGATAAAGGTATCTAATAACAGCATGCTGGTATACTGAATCAGATGTCCTACGAATAAATACATAATCAGAAGTGAACATTGAGGCTTATATAAGGGTCTCTAATAACAGCATGCTGACATACTGGATCAGATGACCTACGACTAAACACATAATCAGAAGTGAACATTGAGGCTTATATAACGGTCTCTAATAACAGTATGCTGACAAACACTGAATCAGATGACTTACGACTAAACACATAATCAGAAGTGAACATTGAGGCTTATATAAAGGTCTCAAATAACAGGTTACAGACATACTGAATCAGATGACCTACGACCAAACAGATAATCAGAATTGAGCATTGAGGCTTATATAAAGCTCTCTAATAACAGCATGCTGGTATACTAAATCAGATGACCTACGACTAAACACATAATCAGAAGTGAACATTGAGGCTTATATAAAGGTCTCTAATAACAGTATGCTGGCTTACTGAATCAGATGACCAACGACTAAACACATAATCATAAGTGAACAGTGAGGCTTATATAAAGGTCTCTAATAACAGCATGCTGACATACTGAATCAAATTACCTACGACTAAATACAAAATCAGATTTGAACATTGAGGCTTATATAAAGGTCTCCAATAACAGCATGCTGCCATACTGAATCAGATGATCTACGAAAAAACACATAATCAGAAGTGAACATTGAGGCTTATATAAAGGTCTATAATAACAGCATGCTGACATACTGAATCAGATGACATACGACTAAACACATAATCAGAAGTGAACATTGAGGCTTATATAAAGGTCTCTAATAACAGCATGCTGACATACTGAATCAGATGACCTTACGACTAAACACATAATCATAAGTGAACAATGAGGCTTATATAAAGGCATCTAATAACAGTATGCTGGCTTACTGAATCTTACGATCTACGAATAAACACATAATCAGAAGTGAACATTGAGGCTTATATAAAGGTCTCTAATAAGGGCATGATGACATTCTGAATCAGATGACCTACGACTAAACACATAATCAGAAGTGAACATTGAGGCTGATGTAAAGGCATCTAATAACAGTATGCTGGCATACTGAATCAGATAACATGCGACTAAACACATGATCAGAAGTGAACATTGAGGCTTATATAAAGGTCTCTAATAACAGCATGCTGGCATACTGAATCAGATGACCTACGACTAAACACATGATCAGAAGTGAACATTGAGGCTTATATAAAGGTCTCTAATAACAGCATGCTGGCATACTGAATCAGATGACCAACGACTAAACACATGATCAGAAGTGAACATTGAGGCTTATATAAAGGTCTCTAATAACAGCATGATGACATTCTGAATCAGATGACCTACGACTAAACACATAATCAGAAGTGAACAATGAGGCTGATGTAAAGGCATCTAATAACAGTATGCTGGCATACTGAATCAGATGACCTATGACAAAACACATAATCATAAGTGAACATTGAGGCTTATATAAAGGTCTCTAATAACAGCATGCTGACATACTGAATCAGATGACCTACGACTAAACACATAATCATAAGTGAACAATGAGGCTTATATAAAGGCATCTAATAACAGCATGCTGGCTTACTGAATCATACGATCTACGATTAAACACATAATAATCAGAAGTGAACACTTAAGCTAATATAAAGGTATCTAATAACAGCATGCTGACATACTGAATCAGATGAACTACGACTAAACACATAATCAGAAGTAAGCAATTAGGCTTATATAAAGGTCTCTAATAACAGCATGCTGGCATACTGAATCAGATGACATACGACTAAACACATAATCAGAAGTGAACATTGAGGCTTATATAAAGGTCTCTAATAACAGCATGCTGGCATACTGAATCAGATGACCTACGACTAAACACATAATCAGAAGTGAACATTGAGGTTTATATACAGGTCTCTAATAACAGCATGCTGACATACTGAATCAGATGACCTACGACTAAACACATAATCATAAGTGAACAATGAGGCTTATATAAAGGCATCTAATAACAGTATGCTGGCTTACTGAATCAGATGACATACGACTAAACATATAATCAGAAGTGAACAGTGAGGCTTATATAAAGGTCTCTAATAACATCATGCGGACATTCTGAATCAGATGACCTACGACTAAACACATAATCAGAAGTGAACAATGAGGCTTATATAAAGGTTTCTAATAACAGCATGATGGCATACTGAATCAGATGACCTACGACTAAACATATAATCAGAAGTGAACATTGAGGCTTATATAAAGGTCTCTAATAACAGCATGCTGACATACTGAATCAGATGACATACGTCTAAACACATAATCAGAAGTGAACATTGAGTCTTATATAAAGGTATCTAATAACAGTATGCTGGCATACTGAATCAGCTGGCATACTACTAAACACATAATCGGAAGTGAACAGTCAGGCTTATACAAAGGTCTCAAATAACAGCATGCTGACATACTGAATCAGATGACCTACGACTAACACATAATCAAAAGTGAACATTGAGGCTTATATAAAGGTCTCTAATAACAGCATGCTGGCATACTGAATCAGATGAACTACGACTAAACACATAATCAGAAGTGAACAACGAGGCTTATATCAAGGTATCTAATAACAGTATGCTGGCATACTGAATCACATGACCTACGACTAAACACATAATCAGAAGTGAATATTGAGGCTTATATAAAGGTCTCTAATAATAACATGCTGGCATACTGAATCAGATGACCTACGACTAAAAACATAATCAGAAGTGAACATTGAGGCTTATATAGATCTCTGATAACAGAAAGCTGGCATACTGAATCAGATGAACTACAACTAAACCCATAATCAGTAGTGAACATTGATGCTTATATAAATGTCTCTAATAACAGTATGCTGACATACTGAATCAGATGACCTACGACTAAACACATAATAATCAGAAGTGAACATTGAGGCTTATATAAAGGTCTCTAATAACAGTATGCTGGCTTACTGAATCAGATGACCTACGACTAAACACATAATCAGAAGTAAACATTGAGTCTTATATAAAGGTCTCTAATAACAGCATGCTGACATACTGAATCAAATTACCTACGACTAAATACAAAATCAGATTTGAACATTGAGGCTTATATAAAGGTCTCCAATAACAGCATGCTGCCATACTGAATCGGATGATCTACGAAAAAACACATAATCCGAAGTGAACATTGAGGCTTATATAAAGGTCTATAATAACAGCATGCTGACATACTGAATCAGATGACATACGACTAAACACATAATCAGAAGTGAACATTGAGGCTTATATAAAGGTCTCTAATAACAGCATGCTGACATACTGAATCAGATGACCTTACGACTAACACATAATCAAAAGTGAACATTGATAATTATATAAAGGTCTCTAATAACAGCATGCTGGCATACTGAATAATATTACCTACGACTAACACATAATCAAAAGTGAACATTGAGGCTTCTATAAAGGTCTTTAAAAACAGCAGGCTGGCATACTGAATCAGATGACCTACGACTAAACACATAATCAGAAGTGAACATTGAGGCTTATATAAAGGTATCTAATAACAGGTTACAGTCATACTGAATCAGATGACCTACGACTAAACAGATAATCAGAATTGAACATAGAGGCCTATATAAAGGTTTATAATAACAGCATGCTGGCACACTAAATCAGATGACCTACGACTAAACACATAATCACAAGTGAACATTGAGGCTTATATAAATGTCTCTAATAACAGGATGCTGGCATACTGAATCAGATGACCTGCGACTAAACACATAATCGGAAGTGAACACTGAGGCTTATATAAAGGTATCTAATAACAGCATGCTAACATACTGAATCATATGACCTACGACTAAACACATAATCAGAAGTGAACATTGAGGCTTATATAAAGGTCTCTAATAACAGCATACCGGCATCCTGAATCAGACGACCAACGACTAAACACATAATCAAAGGTGAACATTGAGGCTTATATAAGGGTCTCTAATAACAGCATGCTGGCATACTGAATCAGATGACCTACGACTAAACACATAATCTGAAGTGAACATTGAGGCTTAGATAAAGGTATCTAATAACAGCATGCTGGTTTACTGAATCAGATGACCTACGAATAAATACATAATCAGAAGTTAACATTGAGGCTTATATAAAGGTCTCTAATAACAGCATGCTGACATACTGAATCAGATGACCTACGACTAAACACATAATCAGAAGTGAACATTGAGGCTTATATAACGGTCTCTAATAATAGTATGCTGACAAACACTGAATCAGATGACTTACGACTAAACACATAATCAGAAGTGAACATTGAGGCTTATATAAAGGTCTCTAATAACAGGTTACAGACATACTGAATCAGATGACCTACGACCAAACAGATAATCAGAATTGAGCAATGAGGCTTATATAAAGCTCTCTAATAACAGCATGCTGGTATACAAAATCAGATGACCTACGACTAAACACATAATCAGAAGTGAACATTGAGGCTTATATAAAGGTATCTAATAACAGGTTACAGTCATACTGAATCAGATGACCTACGACTAAACAGATAATCAGAATTGAACATTGAGGCTTAGATAAAGGTATCTAATAACAGCATGCTGGTATACTGAATCAGATGACCTACGAATAAATACATAATCAGAAGTGAACATTGAGGCTTATATAAAGGTCTCTAATAACAGCATGCTGGCATACTGAATCAGATGACATACGACTAAACACATAATCAGAAGTGAACATTGAGGCTTATATAAAGGTCTCTAATAACAGCATGCTGGCATACTGAATCAGATGACATACGACTAAACACATAATCAGAAGTGAACATTGAGGTTTATATACAGGTCTCTTATAACAGCATGCTGACATACTGAATCAGATGACCTACGACTAAACACATAATCATAAGTGAACAATGAGGCTTATATAAAGGCATCTAATAACAGTATGCTGGCTTACTGAATCAGATGACATACGACTAAACATATAATCAGAAGTGAACAGTCAGGCTTATATAAAGGTCTCTAATAACATCATGCGGACATTCTGAATCAGATGACCTACGACTAAACACATAATCAGAAGTGAACAATGAGGCTTATATAAAGGTTTCTAATAACAGCATGATGGCATACTGAATCAGATGACCTACGACTAAACATATAATCAGAAGTGAACATTGAGGCTTATATAAAGGTCTCTAATAACAGCATGCTGACATACTGAATCAGATGACATACGTCTAAACACATAATCAGAAGTGAACATTGAGTCTTATATAAAGGTATCTAATAACAGTATGCTGGCATACTGAATCAGATGGCATACTACTAAACACATAATCAGAAGTGAACAGTCAGGCTTATACAAAGGTTTCAAATAACAGCATGCTGACATACTGAATCAGATGACCTACGACTAACACATAATCAAAAGTGAACATTGAGGCTTATATAAAGGTCTCTAATAACAGCATGCTGGCATACTGAATCAGATGAACTACGACTAAACACATAATCAGAAGTGAACAACGAGGCTTATATCAAGGTATCTAATAACAGCATGCTGGCATACTGAATCAGATGAACTACAACTAAACCCATAATCAGTAGTGAACATTGATGCTTATATAAATGTCTCTAATAACAGTATGCTGACATACTGAATCAGATGACCTACGACTAAACACATAATAATCAGAAGTGAACATTGAGGCTTATATAAAGGTCTCTAATAACAGTATGCTGGCTTACTGAATCAGATGACCTACGACTAAACACATAATCAGAAGTAAACATTGAGGCTTATATAAAGGTCTCTAATAACAGCATGCTGACATACTGAATCAAATTACCTACGACTAAATACAAAATCAGATTTGAACATTGAGGCTTATATAAAGGTCTCCAATAACAGCATGCTGCCATACTGAATCGGATGATCTACGAAAAAACACATAATCAGAAGTGAACATTGAGGCTTATATAAAGGTCTATAATAACAGCATGCTGACATACTGAATCAGATGACATACGACTAAACACATAATCAGAAGTGAACATTGAGGCTTATATAAAGGTTTCTAATAACAGCATGCTGACATACTGAATCAGATGACCTTACGACTAAACACATAATCATAAGTGAACAATGAGGCTTATATAAAGGCATCTAATAACAGTATGCTGGCTTACTGAATCATACGATCTACGAATAAACACATAATCAGAAGTGAACATTGAGGCTTATATAAAGGTCTCTAATAAGAGCATGATGACATTCTGAATCAGATGACCTACGACTAAACACATAATCAGAAGTGAACATTGAGGCTGATGTAAAGGCATCTAATAACAGTATGCTGGCATACTGAATCAGATAACATGCGACTAAACACATGATCAGAAGTGAACATTGAGGCTTATATAAAGGTCTCTAATAACAGTATGCTGGCTTACTGAATCAGATGACCTACGACTAAACACATAATCAGAAGTGAACATTGAGGCTTATATAAAGGTCTCTAATAATAACATGCTGGCATACTGAATCAGATGACCTACGACTAAAAACATAATCAGAAGTGAACATTGAGGCTTATATAGATCTCTGATAACAGAAAGCTGGCATACTGAATCAGATGAACTACAACTAAACCCATAATCAGTAGTGAACATTGATGCTTATATAAATGTCTCTAATAACAGTATGCTGACATACTGAATCAGATGACCTACGACTAAACACATAATAATCAGAAGTGAACATTGAGGCTTATATAAAGGTCTCTAATAACAGTATGCTGGCTTACTGAATCAGATGACCTACGACTAAACACATAATCAGAAGTAAACATTGAGTCTTATATAAAGGTCTCTAATAACAGCATGCTGACATACTGAATCAAATTACCTACGACTAAATACAAAATCAGATTTGAACATTGAGGCTTATATAAAGGTCTCCAATAACAGCATGCTGCCATACTGAATCGGATGATCTACGAAAAAACACATAATCCGAAGTGAACATTGAGGCTTATATAAAGGTCTATAATAGCAGCATGCTGACATACTGAATCAGATGACCTTACGACTAACACATAATCAAAAGTGAACATTGATAATTATATAAAGGTCTCTAATAACAGCATGCTGGCATACTGAATAATATTACCTACGACTAACACATAATCAAAAGTGAACATTGAGGCTTCTATAAAGGTCTTTAAAAACAGCAGGCTGGCATACTGAATCAGATGACCTACGACTAAACACATAATCAGAAGTGAACATTGAGGCTTATATAAAGGTATCTAATAACAGGTTACAGTCATACTGAATCAGATGACCTACGACTAAACAGATAATCAGAATTGAACATAGAGGCCTATATAAAGGTTTATAATAACAGCATGCTGGCACACTAAATCAGATGACCTACGACTAAACACATAATCACAAGTGAACATTGAGGCTTATATAAATGTCTCTAATAACAGGATGCTGGCATACTGAATCAGATGACCTGCGACTAAACACATAATCGGAAGTGAACACTGAGGCTTATATAAAGGTATCTAATAACAGCATGCTAACATACTGAATCATATGACCTACGACTAAACACATAATCAAAAGTGAACATTGAGGCTTATATAAAGGTCTCTAATAACAGCATACCGGCATCCTGAATCAGACGACCAACGACTAAACACATAATCAAAGGTGAACATTGAGGCTTATATAAGGGTCTCTAATAACAGCATGCTGGCATACTGAATCAGATGACCTACGACTAAACACATAATCTGAAGTGAACATTGAGGCTTAGATAAAGGTATCTAATAACAGCATGCTGGTTTACTGAATCAGATGACCTACGAATAAATACATAATCAGAAGTTAACATTGAGGCTTATATAAAGGTCTCTAATAACAGCATGCTGACATACTGAATCAGATGACCTACGACTAAACACATAATCAGAAGTGAACATTGAGGCTTATATAACGGTCTCTAATAACAGTATGCTGACAAACACTGAATCAGATGACTTACGACTAAACACATAATCAGAAGTGAACATT
Organism: Siphonodentalium dalli; assembly: GCA_032622095.1. Taxonomy (NCBI): domain Eukaryota; kingdom Metazoa; phylum Mollusca; class Scaphopoda; order Gadilida; family Siphonodentaliidae; genus Siphonodentalium; species Siphonodentalium dalli. The sequence goes on from CP136061.1 coordinate 4,392,479, forward strand.
GAGGCTTATATAAAGGTCTCTAATAACAGGTTACAGACATACTGAATCAGATGACCTACGACCAAACAGATAATCAGAATTGAGCAATGAGGCTTATATAAAGCTCTCTAATAACAGCATGCTGGTATACAAAATCAGATAACCTACGACTAAACACATAATCAGAAGTGAACATTGAGGCTTATATAAAGGTATCTAATAACAGGTTACAGTCATACTGAATCAGATGACCTACGACTAAACAGATAATCAGAATTGAACATTGAGGCTTAGATAAAGGTATCTAATAACAGCATGCTGGTATACTGAATCAGATGACCTACGAATAAATACATAATCAGAAGTGAACATTGAGGCTTATATAAAGGTCTCTAATAATAGTATGATGGCATACTGAATCAGATGATCTACAACCAAACACATAATCAGAAGTGATCATTGAGGTTTATATAAAGGTCTCTAAAAACAGCATGCTGGCATATTGAATCAGATGACCTACGACTAAACACATAATCAGAAGTGAACATTGAGGCTTATATAAAGGTCTCTAATAACAACATGCTGGCATACTGAATCAGATGACCTACGACTAAACACATAATCAGAAGTGAGCATTGAGGCTTATATAAAGGTCTCTAATAACAGCATGCTGGCATACTGAATCAGATGAACTACGACTAAACCCATAATCAGTAGTGAACATTGAGGCTTATATAAAGGTCTCTAATAACAGTATGCTGGCTTACTGAATCAGATGACCTACGACTAAACGCATAATCAGAAGTAAACATTGAGGCTTATATAAAGGTCTCTAATAACAGGGGGGGGCTCACCGCATGGAAGAGAGTGGACGAAAACATGTGTACATTAGTACATCACTGTACATGGCTCCATTGTGGGAGAGGGCTCACCGCAAGGAAGAGAGCTGAAAAACATGTGTACATTGAGGCTTATACAAAGGTCTCTAATAACAGCATGCTGGCATACTGAATCATACAATCTACGACTAAACACAAAATAATCAGAAGTGAACATTTAGGCTTATATAAAGATATCTAATAACAGCATGCTGACATACTGAATCAGATGACCAACGACTAAACACATAATCAGAAGTGAACATTGAGGCTTATATAAAGGTCTCTAATAACAGCATGATGGCATACTGAATCAGATGAAATACGACTAAACACATAATCAGAAGTGAACATCGAGGCTTATATCAAGGTATCTAATAACAGCATGCTGGCATACTGAATCACATGACCTACGACTAAAAACATAATCAGAAGTGAACATTGAGGCTTATATAAAGGTCTCTAATAACAGTATGCTGGCTTACTGAATCAGATGACCTACGACTAAACACATAATCAGTAGTAAACATTGAGGCTTATATATAGGTCTCTAATAACAGTATGCTGGCTTACTGAATCAGATGACCTACGACTAAACACATAATCAGTAGTAAACATTGAGGCTTATATATAGGTCTCTAATAACAGCATGCTGACATACTGAATCAGATGACCTACGACTAAACACATAATCGGAAGTGAACATTGAGGCTTATATAAAGGTCTCTAATAACAGCATGCTGACATACTGAATCAAATTACCTACGACTAAATACAAAATCAGAAGTGAACATTGAGGCTTATATAAAGGTCTCCAATAACAGCATGCTGCCATACTGAATCAGATGATCTACGAAAAAACACATAATCAGAAGTGAGCATTGAGGCTTATATAAAGGTCTCTATTAACAGCATGCTGGCATACTGAATCAGATGACCTACGACTAAACACATAATTAGAAGTGAACATTGAGGCTTATATAAAGGTATCTAATAACAGCATGCTGGAATACTCAATCAGATGACCTACGATTAAACACATAATCAGAAGTGAACATTGAGGCTTATATAAAGGTCTCTAATAACAGTATGCTGGCATACTGAATCAGATGACATGCGACTAAACACATGATCAGAAGTGAACATTGAGGCTTATATAAAGGTCTCTAATAACAGCATGCTGGCATACTGAATCAGATGACCTACGACTAAACACATGATCAAAAGTGAACATTGAGGCTTATATAAAGGTCTCTAATAACAGCATCCTGGCATACTGAATCAGATGACCAACGACTAAACACATGATCAGAAGTGAACATTGAGGCTTATATAAAGGTCTCTAATAACAGCATGATGACATTCTGAATCAGATGACCTACGACTAAACACATAATCAGAAGTGAACATTGAGGCTGATGTAAAGGAATCTAATAACAGTATGCTGGCATACTGAATCAGATGACCTATGACAAAACACATAATCATAAGTGAACATTGAGGCTTATATAAAGGTCTCTAATAACAGCATGCTGACATACTGAATCAGATGACCTACGACTAAACACATAATCATAAGTGAACAATGGGGCTTATATAAAGGCATCTAATAACAGTATGCTGGCTTACTGAATCATACGATCTACGAATAAACACATAATCAGAAGTGAACATTGAGGCTTATATAAAGGTCTCTAATAACAGCATGATGACATTCTGAATCAGATGACCAACGACTAATCACATGATCAGAAGTGAACATTGAGGCTTATATAAAGGTCTCTAATAACAGCATGATGACATTCTGAATCAGATGACCTACGACTAAACACATAATCAGAAGTGAACATTGAGGCTGATGTAAAGGCATCTAATAACAGTATGCTGGCATACTGAATAAGACGACCTATGACAAAACAAATAATCATAAGTGAACATTGAGGCTTATATAAAGGTCTCTAATAACAGCATGCTGACATACTGAATCAGATGACCTACGACTAAACACATAATCATAAGTGAACAATGAGGCTTATATAAAGGCATCTAATAACAGTATGCTGGCTTACTGAATCATACGATCTACGAATAAACACATAATCAGAAGTGAACATTGAGGCTTATATAAAGGTCTCTAATAACAGCATGATGACATTCTGAATCAGATGACCTACGACTAAACACATAATCAGAAGTGAACATTGAGGCTGATGTAAAGGCATCTAATAACAGCATGCTGACATACTGAATCAAATAACCTACGACTAAATACAAAATCAGAAGTGAACATTGAGGCTTATATAAAGGTCTCCAATAACAGCATGCTGCCATACTGAATCAGATGATCTACGAAAAAACACATAATCAGAAGTGAGCATTGAGGCTTATATAAAGGTCTCTATTAACAGCATGCTGGCATACTGAATCAGATGACCTACGACTAAACACATAATTTGAAGTGAACATTGAGGCTTATATAAAGGTATCTAATAACAGCATGCTGGAATACTCAATCAGATGACCTACGATTAAACACATAATCAGAAGTGAACATTGAGGCTTATATAAAGGTCTCTAATAACAGTATGCTGGCATACTGAATCAGATGACATGCGACTAAACACATGATCAGAAGTGAACATTGAGGCTTATATAAAGGTCTCTAATAACAGCATGCTGGCATACTGAATCAGATGACCTACGACTAAACACATGATCAAAAGTGAACATTGAGGCTTATATAAAGGTCTCTAATAACAGCATCCTGGCATACTGAATCAGATGACCAACGACTAAACACATGATCAGAAGTGAACATTGAGGCTTATATAAAGGTCTCTAATAACAGCATGATGACATTCTGAATCAGATGACCTACGACTAAACACATAATCAGAAGTGAACATTGAGGCTGATGTAAAGGAATCTAATAACAGTATGCTGGCATACTGAATCAGATGACCTATGACAAAACACATAATCATAAGTGAACATTGAGGCTTATATAAAGGTCTCTAATAACAGCATGCTGACATACTGAATCAGATGACCTACGACTAAACACATAATCATAAGTGAACAATGGGGCTTATATAAAGGCATCTAATAACAGTATGCTGGCTTACTGAATCATACGATCTACGAATAAACACATAATCAGAAGTGAACATTGAGGCTTATATAAAGGTCTCTAATAACAGCATGATGACATTCTGAATCAGATGACCAACGACTAAACACATGATCAGAAGTGAACATTGAGGCTTATATAAAGGTCTCTAATAACAGCATGATGACATTCTGAATCAGATGACCTACGACTAAACACATAATCAGAAGTGAACATTGAGGCTGATGTAAAGGCATCTAATAACAGTATGCTGGCATACTGAATAAGACGACCTATGACAAAACAAATAATCATAAGTGAACATTGAGGCGTATATAAAGGTCTCTAATAACAGCATGCTGACATACTGAATCAGATGACCTACGACTAAACACATAATCATAAGTGAACAATGAGGCTTATATAAAGGCATCTAATAACAGTATGCTGGCTTACTGAATCATACGATCTACGAATAAACACATAATCAGAAGTGAACATTGAGGCTTATATAAAGGTCTCTAATAACAGCATGATGACATTCTGAATCAGATGACCTACGACTAAACACATAATCAGAAGTGAACATTGAGGCTTATGTAAAGGCATCTAATAACAGTATGCTGGCATACTGAATAAGACGACCTATGACAAAACAAATAATCATAAGTGAACATTTAGGCTTATATAAAGGTCTCTAATAACAGCATGCTGACATACTGAATCAGATGACCTACGACTAAACACATAATCATAAGTGAACAATGAGGCTTATATAAAGGCATCTAATAACAGTATGCTGGCTTACTGAATCATACGATCTACGAATAAACACATAATCAGAAGTGAACATTGAGGCTTATATAAAGGTCTCTAATAACAGCATGATGACATTCTGAATCAGATGACCTACGACTAAACACATAATCAGAAGTGAACATTGAGGCTGATGTAAAGGCATCTAATAACAGTATGCTGGCATACTGAATCAGATGACATGCGACTAAACACATGATCAGAAGTGAACATTGAGGCTTATATAAAGGTCTCTAATAATAGCATGCTGGCATACTGAATCAGATGACCTACGACTAAACACATGATTAGAAGTGAACATTGAGGCTTATATAAAGGTCTCTAATAACAGCATGCTGTCCTACTGAATCAGATGACCAACGACTAAACACATGATCAGAAGTGAACATTGAGGCTTATATAAAGGTCTCTAATAACAGCATGATGACATTCTGAATCAGATGACCTACGACTAAACACATAATCAGAAGTGAACATTGAGGCTGATGTAAAGGCATCTAATAACAGTATGCTGGCATACTGAATCAGATGACCTATGACAAAACACATAATCATAAGTGAACATTGAGGCTTATATAAAGGTCTCTAATAACAGTATGCTGGCTTACTGAATCAGATGAACTACGACTAAACACATAATAATCAGAAGTGAACACTTAAGCTAATATAAAGGTCTCTAATAACAGCATGCTGACATACTGAATCAGATGAACTACGACTAAACACATAATCAGAAGTGAGCAATGAGGCTTATATAAAGGTCTCTAATAACAGCATGCTGGCATACTGAATCAGATGACATACGACTAAACACATAATCAGAAGTGAACATTGAGGCTTATATAAAGGTCTCGAATAACAGCATGCTGGCATACTGAATCAGATGACCAACGACTAAACACATAATCAGAAGTGAACATTGAGGCTTATATAAAGGTCTCTAATAACAGCATGCTGACATACTGAATCAGATGACCTACGACTAAACACATAATCATAAGTGAACAATGAGGCTTATATAAAGGCATCTAATAACAGTATGCTGGCTTACTGAATCATACGATCAACGAATAAACACATAATCAGAAGTGAACATTGAGGCTTATATAAAGGTGTCTAATAGCAGCATGCTGGCTTATTGAATCAGATGACCTACGACTAAACATATAATCAGAAGTGAACAGTGAGGCTTATATAAAGGTCTCTAATAACATCATGCGGACATACTGAATCAGATGACCTACGACTAAACACATAATCAGAAGTGAACAATGAGGTTTATATAAAGGTTTCTAATAGCAGCATGCTGGCTTACTGAATCGGATGACCTACGACTAAACATATAATCAGAAGTGAACAGTGAGGCTTATATAAAGGTCTCTAATAACATCATGCTGACATACTGAATCAGATGACATACGTCTAAACACATAATCAGAAGTGAACATTGAGTCTTATATAAAGGTATATAATAACAGTATGCTGGCATACTGAATCAGATGGCATACTACTAAACACATAATCAGAAGTGAACAGTCAGGCTCATACAAAGGTCTCAAATAACAGCATGCTGACATACTGAATCAGATGACATACGTCTAAACACATAATCAAAAGTGAACATTGAGGCTTATATAAAGGTCTCTAATAATAGCATGCTGGCATACTGAATCAGATGAACTACGACTAAACACATAATCAGAAGTGAACAACGAGGCTTATATCAAGGTATCTAATAACAGCATGCTGGCATACTGAATCAGATGACATACGACTAAACACATAATCAGAAGTGAACATTGAGGCTTATATAAAGGTCTCTAATAACAGCATGCTGGCATACTGAATCAGATGAACTACGACTAAACACATAATCAGAAGTGAACAACGAGGCTTATGTCAAGGTATCTAATAACAGCATGCTGGCTTACTGAATCAGATGACCTACGAATAAACACATATTTAGAAATGAACATTGAGACTTATATAAAGTTCTCTATTAACAGCAGGCTGACACACTGAATCAGATGACCTACGACTAAACAACATCGATGCTTATATAAAGGTCTCTAATAACAGAATGCTGGCATACTGAATCAGATGACCTACGACTAAACACATAATCAGAAGTGAATATTGAGGCTTATATAAAGGTCTCTAATAACAACATGCTGGCATACTGAATCAGATGACCTACGACTAAAAACATAATCATAAGTGAACATTGAGGCTTATATAGGTCTCTAATAACAGCATGCAGGCATACTGAATCAGATGAACTACAACTAAACCCATAATCAGTAGTGAACATTGAGGCTTATATAAATGTCTCTAATAACAGTATGCTGACATACTGAATCAGATGACCTACGACTAAACACATAATAATCAGAAGTGAACATTGAGGCTTATATAAAGGTCTCTAATAACAGTATGCTGGCTTACTGAATCAGATGACCAACGACTAAACACATAATCATAAGTGAACAGTGAGGCTTATATAAAGGTCTCTAATAACAGCATGCTGACATACTGAATCAAATTACCTACGACTAAATACAAAATCAGATTAGAACATTGAGGCTTATATAAAGGTCTCCAATAACAGCATGCTGCCATACTGAATCGGATGATCTACGACTAAACACATAATCAGAAGTGAGCAATGAGGCTTATATAAAGGTCTCTAATAACAGCATGCTGGCATACTGAATCAGATGACATACGACTAAACACATAATCAGAAGTGAACATTGAGGCTTATATAAAGGTCTCTAATAACAGCATGCTGGCATACTGAATCAGATGACATACGACTAAACACATAACCAGAAGTGAACACTTAAGCTAATATAAAGGTCTCTAATAACAGCATGCTGACATACTGAATCAGATGAACTACGACTAAACACATAATCAGAAGTGAACTTTGAGACTTATATAAAGGTCTCTAATAACAGTATGCTGGCATACTGAAGAAGATGGTCTACGACTAAACACATAATCAGAAGTGAACATTGAGGCTTCTATAAATGTATCTATTAACAGCATGCTGGCATACTTAATCAGATGACCTACGACTAAACACATTACCAGAAGTGAACATTGATGAATATATAAAGTTCTCTAATAGCAGCATGCTTACATACTGAATCAGATGATCTACGACTAAACACATAATCAGAAGTGAACATTGAGGCGTATATAAAGATATATAATAACAGCGTGCTGGCATACTGAATCAGATGACCTACGACTAAACACATAATCAGAAGTGAACATTGATGTTTATATAAAGGTCTTTAATAACAGCATGTTGTCATACTGAATCAGATGGCCCACGACTAAACACATAATCAAAAGTGAAGATTTAGGCTTATATAAAGGTCTCTAATAACAGCATGCTGACATACGGAATCAGATGAATTACGACTAAGCACATGATCAGAAGTGAACATTGAGGCTTATATAAAGGTCTCTAATAACAGCATGCTGTCACACTGAATCAGATGACCTACGACTAACACATAATCAGAAGTAAACATTGAGGCTTATATAAAGGACTCTAATAACAGTATACTGGCATACTGAATCCGACGACCTACGACTAAACACATACTCAGAAGTGAACATTGAGGCTTATTTAAAGGTCTCTAATAACGCATGCTGGCATACTGAATCAGATGTCCTACGACTAAACACATAATCAGAAGTGAACTGTGAGGCTTATATAAAGGTCTATAATGACAACGTGCTGGCATACTGAATCAGATGACCTACGACTAAACACAAACTCAGAAGTGAACATCGAGGCTTATATAAAGGTATCTAATAACAGCATGCTGGGATACTGAATCAGATGACCTACGACTAAACACATAATGAGAAGTGAACATTCAGGCTTATATAAAGGTCTCTAATAACAGTATGCTGGCATACTGAATCAGATGTCCAACGACTAAACACACAATCAGAAGTGAACAGTGAGGCTTATATAAAGGTCTCTAATAACAGCATGCTGCCATACTGAATCAGATGACATACGACTAAACACATAATCAGAAGTGAACATTGAGGCTTATACAAAGGTCTCTAATAACAGCATGCTGCCATACTGAATCAGATTAGCTTCGACTAAAACCCATAATCAGAAGAGAACATTGAGGCTTATATAAAGGTCTTTAATAACAGCATGCTGTCACACTGAATCAGATGACCTACGACTAACACATAATCAGAAGTGAACATTGAGGATTATATACAGGTCTCTAATAACAGCATTCTGGAATACTGAATCAGATGACCTACGACTAAACACATACTCAGACGTGAACATTGAGGCTTATATAAAGGTCTCTAATAACAGTATGCTGGCATACTGAATCAGATGTCCTACGACTAAACACATAATCAGAAGTGAACAGTGAGGCTTATATAAAGGTCTCTAATAACAGCATGCTGCCATACTGAATCAGATGACATACGACTAAAGTCTAAACACATAATCAGAAGTGAACATTGAGGCTTATACAAATGTCTCTAATAGCAGCATACTGACATACTGAATCAGATGACCTACGCCTAAACACATAATCAGAAGTGAACTTTGAAACTTATATAAAGGTCTCTAATAACAGTATGCTGGCATACTGAAGAAGATGGTCTACGACTAAACACATAATCAGAAGTGAACATTGAGGCTTCTATAAATGTATCTATTAACAGCATGCTGGCATACTGAATCAGATGACCTACGACTAAACACATTTCCAGAAGTGAACATTGATGAATATATAAAGTTCTCTAATAGCAGCATGCTTACATACTGAATCAGATGATCTACGACTAAACACATAATCAGAAGTGAACATTGAGGCGTATATAAAGATATATAATAACAGCGTGCTGGCATACTGAATCAGATGACCTACGACTAAACACATAATCAGAAGTGAACATTGATGCTTATATAAAGGTCTTTAATAACAGCATGTTGTCATACTGAATCAGATGGCACACGACTAAACACATAATCAAAAGTGAAGATTTAGGCTTATATAAAGGTCTCTAATAACAGCATGCTGACATACGGAATCAGATGAATTACGACTAAGCACATGATCAGAAGTGAACATTGAGGCTTATATAAAGGTCTCTAATAACAGCATGCTGTCACACTGAATCAGATGACCTACGACTAAGCACATAATCAGAAGTAAACATTGAGGCTTATATAAAGGACTCTAATAACAGTATACTGGCATACTGAATCCGACGACCTACGACTAAACACATAATCAGAAGTGAACATTGAGGCTTATTTAAAGGTCTCTAATAACGCATGCTGGCATACTGAATCAGATGTCCTACGACTAAACACATAATCAGAAGTGAACTATGAGGCCTATATAAAGGTCTATAATGACAACGTGCTGGCATACTGAATCAGATGACCTACGACTAAACACAAACTCAGAAGTGAACATCGAGGCTTATATAAAGGTATCTAATAACAGCATGCTGGGATACTGAATCAGATGACCTACGACTAAACACATAATGAGAAGTGAACATTCAGGCTTATATAAAGGTCTCTAATAACAGTATGCTGGCATACTGAATCAGATGTCCAACGACTAAACACACAATCAGAAGTGAACAGTGAGGCTTATATAAAGGTCTCTAATAACAGCATGCTGCCATACTGAATCAGATGACCTAGGACTAAACACATAATCAGAGGTGAACATTGAGGCTTATACAAAGGTCTCTAATAACAGCATGCTGCCATACTGAATCAGATTAGCTTCGACTAAAACCCATAATCAGAAGAGAACATTGAGGCTTATATAAAGGTCTCTAATAACAGTATGCTAGCATACTGAATCAGATGACATACGATTAAACACATAATCAGAAGTGAACATTGAGGCTTATATAAAGGTCTCTAATAACAGCATGCTGTCACACTGAATCAGATGAACTACGACTAAACACATAATCAGAAGTGAACATTGAGGCTTATATAAAGGTATATAATAACAGCATGCTGACATACTGAATCAGATGACCTACGACTAAACACATAATCAGAAGTGAACATTGAGGCATATATAAAGGTGTCTAATAACAGCATGCTGGAATACTGAATCAGATGACATACGACTAAACACATAATCAGAAGTGAACAGTGAGGCTTATATAAAGGTCTCTAATAACAGCATGCTGGCACACTGAATCTGATGACATACGACTAAACACATAATCAGAAGTGAACAGTGAGGCTTATATAAAGGTCTCTAATAACAGCATGCTGACATACTGAATCAGATATCCTACGACTAAACACATTATCAGAAGTGAACAGTGAGGCTTATATAAAGGTCTCTAATAATACTATGCTGGCATACTGAATCAGATGTCATACGGCTAAACTCATTATCAGAAGTGAACATTGAGGCTTATATAAAGGTCTCTATAATAAGTGAACTTTGAGACTTATATAAATCTCTAATAGCAGCATACTGACATACTGAATCAGATGGTCTACGACTAAACACATAATTAGAAGTGAACATTGAGGCTTATATAAAGGTATCTATTAACAGCATGCTGGCATACTGAATCAGATGACCTACGACTAAACACATAACAAGAAGTGAACATTGAGGATTATATAAATGTCTGTAATAACAGCATACTGGCATACTGAATCAGATGGTCTACGACTAAACACATAATCAGAAGTGAACATTGAGGCTTATATAAAGGTCTCTACTAACAGCATGCTGGCATACTGAATCAGATGACCTACGACTAAACACATAATAAAAAGTGAACATTGAGGCTTATATAGAGGTCTCTACTAACAGCATGCTGGCAAACTGAATCAGATGGTCTAAGATTAAACACATAATCAGAAGTGAACATTGAGGCTTCTATAAATGTATCTATTACAGATGACCTACGACTAAACACATTACCAGAAGTGAACATTGATGAATATATAAAGTGCTCTAATAGCAGCATGCTTACATACTGATTCAGATGATCTACGACTAAACACATAATCAGAAGTGAACATTGAGGCGTATATAAAGATATATAATAACAGCGTGCTGGCATACTGAATCAGATGACCTACGACTAAACACATAATCAGAAGTAAACATTGAGGCTTATATAAAGGTCTCTAATAACAGCATGCTGGCATACCGAATCAGATGACATACGAATAAACACATAATTAGAAGTGAACACTGAGGCCTACATAAAGGTCTCTAATAACAGCATGCTGGCATACTGAATCAGATGACATACGACTAAACACATAATTAGAAGTGAACACTGAGGCCTATATAAAGGTATCTAATAACAGCATGCTGGCATACTGAATCAGATGACATACGACTAAACACATACTCATCAGTGAACATTGAGGCTTATATAAAGGTCTTTAATAACAGCATGCTGTCACACTGAATCAGATGACCTACGACTAACACATAATCAGAAGTGAACATTGAGGATTATATAAAGGTCTCTAATAACAGCATTCTGGCATACTGAATCAGATGACATACGACTAAACACATACTCAGACGTGAACATTGAGGCTTATATAAAGGTCTCTAATAACAGTATGCTGGCATACTGAATCAGATGTCCTACGACTAAACACATAATCAGAAGTGAACAGTGAGGCTTATATAAAGGTCTCTAATAACAGCATGCTGCCATACTGAATCAGATGACATACGACTAAAAACATAATCAGAAGTGAACATTGAGGCTTATACAAAGGTCTCTAATAGCAGCATACTGACATACTGAATCAGATGACCTACGCCTAAACACATAATCAGAAGTGAACTTTGAGACTTATATAAAGGTCTCTAATAACAGTATGCTGGCATACTGAAGAAGATGGTCTACGACTAAACACATAATCAGAAGTGAACATTGAGGCTTATATAAAGGTCTCTACTAACAGCATGCTGGCATACTGAATCAGATGACATACGACTAAACACATAACCAGAAGTGAACATTGAGGATTATATTAATGTATGTAATAACAGCATACTGGCATACTGAATCAGATGACCAACGACTAAACACATAATCAAAAGTGAACATTGAGGCTTATATAGAGGTCTCTACTAACAGCATGCTGGCATACTGAATCAGATGGTCTACGACTAAACACATAATCAGACGTGAACATTGAGGCTTCTATAAAGTCTCTAATAACAGCATGCTGGCATACTGAATCAGATGACCTACGACTAAACACATTACCAGAAGTGAACATTGATGAATATATAAAGTTCTCTAATAGCAGCATGCTTACATACTGAATCAGATGATCTACGACTAAACACATAATCAGAAGTGAACATTGAGGCGTATATAAAGATATATAATAACAGCGTGCTGGCATACTGAATCAGATGACCTACGACTAAACACATAATCAGAAGTGAACATTGATGCTTATATAAAGTTCTTTAATAACAGCATGTTGTCATACTGAATCAGATGGCCCACGACTAAACACATAATCAAAAGTGAAGATTTAGGCTTATATAAAGGTCTCTAATAACAGCATGCTGACATACGGAATCAGATGAATTAAGACTAAGCACATGATCAGAAGTGAACATTGAGGCTTATATAAAGGTCTCTAATAGCAGCATGCTGTCACACTGAATCAGATGACCTACGACTAACACATAATCAGAAGTAAACATTGAGGCTTATATAAAGGACTCTGATAACAGTATACTGGCATACTGAATTCGACGACCTACGACTAAACACATAATCAGAAGTGAACATTGAGGCTTATTTAAAGGTCTCTAATAACGCATGCTGGCATACTGAATCAGATGTCCTACGACTAAACACATAATCAGAAGTGAACTGTGAGGCCTATATAAAGGTCTCTAATGACAACGTGCTGGCATACTGAATCAGATGACCTACGACTAAACACAAACTCAGAAGTGAACATCGAGGCTTATATAAAGGTATCTAATAACAGCATGCTGGGATACTGAATCAGATGACCTACGACTAAACACATAATGAGAAGTGAACATTCAGGCTTATATAAAGGTCTCTAATAACAGTATACTGGCATACTGAATCAGATGACCTACGACTAAACACATAATCAGAAGTGAACATTCAGGCTTATATAAAGGTTTCTAATAACAGCATGCTGACATACTGAATCAGATGTCCAACAACTAAACACACAATCAGAAGTGAACAGTGAGGCTTATATAAAGGTCTCTAATAACAGCATGCTGCCATACTGAATCAGATGACATACGACTAAACACATAATCAGAAGTGAACATTGAGGCTTATACAAAGGTCTCTAATAACAGCATGCTGCCATACTGAATCAGATTAGCTTCGACTAAAACCCATAATCAGACGAGAACATTGAGGCTTATATAAAGGTCTCTAATAACAGCATGCTAGCATACTGAATCAGATGACATACGATTAAACACATAATCAGAAGTGAACATTGAGGATTATATAAAGGTCTCTAATAACAGCATGCTGCCATACTGAATCAGATGTCATACGACTAAACACATAACCAGAAATGAACATTGAGGCTAATATAAAGGTCTCTAATAACAGCATGCTAACATACTGAATCAGATGACATGCGACTAAACACATGATCAGAAGTGAACATTGAGGTTTATATACTGGTTTCTAATAACAGCATGCTGGCATACTGAATCAGATGACATGCGACTAAACACATGATCAGAAGTGAACATTGAGGCTTATATAAAGGTATCTAATAACAGCATGCTGGTATACTGAATCAGATGACATACGACTAAACACATACTCAGAAATGAACATTGAGGCTTATATAAAGGTCTCTAATAACTAACAGCATGCTGACATACTGAATCAGATGACATACGACTAAACACATAATCAAAGGTGAACATTGAGGCTTATATAAAGGTCTCTAATAACAGTATGCTGACATACTGAATCAGATGACATACGACTAAACACATAATCAAAAGTGAACATTGAGGTTTATATAAAGGTATCTAAAAGCAGCATGCTGGCATACTGAATCAGATGACCTACGACTAAACACATAACCAGAAGTGAACATTGAGGCTTATATAAAGGTCTCTAATAACAGCATGCTGGCATACTGAATCAGATGACATACGACTAAACACATACTCAGAAATGAACATTGAGGCTAATATAAAGGTCTCTAATAACAGCATGCTAACATACTGAATCGGATGACATACGACTAAACACATAATCAGATGTGAACATTAAAGCTTATATAAAGGTCTCTAATATCAGCATGCTGGCATACTGAATCAGATGACCTGCGACTAAACACATAATCCAACATGAACATTGAGTCCTATATAAAGGTCTCTAATAACAGCATGCTGGCACACTGAATCAGATGAACTACCACTAAACACATAATCAGAAGTGAACATTGAGGCTTATATAAAGGTCTCTAATAACAGCATGCTGACATACTGAAACAGGTTACCTACGACTAAACACATAATCAGAAGAGAACATTGAGGTTTATATAAAGGTATCTAATAACAGCATGCTGGCATACTGAATCAGATGACATACGACTAAACACATAATCAGAAGTGAACATTGAGGATTATATAAAGGTCTCTAATAACAGCATTCTGGCATACTGAATCAGATGGCCTACGACTAAACACATACTCAGACGTGAACATTGAGGCTTATATAAAGGTCTCTAATAACAGCATGCTGACATACTGAAACAGGTTACCTACGACTAAACACATAATCAGAAGAGAACATTGAGGTTTATATAAAGGTATCTAATAACAGCATGCTGGCATACTGAATCAGATGACATACGACTAAACACATAATCAGAAGTGAACATTGAGGCTTATATAAAGGTCTCTATTAACAGCATGCTGGCATACCGAATCAGATGACCTACGAATAAACACATAATTAGAAGTGAACACTGAGGCCTATATAAAGGTCTCTAATAACAGCATGCTGGCATACTGAATCAGATGACATACGACTAAACACATAATTAGAAGTGAACACTGAGGCCTATATAAAGGTATCTAATAACAGCATGCTGGCATACTGAATCAGATGACATACGACTAAACACATACTCAGAAGTGAACATTGAGGCTTATATAAAGGTCTTTAATAACAGCATGCTGTCACACTGAATCAGATGACCTACGACTAACACATAATCAGAAGTGAACATTCAGGCTTATATAAAGGTCTCTAATAACAGCATGCTGACATACTGAATCAGATGAGCTTCGATTAACACATAATCAGAAGTGAACATTGCGGCTTATATAAAGGTCTCTAATAGCAGCATGCTGGCATACTGAATCAAATGACCTACGACTAAACACATAATCATAAATGAACATTGAGGCTTATATAAAGGTCTCTAATAACAGCATGCTGGCATACTGAATCAGATGACCTACGAATAAACACATAATCAGAAGTGAACATTGAGGCTTATATAAATGTCTCTAATAACAGCATGTTGGCATACTGCATCAGATGACATACGACTAAACACATACTCAGAAGTGAACATTCAGGCTTATATAAAGGTATCTAATAACAGCATGCTGGAATACTGAATCAGATGACCTACGACTAAACAAATAATCAGACTTGAACAGTGAGGCTTATATAAAGGTCTCTAATAAGAGCATGCTGGCATACTGAATCAGATGACCTACGACTAAACACATAATCAGAAGTGAACATTGAGGCTTATATAAAGGTATCTAATAAAAGCATGCTGGCATACTGCATCAGATGACCTACGACTAAACACATAATCAAAAGTGAACATTGACGCTTATATAAAGGTCTCTAATAACAGCATGCTGACATACTGAATCAGATGACACACGACTAAACAAATAATACGAAGTGAACACTGAGGCTTATATAAAGGTCTCTAATAACAGCATGCTGGCATACTGAATCAGATGACCTACGACTAAACACATAATCAGAAGTAAACATGGAGGCTTATATACAGGACTGGTCTCTAATAACAGCATGCTGGCATACTGAATCAGCTGACCTACGACTAACACATAATCAGACGTGAACATTGAGGTTTATATAAAGGTCTCTAATAACAGAATACTGGCATACTGAATCAGATGACCTACGACTAAACACATAATCAGAAGTAAACATGGAGGCTTATATACAGGACTGGTCTCTAATAACAGCATGCTGGCATACTGAATCAGCTGACCTACGACTAACACATAATCAGAAGTGAACATTGAGGATTATATAAAGGTCTCTAATAACAGCATACTGGCATACTGAATCAGATGACCTACTACTAAACACATAATCAGAAGTGAACATTGAGGCTTACATAAAGGTCTCTAATAACAGCATGCTGACATACTGAATCAGATGACACACGACTAAACAAATAATACGAAGTGAACACTGAGGCTTATATAAAGGTCTCTAATAACAGCATGCTGGCATACTGAATCAGATGACCTACGACTAAACACATAATCAGAAGTGAACATTGAGGCTTATATAAGGGTCTCTAATAACTGCATGCTGACATACTGAATCAGATGACCTGCGACTAAACAAATAATACGAAGTGAACACTGAGGCTTATATAAAGGTCTCTAATAACAGCATGCTGGCATACTGAATCAGATGACCTACGACTAAACACATAATCAGAAGTGAACATTGAGGCTTATATAAAGGTATATAATAACAGCATGCTGACATACTGAATCAGATGACCTGCGACTAAACAAATAATACGAAGTGAACACTGAGGCTTATATAAAGGTCTCTAATAACAGCATGCTGGCATACTGAATCAGATGACCTACGACTAAACACATAATCAGAAGTGAACATTGAGGCTTATATAAAGGTATATAATAACAGAATGCTGACATACTGAATCAGATGACCTACGACTAAACACATAATCAAAAGTGAACATTGAGGCTTATATAACGGTCTCTAATAACAGCATGCTGGCATACTGAATCAGATGACCTACGAATAAACACATAATCAAAAGTGAACATTGAGGCTTATATAACGGTCTCTAATAACAGCATGCTGGCATACTGAATCAGTTGACCTACGAATAAACACATAATCAGAAGTGAACACTGAGGCTTATATAACGGTCTCTAATAACAGCATGCTGGCATACTGAATCAGATGACCTACGAATAAACACATAATCAGAAGTGAACACTGAGGCTTATATAACGGTCTCTAATAACAGCATGCTGGCATACTGAATCAGATGACCTACGAATAAACACATAATCAAAAGTGAACATTGAGGCTTATATAACGGTCTCTAATAACAGCATGCTGGCATACTGAATCAGTTGACCTACGAATAAACACATAATCAGAAGTGAACACTGAGGCTTATATAACGGTCTCTAATAACAGCATGCTGGCATACTGAATCAGATGACCTACGAATAAACACATAATCAGAAGTGAACACTGAGGCTTATATAACGGTCTCTAATAACAGCATGCTGGCATACTGAATCAGATGACCTACGAATAAACACATAATCAAAAGTGAACATTGAGGCTTATATAACGGTCTCTAATAACAGCATGCTGGCATACTGAATCAGATGACCTACGACTAAACACATAATCAGAAGTGAACACTGAGGCTTATATAAAGGTCTAAAATAACAGCGTGTGGCACACTGAATCAAATGACGTACGACTAAACACATAATCAGAAGTGAACATTGAGGCCTATATAAAGGTCTCTAATAACAGCATGCTGGCATACTGAATCAGGTGACCTACGACTAAACAGATAATCAGAAGTGAACATTGAGGCTTATATAAAGGTCTCTAATAACAGCATACTGGCATACTGAATCAGATGACATACGACTAAACACATAATCAGAAGTGAACTTTGAGGCTTATATAAAGGACTCTAATAACAGTATGCTGGCATACTGAATCAGATGACCTGCAACTAAACACATAATCAGAAGAGAACATTGAGGCTTATATAAAGGTCTCTAATAACAGCATGCTGGCATACTGAATTGGATGACCTACAACTAAACACATAATCAGAAGTGAACATTGAGGCTTATATAAATGTCTCTAATAACAGCATGCTGGCATACTGAATCAGATGACATACGACTAAACACATAATCAGAAGTGAACATTGAGGCTTATATAAAGGTCTCCAATAACAGCATGCTGACATACTGAATCAGATGACATACGACTAAACACATAATCAGAAGTGAACGTTGGTACTTATATAAAGGTCTCTAATAACAGCATGCTGGCATACTGAATCAGATGACCTACGACTAAACACATAATCTGAAGTTAACGTTGAGGCTTATATAAAGGTCTCTAATAACAGCATGCTGACATACTGAATCAGATGAGCTTCGATTAACACAAATAATCAGAAGTGAACATTGCGGCTTATATAAAGGTCTCTAATAACAGCATGATGGCATACTGAATCAGATGACCTACGACTAAACACATAATCAGAAGTGAACATTGAGGCTTATATAAAGGTCTCTAATAACAGCATGCTGACATACTGAATCAGATGACCTACGACTAAACACATACTCAGAAGTGAACATTGAGGCTTATATAAAGGTCTCTAATAACAGCATGCTGACATACTGAATCAGATGACCTACGACTAAACACATAATCAGAAGTGAACATTGAGGCTTATATAAAGGTCTCTAATAACAGCATGCAAACATACTGAATCAGATGATCTACGACTAAACACATAATCAGAAGTGAACATTGAGGCTTATATAAAGGTCTCTAATAACAGCATGTTGGCATACTGCATCAGATGACCTACGACTAAACACATAATCTGAAGTGAACAATGAGGCTTATATAAAGGTCTCTAATAACAGTATACTGACATACTGAATCAGATGACCTACGACTAACCACATAATCAGAAGTGAACATTGAGGCCTATATAAAGGTCTCTAATAACAGCATGCTGACATACTGAATCAGATGACATACGACTAAACACATAATCAGAAGTGAACGTTGAGGCTTATATTAAGGTCTCTAATAACAGCATGCTGGCACACTGAATCAAATGACCTACTACTAAACACATAATAAGAAGTGAACATTGAGGCTTATATACAGGTCTCTAATAACAGCATGCTGACATACTGCATCAGATGACCTACGACTAAACACATAATCAGAAGTGAACATTGAGGCTTATATACAGGTCTCTAATAACAGTATACTGACATACTGAATCAGATGACCTACGACTAACAACATAATCAGAAGTGAACATTGAGGCTTATATAAAGGTATATAATAACAGCATGCTGACGTACTCAATCAGATGACCAACGACCAAACACATAATCAGAAGTGAACGTTGAGGCTTATATAAAGGTCTCTAATAACAGCATGCTGGCACCCTGAATCAGATGACCAACGACCAAACACATAATCAGAAGTGAACATTGAGGCCTATTTAAAGGTCTCTAATAACAGTATACTGACATACTGAATCTGATGAATTACGACTAAACGCATAATCAGAAGTGAACATTGAGGCTTATATAAAGGTCTCTAATAACAGCATGCTGACATACTGAATCAGATGACCTACGACTAAACACATAATCAAAAGTGAACATTGAGGCTTATATAACGGTCTCTAATAACAGCATGCTGACATACTGAATCAGATGACCTACGACTAAACACATATTCAGAAGTGAACATTGAGACTTATATAAAGGTATATAATAAGTGCATGCTGGCATACTGAATCAGATGACCTACGACTAAACACATAATCAAACGTGAACATTGAGGCTTATATAAAGGTCTCTAATAACAGCATGCTGACGTACTCAATCAGATGACATACGACTAAACACATAATCAGAAGTAAACATTGAGGCTTATATACAGGTATCTAATAACAGTATACTGACATACTGCATCAGATGACCTACGACTAAACACATAATCAGAAGTGAACAATGAGGTTTATATAAAGGTCTCTAATAACAGCATGCTGACATACTGAATCAGATGACCTACGACTAAACACATAATCAGAAGTGAACATTGAGGCTTATATACAGGTATCTAATAACAGTATACTGACATACTGAATCAGATGACCTACGACCAAACACATAATCTCAAGTTAACGTTGAGGCTTATATAAAGGTCTCTAATAACAGCATGCTGGCACACTGAATCAAATGACCTACTACTAAACACATAATCAGAAGTGAACATTGAGGCATATATAATGGTCTCTAATAACAGCAGGCTGGCATACTGAATCAGATGACCTACGACTAAACACATAATCAAAAGTGAACATTGAGGCTTATATAACGGTCTCTAATAACAGCATGCTGACATACTGAATCAGATGACCTACGACTAAACACATATTCAGAAGTGAACATTGAGACTTATATAAAGGTATATAATAACTGCATGCTGGCATACTGAATCAGATGACCTACGACTAAACACATAATCAAACGTGAACAGTGAGGCTTATATAAAGGTCTCTAATAACAGCATGCTGACATACTAAATCAGATGACCAACGACCAAACACATAATCAGACGTGAACGTTGAGGCTTATATAAAGGTCTCTAATAACAGCATGTGGCACACTGAATCAAATGACCTACTACTAAACACATAATCAGAAGTGAACATTGAGGCCTATATAAAGGTCTCTAATAACAGTATAATGACATACTGAATCAGATGACCTACGACTAACCATATAATCAAAAGTAAACATTGAGGCTTATATAAAGGTATATAATAACAGCATGCTGACGTACTCAATCAGATGACCAACGACCAAACACATAATCTGAAGTTAACGTTGAGGCTTATATAAAGGTCTCTAATAACAGCATGCTGGCACACTGAATCAAATGACATTCTACTAAACACATAATCAGAAGTGAACATTGAGGCATATATAATGGTCTCTAATAACAGCATGCTGGTATACTGAATCAGATTACCTACGACTGAACACATAATCAAAAGTGAACATTGAGGCTTATATAAAGGTCTATAATAACAGCATGCTGACATACTGAATCAGATGACCTACGACTAAAAACATAATCAGAAGTGAACATTGAGGCTTATATAAAGGTCTAAAATAACAGCGTGCTGACATACTGAATCAGATGACCAACGACCAAACACATAATCAGAAGTGAACATTGAGGCTTATATAAGGGTCTCTAATAACAGCATGTTGACATACTGAATGAGATGACCTACAACTAAACACATAATCAGAAGTGAACATTGATGCTTATATAAAGGTCTCTAATAACAGCATGCTGGCATACTGAATCAGATGAGCTTCGATTAACACATAATCAGAAGTGAACATTGCGGCTTATATAAAGGTCTCTAATAGCAGCATGCTGGCATACTGAATCAGATGACCTACGAATAAACAAATAATCACAAGTGAACATTGAATCTTATATAAAGGTCTCTAATAACAGCTTGCTGACATACTGAATGAGATGACCTACAACTAAACACATAATCAGAAGTGAACATTGAGGCTTATATAAATGTCTCTAATAACAGCATGTTGGCATACTGAATCAGATGACCTACGACTAAACACATAATCAGAAGTGAACATTGAGGCTTATATAAAGGTCTCTAATAACAGCATGCTGACATACTGAATCAGATGACCTACGACTAAACACATAATCAGAAGTGAACATTGAGGCTTATATACAGGTCTCTAATAACAGCATGCTGACATACTGAATCAGATGACCTACGACTAAACACATAATCAGAAGTGAACGTTGAGGCTTATATTAAGGTCTCTAATAACAGCATGCTGGCACACTGAATCAAATGACCTACTACTAAACACATAATAAGAAGTGAACATTGAGGCTTATATACAGGTCTCTAATAACAGCATGCTGACATACTGAATCAGATGACCTACGACTAAACACATAATAAGAAGTGAACATTGAGGCCTATATAAAGGTCTCTAATAACAGTATACTGACATACTGAATCAGATGACCTACGACTAAACACATAATCAGAAGTGAACGTTGAGGCTTATATTAAGGTCTCTAATAACAGCATGCTGGCACACTGAATCAAATGACCTACTACTAAACACATAATAAGAAGTGAACATTGAGGCTTATATACAGGTCTCTAATAACAGCATGCTGACATACTGCATCAGATGACCTACGACTAAACACATAATCAGAAGTGAACAATGAGGCTTATATAAAGGTCTCTAATAGCAGCATGCTGGTATACTGAATCAGATGACCAACGACCAAACACATAATCAAAAGTGAACATTGCGGCTTATATAAAGGTCTCTAATAACAGCATGCTGGCGTACTGAATCAGATGACCTACGACTAAACACATAATCAAAAGTGAACATTGAGGCTTATATAACGGTCACTAATAACAGCATGCTGGCATACTGAATCAGATGGCCTACGACTAAACACATAATCAGAAGTGAACGTTGAGGCTTATATAAAGGTCTCTAATAACAGCATGCTGGCACACTGAATCAAATGACCTACTACTAAACACATAATCAGAAGTGAACATTGAGGCATATATAATGGTCTCTAATAACAGCATGCTGGCATACTGAATCAGATGACCTACGACTAAACACATAATCAAAAGTGAACATTGAGGCTTATATAACGGTCTCTAATAACAGCATGCTGACATACTGAATCAGATGACCTACGACTAAACACATATTCAGAAGTGAACATTGAGACTTATATAAAGGTATATAATAACTGCATGCTGGCATACTGAATCAGATGACCTACGACTAAACACATAATCAAACGTGAACATTGAGACTTTTATAAAGGTCTCTAATAACAGCATGCTGACACACTGCATCAGATGACCTACGACTAAACACATAATCAGAAGTGAACAATGATGTTTATATAAAGGTCTCTAATAACAGTATACTGAAATACTGAATCAGATGACCTACGACTAACCATATAATCAAAAGTAAACATTGAGGCTTATATAAAGGTATATAATAACAGCATGCTGACGTACTCAATCAGATGACCAACGACCAAACACATAATCTGAAGTTAACGTTGAGGCTTATATAAAGGTCTCTAATAACAGCATGCTGGCACACTGAATCAAATGACATTCTACTAAACACATAATCAGAAGTGAACATTGAGGCATATATAATGGTCTCTAATAACAGCATGCTGGTATACTGAATCAGATTACCTACGACTGAACACATAATCAAAAGTGAACATTGAGGCTTATATAAAGGTCTATAATAACAGCATGCTGACATACTGAATCAGATGACCTACGACTAAAAACATAATCAGAAGTGAACATTGAGGCTTATATAAAGGTCTAAAATAACAGCATGCTGGTATACTGAATCAGATGACCTACAACTAAACACATAATCAGAATTGAACATTGATGCTTATATAAAGGTCTCTAATAACAGCATGCTGACATACTGAATCAGATGACCAACGACCAAACACATAATCAGAAGTGAACGTTGAGGCTTATATAAGGGTCTCTAATAACAGCATGCTGGCATACTGAAGCAGATGACCTACAACTAAACACATAATCAGAATTGAACATTGATGCTTATATAAAGGTCTCTAATAACAGCATGCTGGCATACTGAATCAGATGAGCTTCGATTAAAACATAATCAGAAGTGAACATTGCGGCTTATATAAAGGTCTCTAATAGCAGCATGCTGGCATACTGAATCAAATGACCTACGACTAAACACATAATCATAAATGAACATTAAGGCTTATATAAAGGTCTCTAATAACAGCATGCTGGCATACTGAATCAGATGACCTACGAATAAACAAATAATCACAAGTGAACATTGAATCTTATATAAAGGTCTCTAATAACAGCATGTTGGCATACTGCATCAGATGAGCTACGACTAAACACATAATCAGAAGTGAACAATGAGGCTTATATAAAGGTCTCTAATAACAGCATGCTGACATACTGAATCAGATGACCTACGACTAAACACATAATCAGAAGTGAACATTGAGGCTTATATACAGGTCTATAATAACAGCATTCTGACATACTGAATCAGATGACCTACGACTAAACACATAATCAGAAGTGAACGTTGAGGCTTATATTAAGGTCTCTAATAACAGCATGCTGGCACACTGAATCAAATGACCTACTACTAAACACATAATAAGAAGTGAACATTGAGGCCTATATAAAGGTCTCTAATAACAGTATACTGACATACTGAATCAGATGACCTACGACTAACCACATAATCAGAAGTGAACATTGAGGCCTATATAAAGGTCTCTAATAACAGTATACTGACATACTGAATCAGATGACCTACGACTAAACACATAATCAGAAGTGAACGTTGAGGCTTATATTAAGGTCTCTAATAACAGCATGCTGGCACACTGAATCAAATGACCTACTACTAAACACATAATAAGAAGTGAACATTGAGGCTTATATACAGGTCTCTAATAACAGCATGCTGACATACTGCATCAGATGACCTACGACTAAACACATAATCAGAAGTGAACATTGAGGCTTATATACAGGTCTATAATAACAGCATTCTGACATACTGAATCAGATGACCTACGACTAAACACATAATCAGAAGTGAACGTTGAGGCTTATATTAAGGTCTCTAATAACAGCATGCTGGCACACTGAATCAAATGACCTACTACTAAACACATAATAAGAAGTGAACATTGAGGCCTATATAAAGGTCTCTAATAACAGTATACTGACATACTGAATCAGATGACCTACGACTAACCACATAATCAGAAGTGAACATTGAGGCCTATATAAAGGTCTCTAATAACAGTATACTGACATACTGAATCAGATGACCTACGACTAAACACATAATCAGAAGTGAACATTGAGGCTTATATACAGGTATCTAATAACAGTATACTGACATACTGAATCAGATGACCTACGACCAAACACATAATCTGAAGTTAACGTTGAGGCTTATATAAAGGTCTCTAATAACAGCATGCTGGCACACTGAATCAAATGACCTACTACTAAACACATAATCAGAAGTGAACATTGAGGCATATATAATGGTCTCTAATAACAGCATGCTGGCATACTGAATCAGATGACCTACGACTAAACACATAATCAAATGTGAACATTGAGGCTTATATAACGGTCTCTAATAACAGCATGCTGACATACTGAATCAGATGACCTACGACTAAACACATATTCAGAAGTGAACATTGAGACTTATATAAAGGTATATAATAACTGCATGCTGGCATACTGAATCAGATGACCTACGACTAAACACATAATCAAACGTGAACATTGAGACTTATATAAAGGTCTCTAATAACAGCATGCTGACATACTAAATCAGATGACCAACGACCAAACACCTAATCAGAAGTGAACGTTGAGGCTTATATAAAGGTCTCTAATAACAGCATGTGGCACACTGAATCAAATGACCTACTACTAAACACATAATCAGAAGTGAACATTGAGGCCTATATAAAGGTCTCTAATAACAGCATGCTGACATACTGAATCAGATGACCTACGACTAACCATATAATCAAAAGTAAACATTGAGGCTTATATAAAGGTATATAATAACAGCATGCTGTCGTACTCAATCAGATGACCAACGACCAAACACATAATCTGAAGTTAACGTTGAGGCTTATATAAAGGTCTCTAATAACAGCATGCTGGCACACTGAATCAAATGACCTACTACTAAACACATAATCAGAAGTGAACATTGAGGCATATATAATGGTCTCTAATAACAGCATGCTGGTATACTGAATCAGATTACCTACGACTGAACACATAATCAAAAGTGAACATTGAGGCTTATATAAAGGTCTAAAATAACAGCGTGCTGACATACTAAATCAGATGACCAACGACCAAACACATAATCAGAAGTGAACGTTGAGGCTTATATAAGGGTCTCTAATAACAGCATGCTGGTATACTGAATCAGACGACAACGACTAAACACGTAATCTGAAGTGAACATTGAGGCTTATTCAAAGGTCTCTAATAAATGTATGCTGGCATACTGAAGCAGATGACCAATGACTAAACACATAATCTGAAGTGTACAATGAGGCATATGTAAAGGTCTCTGAAAACAGCATGCTGGTATACTGAATCAGATGACCTGCGACTAAACACATAATCAAACGTGAACAGTGCGGCTTATATAAAGGTCTCTAATAACAGCATGCTGGTATACTGAATCAGATAACCTACGACTAAACACATATTCAGAAGTGAACATTGAGGCTTATATAAATGTCTCTAATAACAGCATGCTGGCATACTGAATCAGATGACATACGACTGAACATATAATCAAAAGTGAACATTGAGGCTTATATAAAGGTCTCAAATAACAGCATGCTGACATACTGAATCAAATGACCTACGACTAAACACATAATCAGAAGTGAACGTTGAGACTTATATAAAGGTCTCTAATAACAGCATGATGACATACTAAATCAGATGACCAACGACCAAACACATAATCAGAAGTGAACGTTGAGGCTTATATAAAGGTCTCTAATAACAGCATGCTGACATACTAAATCAGATGACCAACGACCAAACACATTATCAGAAGTGAACGTTGAGGCTTATATAAAGGTCTCTAATAACAGCATGCTGGCACACTGAATCAAATGACCTACGACTAAACACATAATGAGAAGTGATCAATGAGGCTTATATAAAGGTATATAATAACAGCATGCTGACGTACTCAATCAGATGACCAACGACCAAACACATAATCAAAATTGAACATTGAGGCTTATATAACGGTCTCTAATAACAGCATGCTGGCATACTGAATCAGATGACCTACGACTAAACACATATTCAGAAGTGAACATTGAGACTTATATAAAGGTCTCTAATAACAGCATGCTGGCACACTGAATCAAATGACCTACTACTAAACACATAATCAGAAGTGAACATTGAGGCCTATATAAAGGTCTCTAATAACAGTATAATGACATACTGAATCAGATGACCTACGACTAACCACATAATCAGAAGTGAACATTGAGGCTTATATAAAGGTATATAATAACAGCATGCTGACGTACTCAATCAGATGACCAACGACCAAACACATAATCTGAAGTTAACGTTGAGGCTTATATAAAGGTCTCTAATAACAGCATGCTGGCACACTGAATCAAATGACCTACTACTAAACACATAATCAGAAGAGAACATTGAGGCCTATATAAAGGTCTCTAATAACAGCATGCTGACATACTGAATCAGATGACCTACGACTAAACACATAATCAAAAGTGAACATTGAGGCTTATATAACGGTCTCTAATAACAGCATGCTGGCATACTGAATCAGATGACCTACGACTAAACACATATTCAGAAGTGAACATTGAGACTTATATAAAGGTCTCTAATAACAGCATGCTGGCACACTGAATCAAATGACCTACTACTAAACACATAATCAGAAGTGAACATTGGGGCCTATATAAAGGTCTCTAATAACAGTATACTGACATACTGAATCAGATGACCTACGACTAACCACATAATCAGAAGTGAACATTGAGGCTTATATAAAGGTATATAATAACAGCATGCTGACGTACTCAATCAGATGACCAACGACCAAACACATAATCTGATTTTAACGTTGAGGCTTATATAAAGGTCTCTAATAACAGCATGCTGGCACACTGAATCAAATGACCTACTACTAAACACATAATCAGAAGTGAACATTGAGGCCTATATAAAGGTTCCTAATAACAGAATACAAACATACTGAATCAGATGACCTACTACTAAACACATATTCAGAAGTGAACATTGCTACTTATATAAAGGTCTCTAATAACAGCATGCTGGTATACTGAATCAGATGACCTACGACTAAAAACATAATCAGAAGTGAACGTTGAGGCTTATATAAAGGTCTCTAATAACCGCATGCTGGCGTACTGAACCAGATGACCTACGACTAAACACATATTCAGAAGTGAACATTGCGACTTATATAAAGGTCTCTAATAACAGCATGCTGGCATACTGAATCAGATGACCTACGACTGAACATATAATCAAAAGTGAACATTGAGGCTTATATAAAGGTCTCAAATAACAGCATGCTGGCATACTGAATCAGATGACCTACGACTAAACACATAATCAGAAAGGAACGTTGAGGCTTATATAAAGGTCTCTAATAACAGCATGCTGACATACTAAATCAGATGACCAACGACCAAACACATAATCAGAAGTGAACATTGAGGCTTATATAAAGGTCTCTAATAACAGCATGCTGACATACTAAATCAGATGACCAACGACCAAACACATAATTAGAAGTGAACGTTGAGGCTTATATAAAGGTCTCTAATAACAGCATGCTGGCCCACTGAATCAAATGACCTACTACTAAACACATAATCAGAAGTGAACATTGAGGCCTATATAAAGGTCTCTAATAACAGTATACTGACATACTGAATCAGATGACCTACGACTAACCACATAATCAGAAGTGAACATTGAGGCTTATATAAAGGTATATAATAACAGCATGCTGACGTACTCAATCAGATGACCAACGACCAAACACATAATCTGAAGTTAACGTTGAGGCCTATATAAAGGTTTCTAATAACAGCATGCTGGCACACTGAATCAAATGACCTACTACTAAACACATAATCAGAAGTGAACATTGAGGCATATATAATGGTCTCTAATAACAGCATGCTGGCATACTGAAACAGATGACCTACGACTAAACACATAATCAAAAGTGAACATTCAGGCTTACATAACGGTCTCTAATAACAGCATGCTGGCATACTGAATCAGATGACCTACGACTAAACACATATTCAGAAGTGAACATTGAGACTTATATAAAGGTATCTAATAACTGCATGCTGGCAAACTGAATCAGATGACCTACGACTAAACACATAATCAAACGTGAACATTCAGACTTATATAAAGGTCTCTAATAACAGCATGCTGACATACTAAATCAGATGACCAACGACCAAACACATAATCAGAAGTGAACGTTGAGGCTTATATAAAGGTATCTAATAACAGCATGCTGGCACACTGAATTAAATGACCTACTACTAAACACATAATCAGAAGTGAACATTGAGGCCTATATAAAGGTCTCTAATAACAGTATACTGACATTCTGAATCGGATGACCTACGACTAACCATATAATCAAAAGTAAACATTGAGGCTTATATAAAGGTATATAATAACAGCATGCTGACGTACTCAATCAGATGACCAACGACCAAACACATAATCTGAAGTTAACGTTGAGGCTTATATAAAGGTCTCTAATAACAGCATGCTGGCACACTGAATCAAATGACCTACTACTAAACACATAATCAGAAGTGAACATTGAGGCATATATAATGGTCTCTAATAACAGCATGCTGGTATACTGAATCAGATGACCTACGACTTAACACATAATCAAAAGTGAACATTGAGGCTTATATAAAGGTCTATAATAACAGCATGCTGGTATACTGAATCAGATGACCTACGACTTAACACATAATCAAAAGTGAACATTGAGGCTTATATAAAGGTCTATAATAACAGCATGCTGACATACTGAATCAGATGACCTACGACTAAACACATAATCAGAAGTGAACATTGAGGCTTATATAAAGGTCTAAAATAACAGCGTGCTGACATACTGAATCAGATGACCAACGACCAAACACATAATCAGAAGTGAACGTTGAGGCTTATATAAGGGTCTCTAATAACAGCATGCTGGCATACTGAATCAGACGACCAACGACTAAACACGTAATCTGAAGTGAACATTGAGGCTTATACAAAGGACTAAATGTATGCTGGCATACTGAAGCAGATGACCAATGGCTAAACACATAATCTGAAGTGTACAATGAGGCATATGTAAAGGTCTCTGAAAACAGCATGCTGGCATACTGAATCAGATGACCTGCGACTAAACACATAATCAAACGTGAACAGTGCGGCTTATATAAAGGTCTCTAATAACAGCATGCTGGTATACTGAATCAGATGACCTACGACTAAACACATAATCAGAAGTGAACATTGAGGCTTATATAAAGGTATATAATAACAGCATGCTGACGTACTCAATCAGATGACCAACGACCAAACACATAATCTGAAGTTAACGTTGAGGCTTATATAAAGGTCTCTAATAACAGCATGCTGGCACACTGAATCAAATGACCTACTACTAAACACATAATCAGAAGTGAACATTGAGGCATATATAATGGTCTCTAATAACAGCATGCTGGCATACTGAAACAGATGACCTACGACTAAACACATAATCAAAAGTGAACATTGAGGCTTATATAAAGGTCTCTAATAACAGAATGCTGACATACTAAATCAGATGACCAACGACCAAACACATAATCAGAAGTGAACGTTGAGGCTTATATAAAGGTCTCTAATAACAGCATGCTGGCACACTGAATTAAATGACCTACTACTAAACACATAATCAGAAGTGAACATTGAGGCCTATATAAAGGTCTCTAATAACAGTATACTGACATTCTGAATCAGATGACCTACGACTAACCATATAATCAAAAGTAAACATTGAGGCTTATATAAAGGTATATAATAACAGCATGCTGACGTACTCAATCAGATGACCATCGACCAAACACATAATCTGAAGTTAACGTTGAGGCTTATATAAAGGTCTCTAATAACAGCATGCTGGCACACTGAATCAAATGACCTACTACTAAACACATAATCAGAAGTGAACATTGAGGCATATATAATGGTCTCTAATAACAGCATGCTGGTATACTGAATCAGATGACCTACGACTGAACACATAATCAAAAGTGAACATTGAGGCTTATATAAAGGTCTATAATAACAGCATGCTGACATACTGAATCAGATGACCTACGACTAAACACATAATCAGAAGTGAACATTGAGGCTTATATAAAGGTCTAAAATAACAGCGTGCTGACATACTGAATCAGATGACCAACGACCAAACACATAATCAGAAGTGAACGTTGAGGCTTATATAAGGGTCTCTAATAACAGCATGCTGGCATACCGAATCAGACGACCAACGACTAAACACGTAATCTGAAGTGAACATTGAGGCTTATACAAAGGTCTCTAATAAATGTATGCTGGCATACTGAAGCAGATGACCAATGACTAAACACATAATCTGAAGTGTACAATGAGGCATATGTAAAGGTCTCTGAAAACAGCATGCTGGCATACTGAATCAGATGACCTGCGACTAAACACATAATCAAACGTGAACAGTGCGGCTTATATAAAGGTCTCTAATAACAGCATGCTGGTATACTGAATCAGATGACCTATGACTAAACACATATTCAGAAGTGAACATTGAGGCTTATATAAATGTCTCTAATAACAGCATGCTGGCGTACTGAATCAGATGACCTACGACTAAACACATATTCAGAAGTGAACATTGAGGCTTATATAAAGGTCTCTAATAACAGCATGCTGGCGTACTGAATCAGATGACCTACGACTAAACAGATATTCAGAAGTGAACATTGCGACTTAAATAAAGGTCTCTAATAACAGCATGCTGGCATACTGAATCAGATGACCTACGACTGAACATATAATCAAAAGTGAACATTGAGGCTTATATAACGGTATCTAATAACAGCATGCTGACATACTAAATCAGATGACCAACGACCAAACACATAATCAGAAGTGAACGTTGAGGCTTATATAAAGGTCTCTAATAACAGCATGCTGACATACTACATCAGATGACCAACGACCAAACACATAATCATAAGTGAACGTTGAGGCTTATATAAAGGTCTCTAATAACAGCATGCTGGCACACTGAATCAAATGACCTGCTACTAAACACATAATCAGACGTGAACATTGAGGCCTATGTAAAGGTCTCTAATAACAGTATACTGACATACTGAATCAGATGACCTACGACTAAACGCATAATCAGAAGTTAACATTGAGGCTTATATAAAGGTATATAATAACAGCATGCTGACGTACTCAATCAGATGACCAACGACCAAACACATAATCTGAAGTTAACGTTGAGGCTTATATAAAGGTCTCTAATAACAGCATGCTGGCACACTGAATCAAATGACCTACTACTAAACACATAATCAGAAGTGAACATTGAGGCATATATAATGGTCTCTAATAACAGCATGCTGGCATATTGAATCAGATGACCTACGACTAAACACATAATCAAAAGTGAACATTGAGGCTTATATAACGGTCTCTAATAACAGCATGCTGGCACACTGAAACAGATGACCTACGACTAAACACATAATCAAAAGTGAACATTGAGGCTTATATAAAGGTCTCTAATAACAGTATACTGGCACACTGAATCAAATGACCTACGACCAAACACATAATCTGAAGTTAACGTTGAGGCTTATATAAAGGTCTCTAATAACAGCATGCTGGCACACTGAATCAAATGACCTACTACTAAACACATAATCAGAAGTGAATATTGAGGCATATATAAAGGTCTCTAATAACAGTATACTGACATACTGAATCAGATGACCTACGACTAACAACATAATCAGAAGTGAACATTGAGGCTTATATAAAGGTATATAATAACAGCATGCTGACGTACTCAATCAGATGACCAACGACCAAACACATAATCAGAAGTGAACGTTGAGGCTTATATAAAGGTCTCTAATAACAGCATGCTGGCACACTGAATCAAATGACCTACTACTAAACACATAATCAGAAGTGAACATTGAGGCCTATATAAAGGTCTCTAATAACAGTATACTGACATACTGAATCAGATGACCTACGACTAACCACATAATCAGAAGTGAACATTGAGGCTTATATAAAGGTATATAATAACAGCATGCTGACGTACTCAATCAGATGACCAACGACCAAACACATAATCTGAAGTTAACGTTGAGGCTTATATAAAGGTCTCTAATAACAGCATGCTGGCACACTGAATCAAATGACCTACTACTAAACACATAATCAGAAGTGAACATTGAGGCATATATAATGGTCTCTAATAACAGCATGCTGGCATACTGAATCAGATGACCTACGACTAAACACATAATCAAAAGTGAACATTGAGGCTTATATAACGGTCTCTAATAACAGCATGCTGGCATACTGAATCAGATGACCTACGACTAAACACATATTCAGAAGTGAACATTGAGACTTATATAAAGGTATCTAATAACTGCATGCTGGCATACTGAATCAGATGACCTACGACTAAACACATAATCAAACGTGAACATTGAGACTTATATAAAGGTCTCTAATAACAGCATGCTAACATACTAAATCAGATGACCAACGACTAAACACATAATCAGAAGTGAACGTAGAGGCTTATATAAAGGTCTCTAATAACAGCATGCTGGCACACTGAATCAAATGACCTACTACTAAACACATAATCAGAAGTGAACACTGAGGCCTATATAAAGGTCTCTAATAACAGTATACTGACATACTGAATCAGATGACCTACGACTAACCACATAATCAGAAGTGAACATTGAGGCTTATATAAAGGTATATAATAACAGCATGCTGACGTACTCAATCAGATGACCAACGACCAAACACATAATCTGAAGTTAACGTTGAGGCTTATATAAAGGTCTCTAATAACAGCATGATGGCACACTGAATCAAATGACCTACTACTAAACACATAATCAGAAGTGAACATTGAGGCATATATAATGGTCTATAATAACAGCATGCTGGTATACTGAATCAGATGACCTACGACTGAACACATAATCAAAAGTGAACATTGAGGCTTATATAAAGGTATATAATAACAGCATGCTGACATACTGAATCAGATGACCTACGACTAAACACATAATCAGTAATGAACATTAAGGCTTATATAAAGGTCTAAAATAACAGAGTGCTGACATACTGAATCAGATGACCAACGACCAAACACATAATCAGAAGTGAACGTTGAGGCTTATATAAGGGTCTCTAATAACAGCATGCTCGCATACTGAATCAGACGACCAACGACTAAACACGTAATCTGAAGTGAACATTGAGGCTTATACAAAGGTCTCTAATAAATGTATGCTGGTATACTGAATCAGATGACCTACGACTGAACACATAATCAAAAGTGAACATTGAGGCTTATATAAAGGTCTATAATAACAGCATGCTGACATACTGAATCAGATGACCTACGACTAAACACATAATCAGAAGTGAACATTGAGGCTTATATAAAGGTCTAAAATAACAGCGTGCTGACATACTGAATCA
Source organism: Siphonodentalium dalli (assembly GCA_032622095.1). NCBI lineage: Eukaryota > Metazoa > Mollusca > Scaphopoda > Gadilida > Siphonodentaliidae > Siphonodentalium > Siphonodentalium dalli. Next base: position 4,427,976 of record CP136061.1, read on the forward strand.
GATGACCAACGACCAAACACATAATCAGAAGTGAACGTTGAGGCTTATATAAGGGTCTCTAATAACAGCATGCTGGCATATTGAATCAGACGACCAACGACTAAACACGTAATCTGAAGTGAACATTGAGGCTTATACAAAGGTCTCTAATAAATGTATGCTGGCATACTGAAGCAGATGACCAATGACTAAACACATAATCTGAAGTGTACAATGAGGCATATGTAAAGGTCTCTGAAAACAGCATGCGGGCATACTGAATCAGATGACCTGCGACTAAACACATAATCAAACGTGAACAGTGCGGCTTATATAAAGGTCTCTAATAACAGCATGCTGGTATACTGAATCAGATGACCTATGACTAAACACATATTCAGAAGTGAACATTGAGGCTTATATAAATGTCTCTAATAACAGCATGCTGGCGTACTGAATCAGATGACCTACGACTAAACACATATTCAGAAGTGAACATTGAGGCTTATATAAAGGTCTCTAATAACAGCATGCTGGCGTACTGAATCAGATGACCTACGACTAAACAGATATTCAGAAGTGAACATTGCGACTTAAATAAAGATCTCTAATAACAGCATGCTGGCATACTGAATCAGATGACCTACGACTGAACATATAATCAAAAGTGAACATTGAGGCTTATATAACGGTCTCTAATAACAGCATGCTGACATACTAAATCAGATGACCAACGACCAAACACATAATCAGAAGTGAACGTTGAGGCTTATATAAAGGTCTCTAATAACAGCATGCTGACATACTAAATCAGATGACCAACGACCAAACACATAATCATAAGTGAACGTTGAGGCTTATATAAAGGTCTCTAATAACAGCATGCTGACATACTAAATCAGATGACCAACGACCAAACACATAATCAGAAGTGAACGTTGAGGCTTATATAAAGGTCTCTAATAACAGCATGCTGGCACACTGAATCAAATGACCTACTACTAAACACATAATCAGAAGTGAACATTGAGGCCTATATAAAGGTCTCTAATAACAGTATACTGACATACTGAATCAGATGACCTACGACTAACCACATAATCAGAAGTGAACATTGAGGCTTATATAAAGGTATATAATAACAGCATGCTGACGTACTCAATCAGATGACCAACGACCAAACACATAATCTGAAGTTAACGTTGAGGCTTATATAAAGGTCTCTAATAACAGCATGCTGGCACACTGAATCAAATGACCTACTACTAAACACATAATCAGAAGTGAACATTGAGGCATATATAATGGTCTCTAATAACAGCATGCTGGCATACTGAATCAGATGACCTACGACTAAACACATAATCAAAAGTGAACATTGAGGCTTATATAACGGTCTCTAATAACAGCATGCTGGCATACTGAATCAGATGACCTACGACTAAACACATATTCAGAAGTGAACATTGAGACTTATATAAAGGTATCTAATAACTGCATGCTGGCATACTGAATCAGATGACCTACGACTAAACACATAATCAAACGTGAACATTGAGACTTATATAAAGGTCTCTAATAACAGCATGCTAACATACTAAATCAGATGACCAACGACTAAACACATAATCAGAAGTGAACGTAGAGGCTTATATAAAGGTCTCTAATAACAGCATGCTGGCACACTGAATCAAATGACCTACTACTAAACACATAATCAGAAGTGAACACTGAGGCCTATATAAAGGTCTCTAATAACAGTATACTGACATACTGAATCAGATGACCTACGACTAACCACATAATCAGAAGTGAACATTGAGGCTTATATAAAGGTATATAATAACAGCATGCTGACGTACTCAATCAGATGACCAACGACCAAACACATAATCTGAAGTTAACGTTGAGGCTTATATAAAGGTCTCTAATAACAGCATGATGGCACACTGAATCAAATGACCTACTACTAAACACATAATCAGAAGTGAACATTGAGGCATATATAATGGTCTATAATAACAGCATGCTGGTATACTGAATCAGATGACCTACGACTGAACACATAATCAAAAGTGAACATTGAGGCTTATATAAAGGTATATAATAACAGCATGCTGACATACTGAATCAGATGACCTACGACTAAACACATAATCAGTAATGAACATTAAGGCTTATATAAAGGTCTAAAATAACAGAGTGCTGACATACTGAATCAGATGACCAACGACCAAACACATAATCAGAAGTGAACGTTGAGGCTTATATAAGGGTCTCTAATAACAGCATGCTCGCATACTGAATCAGACGACCAACGACTAAACACGTAATCTGAAGTGAACATTGAGGCTTATACAAAGGTCTCTAATAAATGTATGCTGGTATACTGAATCAGATGACCTACGACTGAACACATAATCAAAAGTGAACATTGAGGCTTATATAAAGGTCTATAATAACAGCATGCTGACATACTGAATCAGATGACCTACGACTAAACACATAATCAGAAGTGAACATTGAGGCTTATATAAAGGTCTAAAATAACAGCGTGCTGACATACTGAATCAGATGACCAACGACCAAACACATAATCAGAAGTGAACGTTGAGGCTTATATAAGGGTCTCTAATAACAGCATGCTGGCATATTGAATCAGACGACCAACGACTAAACACGTAATCTGAAGTGAACATTGAGGCTTATACAAAGGTCTCTAATAAATGTATGCTGGCATACTGAAGCAGATGACCAATGACTAAACACATAATCTGAAGTGTACAATGAGGCATATGTAAAGGTCTCTGAAAACAGCATGCGGGCATACTGAATCAGATGACCTGCGACTAAACACATAATCAAACGTGAACAGTGCGGCTTATATAAAGGTCTCTAATAACAGCATGCTGGTATACTGAATCAGATGACCTATGACTAAACACATATTCAGAAGTGAACATTGAGGCTTATATAAATGTCTCTAATAACAGCATGCTGGCGTACTGAATCAGATGACCTACGACTAAACACATATTCAGAAGTGAACATTGAGGCTTATATAAAGGTCTCTAATAACAGCATGCTGGCGTACTGAATCAGATGACCTACGACTAAACAGATATTCAGAAGTGAACATTGCGACTTAAATAAAGATCTCTAATAACAGCATGCTGGCATACTGAATCAGATGACCTACGACTGAACATATAATCAAAAGTGAACATTGAGGCTTATATAACGGTCTCTAATAACAGCATGCTGACATACTAAATCAGATGACCAACGACCAAACACATAATCAGAAGTGAACGTTGAGGCTTATATAAAGGTCTCTAATAACAGCATGCTGACATACTAAATCAGATGACCAACGACCAAACACATAATCATAAGTGAACGTTGAGGCTTATATAAAGGTCTCTAATAACAGCATGCTGGCACACTGAATCAAATGACCTACTACTAAACACATAATCAGAATTGAACATTGAGGCCTATGTAAAGGTCTCTAATAACAGTATACTGACATACTGAATCAGATGACCTACGATTAACCACATAATCAGAAGTGAACATTGAGGCTTATATAAAGGTATATAATAACAGCATGCTGACGTACTCAATCAGATGACCAACGACCAAACACATAATCTGAAGTTAACGTTGAGGCTTATATAAAGGTCTCTAATAACAGCATGCTGGCACACTGAATCAAATGACCTACTACTAAACACATAATCAGAAGTGAACATTGAGGCATATATAATGGTCTCTAATAACAGCATGCTGGCATATTGAATCAGATGACCTACGACTAAACACATAATCAAAAGTGAACATTGAGGCTTATATAACGGTCTCTAATAACAGCATGCTGGCACACTGAAACAGATGACCTACGACTAAACACATAATCAAAAGTGAACATTGAGGCTTATATAAAGGTCTCTAATAACAGTATGCTGGCACACTGAATCAAATGACCTACGACCAAACACATAATCTGAAGTTAACGTTGAGGCTTATATAAAGGTCTCTAATAACAGCATGCTGGCACACTGAATCAAATGACCTACTACTAAACACATAATCAGAAGTGAATATTGAGGCATATATAAAGGTCTCTAATAACAGTATACTGACATACTGAATCAGATGACCTACGACTAACAACATAATCAGAAGTGAACATTGAGGCTTATATAAAGGTATATAATAACAGCATGCTGACGTACTCAATCAGATGACCAACGACCAAACACATAATCAGAAGTGAACGTTGAGGCTTATTTAAAGGTCTCTAATAACAGCATGCTGGCACACTGAATCAGATGACCAACGACCAAACACATAATCAGAAGTGAACATTGAGGCCTATTTAAAGGTCTCTAATAACAGTATACTGACATACTGAATCAGATGACCTACGACTAACCACATAATCAGAAGTGAACATTGAGGCTTATATAAAGGTATATAATAACAGCATGCTGACGTACTCAATCAGATGACCAACGACCAAACACATAATCTGAAGTTAACGTTGAGGCTTATATAAAGGTCTCTAATAACAGCATGCTGGCACACTGAATCAAATGACCTACTACTAAACACATAATCAGAAGTGAACATTGAGGCATATATAATGGTCTCTAATAACAGCATGCTGGCATACTGAATCAGATGACTTACGACTAAACACATAATCAAAAGTGAACATTGAGGCTTATATAACGGTCTCTAATAACAGCATGCTGGCATACTGAATCAGATGACCTACGACTAAACACATATTCAGAAGTGAACATTGAGACTTAAATAAAGGTATCTAATAACTGCATGCTGGCATACTGAATCAGATGACCTACGACTAAACACATAATCAAACGTGAACATTGAGACTTATATAAAGGTCTCTAATAACAGCATGCTGACATACTAAATCAGATGACCAACGACCAAACACATAATCAGAAGTGAACGTAGAGGCTTATATAAAGGTCTCTAATAACAGCATGCTGGCACACTGAATCAAATGACCTACTACTAAACACATAATCAGAAGTGAACACTGAGGCCTATATAAAGGTCTCTAATAACAGTATACTGACATTCTGAATCAGATGACCTACGACTAACCACATAATCAGAAGTGAACATTGAGGCTTATATAAAGGTATATAATAACAGCATGCTGACGTACTCAATCAGATGACCAACGACCAAACACATAATCTGAAGTTAACGTTGTGGCTTATATAAAGGTCTCTAATAACAGCATGATGGCACACTGAATCAAATGACCTACTACTAAGCACATAATCAGAAGTGAACATTGAGGCATAAATAATGGTCTATAATAACAGCATGCTGGTATACTGAATCAGATGACCTACGACTGAACACATAATCAAAAGTGAACATTGAGGCTTATATAAAGGTATATAATAACAGCATGCTGACATACTGAATCAGATGACCTACGACTAAACACATAATCAGTAATGAACATTAAGGCTTATATAAAGGTCTAAAATAACAGCGTGCTGACATACTGAATCAGATGACCAACGACCAAACACATAATCAGAAGTGAACGTTGAGGCTTATATAAGGGTCTCTAATAACAGCATGCTCGCATACTGAATCAGACGACCAACGACTAAACACGTAATCTGAAGTGAACATTGAGGCTTATACAAAGGTCTCTAATAAATGTATGCTGGTATACTGAATCAGATGACCTACGACTAAACACATATTCAGAAGTGAACATTGAGGCTTATATAAATGTCTCTAATAACAGCATGTTGGCGTACTGAATCAGATGACCTACGACTAAACACATATTCAGAAGTGAACATTGAGGCTTATATAAAGGTCTCTAATAACAGCATGCTGGCGTACTGAATCAGATGACCTACGACTAAACAGATATTCAGAAGTGAACATTGCGACTTATATAAAGGTCTCTAATAACAGCATGCTGGCATACTGAATCAGATGACCAACGACCAAACACATAATCAGAAGTGAACGTTGAGGCTTATATAAAGGTCTCTAATAACAGCATGCTGACATACTCAATCAGATGACCAACGACCACACACATAATCAGAAGTGAACGTTGAGGCTTATATAAAGGTCTCTAATAACAGTATACTGACATACTGAATCAGATGACCTACGACTAACCACATAATCAGAAGTGAACATTGAGGGTTATATAAAGGTATATAATAACAGCATGCTGACGTACTCAATCAGATGACCAACGACCAAACACATAATCTGAAGTTAACGTTGAGGCTTATATAAAGGTCTCTAATAACAGCATGCTGGCATACTGAATCAGATGACCTACTATTAAACACATACTCAGAAGTGAACATTGAGGCATATATACTGGTCTCTAATAACAGCATGCTGGCGTACTGAATCAGATGACCTACGACTAAACACATAATCAAAAGTGAACATTGAGGCTTATATAACGGTCTCTAATAACAGCATGCTGGCATACTGAATCAGACGACCTACGACTAAACACATATTCAGAAGTGAACATTGAGACTTATATAAAGGTCTCTAATAACAGCATGCTGGCACACTGAATCAAATGACCTACTACTAATCACATAATCAGAAGTGAACATTGAGGCCTATATAAAGGTCTCTAATAACAGTATACTGACATACTGAATCAGATGACCTACGACTAACCACATAATCAGAAGTGAAAATTGAGGCTTATATAAAGGTATATAATAACAGCATGCTGACGTACTCAATCAGATGACCAACGACCAAACACATAATCTGAAGTTAACGTTGAGGCTTATATAAAGGTCTCTAATAACAGCATGCTGGCACACTGAATCAAACGACCTACTACTAAACACATAATCAGAAGTGAACATTGAGGCATATATAATGGTCTCTAATAACAGCATGCTGGCGTACTGAATCAGATTACCTACGACTAAACACATAATCAAAAGTGAACATTGAGGCTTATATAACGGTCTCTAATAACAGCATGCTGGCATACTGAATCAGATGACCTACGACTAAACACATAATCAAAAGTGAATATTGAGGCTTATATAACGGTCTCTAATAACAGCATGCTGGCATACTGAATCAGATGATCTACGACTAAACACATATTCAGAAGTGAACATTGAGACTTATATAAAGGTATCTAATAACAGCATGCTGGCATACTGAATCAGATGACCTACGACTAAACACATAATCAAACGTGAACATTGAGACTTATATAAAGGTCTCTAATAACAGCATGCTGACGTACTAAATCAGATGACCTACGACTAAACACATAATCAGAAGTGAACATTGAGGCTTATACAAAGGTCTCTAATAAATGTCTGCTGGCATACTGAAGCAGATGACCTACGACTAAACACATAATCTGAAGTGAACATTGAGGCTTATATAAAGGTCTCTAATAACAGCATGCTGGCACACTGAATCAAATGACCTACTACTAAACACATAATCAGAAGTGAACATTGAGGCATATATAATGGTCTCTAATAACAGCATGCTGGCATACTGAAACAGATGACCTACGACTAAACACATAATCAAAAGTGAACATTGAGGCTTATATAAAGGTCTCTAATAACAGAATGCTGACATACTAAATCAGATGACCAACGACCAAACACATAATCAGAAGTGAACGTTGAGGCTTATATAAAGGTCTCTAATAACAGCATGCTGGCACACTGAATTAAATGACCTACTACTAAACACATAATCAGAAGTGAACATTGAGGCCTATATAAAGGTCTCTAATAACAGTATACTGACATTCTGAATCAGATGACCTACGACTAACCATATAATAAAAAGTAAACATTGAGGCTTATATAAAGGTATACAATTACAGCATGCTGACGTACTCAATCAGATGACCAACGACCAAACACATAATCTGAAGTTAACGTTGAGGCTTATATAAAGGTCTCTAATAACAGCATGCTGGCACACTGCATCAAATGACCTACTACTAAACACATAATCAGAAGTGAACATTGAGGCATATATAATGGTCTCTAATAACAGCATGCTGGTATACTGAATCAGATGACCTACGACTGAACACATAATCAAAAGTGAACATTGAGGCTTATATAAAGGTCTATAATAACAGCATGCTGACATACTGAATCAGATGACCTACGACTAAACACATAATCAGAAGTGAACATTGAGGCTTATATAAAGGTCTAAAATAACAGCGTGCTGACATACTGAATCAGATGACCAACGACCAAACACATAATCAGAAGTGAACGTTGAGGCTTATATAAGGGTCTCTAATAACAGCATGCTGGCATACTGAATCAGACGACCAACGACTAAACACGTAATCTGAAGTGAACATTGAGGCTTATACAAAGGTCTCTAATAAATGTATGCTGGCATACTGAAGCAGATGACCAATGACTAAACACATAATCTGAAGTGTACAATGAGGCATATGTAAAGGTCTCTGAAAACAGCATGCTGGCATACTGAATCAGATGACCTGCGACTAAACACATAATCAAACGTGAACAGTGCGGCTTATATAAAGGTCTCTAATAACAGCATGCTGGTATACTGAATCAGATGACCTATGACTAAACACATATTCAGAAGTGAACATTGAGGCTTATATAAATGTCTCTAATAACAGCATGCTGGCGTACTGAATCAGATGACCTACGACTAAACACATATTCAGAAGTGAACATTGAGGCTTATATAAAGGTCTCTAATAACAGCATGCTGGCGTACTGAATCAGATGACCTACGACTAAACAGATATTCAGAAGTGAACATTGCGACTTAAATAAAGGTCTCTAATAACAGCATGCTGGCATACTGAATCAGATGACCTACGACTGAACATATAATCAAAAGTGAACATTGAGGCTTATATAACGGTATCTAATAACAGCATGCTGACATACTAAATCAGATGACCAACGACCAAACACATAATCAGAAGTGAACGTTGAGGCTTATATAAAGGTCTCTAATAACAGCATGCTGACATACTACATCAGATGACCAACGACCAAACACATAATCATAAGTGAACGTTGAGGCTTATATAAAGGTCTCTAATAACAGCATGCTGGCACACTGAATCAAATGACCTACTACTAAACACATAATCAGACGTGAACATTGAGGCCTATGTAAAGGTCTCTAATAACAGTATACTGACATACTGAATCAGATGACCTACGACTAAACACATAATCAGAAGTTAACATTGAGGCTTATATAAAGGTATATAATAACAGCATGCTGACGTACTCAATCAGATGACCAACGACCAAACACATAATCTGACGTTAACGTTGAGGCTTATATAAAGGTCTCTAATAACAGCATGCTGGCACACTGAATCAAATGACCTACTACTAAACACATAATCAGAAGTGAACATTGAGGCATATATAATGGTCTCTAATAACAGCATGCTGGCATATTGAATCAGATGACCTACGACTAAACACATAATCAAAAGTGAACATTGAGGCTTATATAACGGTCTCTAATAACAGCATGCTGGCACACTGAAACAGATGACCTACGACTAAACACATAATCAAAAGTGAACATTGAGGCTTATATAAAGGTCTCTAATAACAGTATACTGGCACACTGAATCAAATGACCTACGACCAAACACATAATCTGAAGTTAACGTTGAGGCTTATATAAAGGTCTCTAATAACAGCATGCTGGCACACTGAATCAAATGACCTACTACTAAACACATAATCAGAAGTGAATATTGAGGCATATATAAAGGTCTCTAATAACAGTATACTGACATAATGAATCAGATGACCTACGACTAACAACATAATCAGAAGTGAACATTGAGGCTTATATAAAGGTATATAATAACAGCATGCTGACGTACTCAATCAGATGACCAACGACCAAACACATAATCAGAAGTGAACGTTGAGGCTTATATAAAGGTCTCTAATAACAGTATACTGACATACTGAATCAGATGACCTACGACTAACCACATAATCAGCAGTGAACATTGAGGCTTATATAAAGGTATATAATAACAGCATGCTGACGTACTCAATCAGATGACCAACGACCAAACACATAATCTGAAGTTAACGTTGAGGCTTATATAAAGGTCTCTAATAACAGCATGCTGGCACACTGAATCAAATGACCTACTACTAAACACATAATCAGAAGTGAACATTGAGGCATATATAATGGTCTCTAATAACAGCATGCTGGCATACTGAATCAGATGACCTACGACTAAACACATAATCAAAAGTGAACAATGAGGCTTATATAACGGTCTCTAATAACAGCATGCTGGCATACTGAATCAGATGACCTACGACTAAACACATATTCAGAAGTGAACATTGAGACTTATATAAAGGTATCTAATAACTGCATGCTGGCATACTGAATCAGATGACCTACGACTAAACACATAATCAAACGTGAACATTGAGACTTATATAAAGGTCTCTAATAACAGCATGCTGACATACTAAATCAGATGACCAACGACCAAACACATAATCGGAAGTGAACGTAGATGCTTATATAAAGGTCTCTAATAACAGCATGCTGGCACACTGAATCAAATGACCTACTACTAAACACATAATCAGAAGTGAACACTGAGGCCTATATAAAGGTCTCTAATAACAGTATACTGACATACTGAATCAGATGACCTACGACTAACCACATAATCAGAAGTGAACATTGAGGCTTATATAAAGGTATATAATAACAGCATGCTGACGTACTCAATCAGATGACCAACGACCAAACACATAATCTGAAGTTAACGTTGAGGCTTATATAAAGGTCTCTAATAACAGCATGATGGCACACTGAATCAAATGACCTACTACTAAACACATAATCAGAAGTGAACATTGAGGCATATATAATGGTCTATAATAACAGCATGCTGGTATACTGAATCAGATGACCTACGACTGAACACATAATCAAAAGTGAACATTGAGGCTTATATAAAGGTATATAATAACAGCATGCTGACATACTGAATCAGATGACCTACGACTAAACACATAATCAGTAATGAACATTAAGGCTTATATAAAGGTCTAAAATAACAGCGTGCTGACATACTGAATCAGATGACCAACGACCAAACACATAATCAGAAGTGAACGTTGAGGCTTATATAAGGGTCTCTAATAACAGCATGCTCGCATACTGAATCAGACGACCAACGACTAAACACGTAATCTGAAGTGAACATTGAGGCTTATACAAAGGTCTCTAATAAATGTATGCTGGTATACTGAATCAGATGACCTACGACTGAACACATAATCAAAAGTGAACAATGAGGCTTATATAAAGGTCTATAATAACAGCATGCTGACATACTGAATCAGATGACCTACGACTAAACACATAATCAGAAGTGAACATTGAGGCTTATATAAAGGTCTAAAATAACAGCGTGCTGACATACTGAATCAGATGACCAACGACCAAACACATAATCAGAAGTGAACGTTGAGGCTTATATAAGGGTCTCTAATAACAGCATGCTGGCATACTGAATCAGACGACCAACGACTAAACACGTAATCTGAAGTGAACATTGAGGCTTATACAAAGGTCTCTAATAAATGTATGCTGGCATACTGAAGCAGATGACCAATGACTAAACACATAATCTGAAGTGTACAATGAGGCATATGTAAAGGTCTCTGAAAACAGCATGCTGGCATACTGAATCAGATGACCTGCGACTAAACACATAATCAAACGTGAACAGTGCGGCTTATATAAAGGTCTCTAATAACAGCATGCTGGTATACTGAATCAGATGACCTATGACTAAACACATATTCAGAAGTGAACATTGAGGCTTATATAAATGTCTCTAATAACAGCATGCTGGCGTACTGAATCAGATGACCTACGACTAAACACATATTCAGAAGTGAACATTGATGCTTATATAAAGGTCTCTAATAACAGCATGCTGGCGTACTGAATCAGATGACCTACGACTAAACAGATATTCAGAAGTGAACATTGCGACTTAAATAAAGGTCTCTAATAACAGCATGCTGGCATACTGAATCAGATGACCTACGACTGAACATATAATCAAAAGTGAACATTGAGGCTTATATAACGGTCTCTAATAACAGCATGCTGACATACTAAATCAGATGACCAACGACCAAACACATAATCAGAAGTGAACGTTGAGGCTTATATAAAGGTCTCTAATAACAGCATGCTGACATACTAAATCAGATGACCAACGACCAAACACATAATCATAAGTGAACGTTGAGGCTTATATAAAGGTCTCTAATAACAGCATGCTGGCACACTGAATCAAATGACCTACTACTAAACACATAATCAGAATTGAACATTGAGGCCTATGTAAAGGTCTCTAATAACAGTATACTGACATACTGAATCAGATGACCTACGACTAACCACATAATCAGAAGTGAACATTGAGGCTTATATAAAGGTATATAATAACAGCATGCTGACGTACTCAATCAGATGACCAACGACCAAACACATAATCTGAAGTTAACGTTGAGGCTTATATAAAGGTCTCTAATAACAGCATGCTGGCACACTGAATCAAATGACCTACTACTAAACACATAATCAGAAGTGAACATTGAGGCATATATAATGGTCTCTAATAACAGCATGCTGGCATATTGAATCAGATGACCTACGACTAAACACATAATCAAAAGTGAACATTGAGGCTTATATAACGGTCTCTAATAACAGCATGCTGGCACACTGAAACAGATGACCTACGACTAAACACATAATCAAAAGTGAACATTGAGGCTTATATAAAGGTCTCTAATAACAGTATACTGGCACACTGAATCAAATGACCTACGACCAAACACATAATCTGAAGTTAACGTTGAGGCTTATATAAAGGTCTCTAATAACAGCATGCTGGCACACTGCATCAAATGACCTACTACTAAACACATAATCAGAAGTGAATATTGAGGCATATATAAAGGTCTCTAATAACAGTATACTGACATACTGAATCAGATGACCTACGACTAACAACATAATCAGAAGTGAACATTGAGGCTTATATAAAGGTATATAATAACAGCATGCTGACGTACTCAATCAGATGACCAACGACCTAACACATAATCAGAAGTGAACGTTGAGGCTTATATAAAGGTCTCTAATAACAGCATGCTGGCACACTGAATCAGATGACCAACGACCAAACACATAATCAGAAGTGAACATTGAGGCCTATTTAAAGGTCTCTAATAACAGTATACTGACATACTGAATCAGATGACCTACGACTAACCACATAATCAGAAGTGAACATTGAGGCTTATATAAAGGTATATAATAACAGCATGCTGACGTACTCAATCAGATGACCAACGACCAAACACATAATCTGAAGTTAACGTTGAGGCTTATATAAAGGTCTCTAATAACAGCATGCTGGCACACTGAATCAAATGACCTACTACTAAACACATAATCAGAAGTGAACATTGAGGCATATATAATGGTCTCTAATAACAGCATGCTGGCATACTGAATCAGATGACCTACGACTAAACACATAATCAAAAGTGAACATTGAGGCTTATATAACGGTCTCTAATAACAGCATGCTGGCATACTGAATCAGATGACCTACGACTAAACACATATTCAGAAGTGAACATTGAGACTTATATAAAGGTATCTAATAACTGCATGCTGGCATACTGAATCAGATGACCTACGACTAAACACATAATCAAACGTGAACATTGAGACTTATATAAAGGTCTCTAATAACAGCATGCTGACATACTAAATCAGATGACCAACGACCAAACACATAATCAGAAGTGAACGTAGAGGCTTATATAAAGGTCTCTAATAACAGCATGCTGGCACACTGAATCAAATGACCTACTACTAAACACATAATCAGAAGTGAACACTGAGGCCTATATAAAGGTCTCTAATAACAGTATACTGACATTCTGAATCAGATGACCTACGACTAACCACATAATCAGAAGTGAACATTGAGGCTTATATAAAGGTATATAATAACAGCATGCTGACGTACTCAATCAGATGACCAACGACCAAACACATAATCTGAAGTTAACGTTGAGGCTTATATAAAGGTCTCTAATAACAGCATGATGGCACACTGAATCAAATGACCTACTACTAAGCACATAATCAGAAGTGAACATTGAGGCATAACTAATGGTCTATAATAACAGCATGCTGGTATACTGAATCAGATGACCTACGACTGAACACATAATCAAAAGTGAACATTGAGGCTTATATAAAGGTATATAATAACAGCATGCTGACATACTGAATCAGATGACCTACGACTAAACACATAATCAGTAATGAACTTTAAGGCTTATATAAAGGTCTAAAATAACAGCGTGCTGACATACTGAATCAGATGACCAACGACCAAACACATAATCAGAAGTGAACGTTGAGGCTTATATAAGGGTCTCTAATAACAGCATGCTCGCATACTGAATCAGACGACCAACGACTAAACACGTAATCTGAAGTGAACATTGAGGCTTATACAAAGGTCTCTAATAAATGTATGCTGGTATACTGAATCAGATGACCTACGACTAAACACATATTCAGAAGTGAACATTGAGGCTTATATAAATGTCTCTAATAACAGCATGCTGGCATACTGAATCAGATGACCTACGACTAAACACATATTCAGAAGTGAACATTGAGACTTATATAAAGGTATCTAATAACTGCATGCTGGCATACTGAATCAGATGACCTACGACTAAACACATAATCAAACGTGAACATTGAGACTTATATAAAGGTCTCTAATAACAGCATGCTGACATACTAAATCAGATGACCAACGACCAAACACATAATCAGAAGTGAACGTAGAGGCTTATATAAAGGTCTCTAATAACAGCATGCTGGCACACTGAATCAAATGACCTACTACTAAACACATAATCAGAAGTGAACACTGAGGCCTATATAAAGGTCTCTAATAACAGTATACTGACATTCTGAATCAGATGACCTACGACTAACCACATAATCAGAAGTGAACATTGAGGCTTATATAAAGGTATATAATAACAGCATGCTGACGTACTCAATCAGATGACCAACGACCAAACACATAATCTGAAGTTAACGTTGAGGCTTATATAAAGGTCTCTAATAACAGCATGATGGCACACTGAATCAAATGACCTACTACTAAGCACATAATCAGAAGTGAACATTGAGGCATAACTAATGGTCTATAATAACAGCATGCTGGTATACTGAATCAGATGACCTACGACTGAACACATAATCAAAAGTGAACATTGAGGCTTATATAAAGGTATATAATAACAGCATGCTGACATACTGAATCAGATGACCTACGACTAAACACATAATCAGTAATGAACATTAAGGCTTATATAAAGGTCTAAAATAACAGCGTGCTGACATACTGAATCAGATGACCAACGACCAAACACATAATCAGAAGTGAACGTTGAGGCTTATATAAGGGTCTCTAATAACAGCATGCTCGCATACTGAATCAGACGACCAACGACTAAACACGTAATCTGAAGTGAACATTGAGGCTTATACAAAGGTCTCTAATAAATGTATGCTGGTATACTGAATCAGATGACCTACGACTAAACACATATTCAGAAGTGAACATTGAGGCTTATATAAATGTCTCTAATAACAGCATGTTGGCGTACTGAATCAGATGACCTACGACTAAACACATATTCAGAAGTGAACATTGAGGCTTATATAAAGGTCTCTAATAACAGCATGCTGGCGTACTGAATCAGATGACCTACGACTAAACAGATATTCAGAAGTGAACATTGCGACTTATATAAAGGTCTCTAATAACAGCATGCTGGCATACTGAATCAGATGACCAACGACCAAACACATAATCAGAAGTGAACGTTGAGGCTTATATAAAGGTCTCTAATAACAGCATGCTGACATACTCAATCAGATGACCAACGACCACACACATAATCAGAAGTGAACGTTGAGGCTTATATAAAGGTCTCTAATAACAGTATACTGACATACTGAATCAGATGACCTACGACTAACCACATAATCAGAAGTGAACATTGAGGGTTATATAAAGGTATATAATAACAGCATGCTGACGTACTCAATCAGATGACCAACGACCAAACACATAATCTGAAGTTAACGTTGAGGCTTATATAAAGGTCTCTAATAACAGCATGCTGGCATACTGAATCAGATGACCTACTATTAAACACATACTCAGAAGTGAACATTGAGGCATATATACTGGTCTCTAATAACAGCATGCTGGCGTACTGAATCAGATGACCTACGACTAAACACATAATCAAAAGTGAACATTGAGGCTTATATAACGGTCTCTAATAACAGCATGCTGGCATACTGAATCAGACGACCTACGACTAAACACATATTCAGAAGTGAACATTGAGACTTATATAAAGGTCTCTAATAACAGCATGCTGGCACACTGAATCAAATGACCTACTACTAATCACATAATCAGAAGTGAACATTGAGGCCTATATAAAGGTCTCTAATAACAGTATACTGACATACTGAATCAGATGACCTACGACTAACCACATAATCAGAAGTGAAAATTGAGGCTTATATAAAGGTATATAATAACAGCATGCTGACGTACTCAATCAGATGACCAACGACCAAACACATAATCTGAAGTTAACGTTGAGGCTTATATAAAGGTCTCTAATAACAGCATGCTGGCACACTGAATCAAACGACCTACTACTAAACACATACTCAGAAGTGAACATTGAGGCATATATAATGGTCTCTAATAACAGCATGCTGGCGTACTGAATCAGATTACCTACGACTAAACACATAATCAAAAGTGAACATTGAGGCTTATATAACGGTCTCTAATAACAGCATGCTGGCATACTGAATCAGATGACCTACGACTAAACACATAATCAAAAGTGAATATTGAGGCTTATATAACGGTCTCTAATAACAGCATGCTGGCATACTGAATCAGATGATCTACGACTAAACACATATTCAGAAGTGAACATTGAGACTTATATAAAGGTATCTAATAACAGCATGCTGGCATACTGAATCAGATGACCTACGACTAAACACATAATCAAACGTGAACATTGAGACTTATATAAAGGTCTCTAATAACAGCATGCTGACGTACTAAATCAGATGACCTACGACTAAACACATAATCAGAAGTGAACATTGAGGCTTATACAAAGGTCTCTAATAAATGTCTGCTGGCATACTGAAGCAGATGACCTACGACTAAACACATAATCTGAAGTGAACATTGAGGCTTATATAAAGGTCTCTAATAACAGCATGCTGGCACACTGAATCAAATGACCTACTACTAAACACATAATCAGAAGTGAACATTGAGGCATATATAATGGTCTCTAATAACAGCATGCTGGCATACTGAAACAGATGACCTACGACTAAACACATAATCAAAAGTGAACATTGAGGCTTATATAAAGGTCTCTAATAACAGAATGCTGACATACTAAATCAGATGACCAACGACCAAACACATAATCAGAAGTGAACGTTGAGGCTTATATAAAGGTCTCTAATAACAGCATGCTGGCACACTGAATTAAATGACCTACTACTAAACACATAATCAGAAGTGAACATTGAGGCCTATATAAAGGTCTCTAATAACAGTATACTGACATTCTGAATCAGATGACCTACGACTAACCATATAATAAAAAGTAAACATTGAGGCTTATATAAAGGTATACAATTACAGCATGCTGACGTACTCAATCAGATGACCAACGACCAAACACATAATCTGAAGTTAACGTTGAGGCTTATATAAAGGTCTCTAATAACAGCATGCTGGCACACTGCATCAAATGACCTACTACTAAACACATAATCAGAAGTGAACATTGAGGCATATATAATGGTCTCTAATAACAGCATGCTGGTATACTGAATCAGATGACCTACGACTGAACACATAATCAAAAGTGAACATTGAGGCTTATATAAAGGTCTATAATAACAGCATGCTGACATACTGAATCAGATGACCTACGACTAAACACATAATCAGAAGTGAACATTGAGGCTTATATAAAGGTCTAAAATAACAGCGTGCTGACATACTGAATCAGATGACCAACGACCAAACACATAATCAGAAGTGAACGTTGAGGCTTATATAAGGGTCTCTAATAACAGCATGCTGGCATACTGAATCAGACGACCAACGACTAAACACGTAATCTGAAGTGAACATTGAGGCTTATACAAAGGTCTCTAATAAATGTATGCTGGCATACTGAAGCAGATGACCAATGACTAAACACATAATCTGAAGTGTACAATGAGGCATATGTAAAGGTCTCTGAAAACAGCATGCTGGCATACTGAATCAGATGACCTGCGACTAAACACATAATCAAACGTGAACAGTGCGGCTTATATAAAGGTCTCTAATAACAGCATGCTGGTATACTGAATCAGATGACCTATGACTAAACACATATTCAGAAGTGAACATTGAGGCTTATATAAATGTCTCTAATAACAGCATGCTGGCGTACTGAATCAGATGACCTACGACTAAACACATATTCAGAAGTGAACATTGAGGCTTATATAAAGGTCTCTAATAACAGCATGCTGGCGTACTGAATCAGATGACCTACGACTAAACAGATATTCAGAAGTGAACATTGCGACTTAAATAAAGGTCTCTAATAACAGCATGCTGGCATACTGAATCAGATGACCTACGACTGAACATATAATCAAAAGTGAACATTGAGGCTTATATAACGGTATCTAATAACAGCATGCTGACATACTAAATCAGATGACCAACGACCAAACACATAATCAGAAGTGAACGTTGAGGCTTATATAAAGGTCTCTAATAACAGCATGCTGACATACTACATCAGATGACCAACGACCAAACACATAATCATAAGTGAACGTTGAGGCTTATATAAAGGTCTCTAATAACAGCATGCTGGCACACTGAATCAAATGACCTACTACTAAACACATAATCAGACGTGAACATTGAGGCCTATGTAAAGGTCTCTAATAACAGTATACTGACATACTGAATCAGATGACCTACGACTAAACACATAATCAGAAGTTAACATTGAGGCTTATATAAAGGTATATAATAACAGCATGCTGACGTACTCAATCAGATGACCAACGACCAAACACATAATCTGACGTTAACGTTGAGGCTTATATAAAGGTCTCTAATAACAGCATGCTGGCACACTGAATCAAATGACCTACTACTAAACACATAATCAGAAGTGAACATTGAGGCATATATAATGGTCTCTAATAACAGCATGCTGGCATATTGAATCAGATGACCTACGACTAAACACATAATCAAAAGTGAACATTGAGGCTTATATAACGGTCTCTAATAACAGCATGCTGGCACACTGAAACAGATGACCTACGACTAAACACATAATCAAAAGTGAACATTGAGGCTTATATAAAGGTCTCTAATAACAGTATACTGGCACACTGAATCAAATGACCTACGACCAAACACATAATCTGAAGTTAACGTTGAGGCTTATATAAAGGTCTCTAATAACAGCATGCTGGCACACTGAATCAAATGACCTACTACTAAACACATAATCAGAAGTGAATATTGAGGCATATATAAAGGTCTCTAATAACAGTATACTGACATAATGAATCAGATGACCTACGACTAACAACATAATCAGAAGTGAACATTGAGGCTTATATAAAGGTATATAATAACAGCATGCTGACGTACTCAATCAGATGACCAACGACCAAACACATAATCAGAAGTGAACGTTGAGGCTTATATAAAGGTCTCTAATAACAGTATACTGACATACTGAATCAGATGACCTACGACTAACCACATAATCAGCAGTGAACATTGAGGCTTATATAAAGGTATATAATAACAGCATGCTGACGTACTCAATCAGATGACCAACGACCAAACACATAATCTGAAGTTAACGTTGAGGCTTATATAAAGGTCTCTAATAACAGCATGCTGGCACACTGAATCAAATGACCTACTACTAAACACATAATCAGAAGTGAACATTGAGGCATATATAATGGTCTCTAATAACAGCATGCTGGCATACTGAATCAGATGACCTACGACTAAACACATAATCAAAAGTGAACAATGAGGCTTATATAACGGTCTCTAATAACAGCATGCTGGCATACTGAATCAGATGACCTACGACTAAACACATATTCAGAAGTGAACATTGAGACTTATATAAAGGTATCTAATAACTGCATGCTGGCATACTGAATCAGATGACCTACGACTAAACACATAATCAAACGTGAACATTGAGACTTATATAAAGGTCTCTAATAACAGCATGCTGACATACTAAATCAGATGACCAACGACCAAACACATAATCGGAAGTGAACGTAGAGGCTTATATAAAGGTCTCTAATAACAGCATGCTGGCACACTGAATCAAATGACCTACTACTAAACACATAATCAGAAGTGAACACTGAGGCCTATATAAAGGTCTCTAATAACAGTATACTGACATACTGAATCAGATGACCTACGACTAACCACATAATCAGAAGTGAACATTGAGGCTTATATAAAGGTATATAATAACAGCATGCTGACGTACTCAATCAGATGACCAACGACCAAACACATAATCTGAAGTTAACGTTGAGGCTTATATAAAGGTCTCTAATAACAGCATGATGGCACACTGAATCAAATGACCTACTACTAAACACATAATCAGAAGTGAACATTGAGGCATATATAATGGTCTATAATAACAGCATGCTGGTATACTGAATCAGATGACCTACGACTGAACACATAATCAAAAGTGAACATTGAGGCTTATATAAAGGTATATAATAACAGCATGCTGACATACTGAATCAGATGACCTACGACTAAACACATAATCAGTAATGAACATTAAGGCTTATATAAAGGTCTAAAATAACAGCGTGCTGACATACTGAATCAGATGACCAACGACCAAACACATAATCAGAAGTGAACGTTGAGGCTTATATAAGGGTCTCTAATAACAGCATGCTCGCATACTGAATCAGACGACCAACGACTAAACACGTAATCTGAAGTGAACATTGAGGCTTATACAAAGGTCTCTAATAAATGTATGCTGGTATACTGAATCAGATGACCTACGACTGAACACATAATCAAAAGTGAACAATGAGGCTTATATAAAGGTCTATAATAACAGCATGCTGACATACTGAATCAGATGACCTACGACTAAACACATAATCAGAAGTGAACATTGAGGCTTATATAAAGGTCTAAAATAACAGCGTGCTGACATACTGAATCAGATGACCAACGACCAAACACATAATCAGAAGTGAACGTTGAGGCTTATATAAGGGTCTCTAATAACAGCATGCTGGCATACTGAATCAGACGACCAACGACTAAACACGTAATCTGAAGTGAACATTGAGGCTTATACAAAGGTCTCTAATAAATGTATGCTGGCATACTGAAGCAGATGACCAATGACTAAACACATAATCTGAAGTGTACAATGAGGCATATGTAAAGGTCTCTGAAAACAGCATGCTGGCATACTGAATCAGATGACCTGCGACTAAACACATAATCAAACGTGAACAGTGCGGCTTATATAAAGGTCTCTAATAACAGCATGCTGGTATACTGAATCAGATGACCTATGACTAAACACATATTCAGAAGTGAACATTGAGGCTTATATAAATGTCTCTAATAACAGCATGCTGGCGTACTGAATCAGATGACCTACGACTAAACACATATTCAGAAGTGAACATTGATGCTTATATAAAGGTCTCTAATAACAGCATGCTGGCGTACTGAATCAGATGACCTACGACTAAACAGATATTCAGAAGTGAACATTGCGACTTAAATAAAGGTCTCTAATAACAGCATGCTGGCATACTGAATCAGATGACCTACGACTGAACATATAATCAAAAGTGAACATTGAGGCTTATATAACGGTCTCTAATAACAGCATGCTGACATACTAAATCAGATGACCAACGACCAAACACATAATCAGAAGTGAACGTTGAGGCTTATATAAAGGTCTCTAATAACAGCATGCTGACATACTAAATCAGATGACCAACGACCAAACACATAATCATAAGTGAACGTTGAGGCTTATATAAAGGTCTCTAATAACAGCATGCTGGCACACTGAATCAAATGACCTACTACTAAACACATAATCAGAATTGAACATTGAGGCCTATGTAAAGGTCTCTAATAACAGTATACTGACATACTGAATCAGATGACCTACGACTAACCACATAATCAGAAGTGAACATTGAGGCTTATATAAAGGTATATAATAACAGCATGCTGACGTACTCAATCAGATGACCAACGACCAAACACATAATCTGAAGTTAACGTTGAGGCTTATATAAAGGTCTCTAATAACAGCATGCTGGCACACTGAATCAAATGACCTACTACTAAACACATAATCAGAAGTGAACATTGAGGCATATATAATGGTCTCTAATAACAGCATGCTGGCATATTGAATCAGATGACCTACGACTAAACACATAATCAAAAGTGAACATTGAGGCTTATATAACGGTCTCTAATAACAGCATGCTGGCACACTGAAACAGATGACCTACGACTAAACACATAATCAAAAGTGAACATTGAGGCTTATATAAAGGTCTCTAATAACAGTATACTGGCACACTGAATCAAATGACCTACGACCAAACACATAATCTGAAGTTAACGTTGAGGCTTATATAAAGGTCTCTAATAACAGCATGCTGGCACACTGCATCAAATGACCTACTACTAAACACATAATCAGAAGTGAATATTGAGGCATATATAAAGGTCTCTAATAACAGTATACTGACATACTGAATCAGATGACCTACGACTAACAACATAATCAGAAGTGAACATTGAGGCTTATATAAAGGTATATAATAACAGCATGCTGACGTACTCAATCAGATGACCAACGACCTAACACATAATCAGAAGTGAACGTTGAGGCTTATATAAAGGTCTCTAATAACAGCATGCTGGCACACTGAATCAGATGACCAACGACCAAACACATAATCAGAAGTGAACATTGAGGCCTATTTAAAGGTCTCTAATAACAGTATACTGACATACTGAATCAGATGACCTACGACTAACCACATAATCAGAAGTGAACATTGAGGCTTATATAAAGGTATATAATAACAGCATGCTGACGTACTCAATCAGATGACCAACGACCAAACACATAATCTGAAGTTAACGTTGAGGCTTATATAAAGGTCTCTAATAACAGCATGCTGGCACACTGAATCAAATGACCTACTACTAAACACATAATCAGAAGTGAACATTGAGGCATATATAATGGTCTCTAATAACAGCATGCTGGCATACTGAATCAGATGACCTACGACTAAACACATAATCAAAAGTGAACATTGAGGCTTATATAACGGTCTCTAATAACAGCATGCTGGCATACTGAATCAGATGACCTACGACTAAACACATATTCAGAAGTGAACATTGAGACTTATATAAAGGTATCTAATAACTGCATGCTGGCATACTGAATCAGATGACCTACGACTAAACACATAATCAAACGTGAACATTGAGACTTATATAAAGGTCTCTAATAACAGCATGCTGACATACTAAATCAGATGACCAACGACCAAACACATAATCAGAAGTGAACGTAGAGGCTTATATAAAGGTCTCTAATAACAGCATGCTGGCACACTGAATCAAATGACCTACTACTAAACACATAATCAGAAGTGAACACTGAGGCCTATATAAAGGTCTCTAATAACAGTATACTGACATTCTGAATCAGATGACCTACGACTAACCACATAATCAGAAGTGAACATTGAGGCTTATATAAAGGTATATAATAACAGCATGCTGACGTACTCAATCAGATGACCAACGACCAAACACATAATCTGAAGTTAACGTTGAGGCTTATATAAAGGTCTCTAATAACAGCATGATGGCACACTGAATCAAATGACCTACTACTAAGCACATAATCAGAAGTGAACATTGAGGCATAACTAATGGTCTATAATAACAGCATGCTGGTATACTGAATCAGATGACCTACGACTGAACACATAATCAAAAGTGAACATTGAGGCTTATATAAAGGTATATAATAACAGCATGCTGACATACTGAATCAGATGACCTACGACTAAACACATAATCAGTAATGAACTTTAAGGCTTATATAAAGGTCTAAAATAACAGCGTGCTGACATACTGAATCAGATGACCAACGACCAAACACATAATCAGAAGTGAACGTTGAGGCTTATATAAGGGTCTCTAATAACAGCATGCTCGCATACTGAATCAGACGACCAACGACTAAACACGTAATCTGAAGTGAACATTGAGGCTTATACAAAGGTCTCTAATAAATGTATGCTGGTATACTGAATCAGATGACCTACGACTAAACACATATTCAGAAGTGAACATTGAGGCTTATATAAATGTCTCTAATAACAGCATGCTGGCATACTGAATCAGATGACCTACGACTAAACACATATTCAGAAGTGAACATTGAGACTTATATAAAGGTATCTAATAACTGCATGCTGGCATACTGAATCAGATGACCTACGACTAAACACATAATCAAACGTGAACATTGAGACTTATATAAAGGTCTCTAATAACAGCATGCTGACATACTAAATCAGATGACCAACGACCAAACACATAATCAGAAGTGAACGTAGAGGCTTATATAAAGGTCTCTAATAACAGCATGCTGGCACACTGAATCAAATGACCTACTACTAAACACATAATCAGAAGTGAACACTGAGGCCTATATAAAGGTCTCTAATAACAGTATACTGACATTCTGAATCAGATGACCTACGACTAACCACATAATCAGAAGTGAACATTGAGGCTTATATAAAGGTATATAATAACAGCATGCTGACGTACTCAATCAGATGACCAACGACCAAACACATAATCTGAAGTTAACGTTGAGGCTTATATAAAGGTCTCTAATAACAGCATGATGGCACACTGAATCAAATGACCTACTACTAAGCACATAATCAGAAGTGAACATTGAGGCATAACTAATGGTCTATAATAACAGCATGCTGGTATACTGAATCAGATGACCTACGACTGAACACATAATCAAAAGTGAACATTGAGGCTTATATAAAGGTATATAATAACAGCATGCTGACATACTGAATCAGATGACCTACGACTAAACACATAATCAGTAATGAACATTAAGGCTTATATAAAGGTCTAAAATAACAGCGTGCTGACATACTGAATCAGATGACCAACGACCAAACACATAATCAGAAGTGAACGTTGAGGCTTATATAAGGGTCTCTAATAACAGCATGCTCGCATACTGAATCAGACGACCAACGACTAAACACGTAATCTGAAGTGAACATTGAGGCTTATACAAAGGTCTCTAATAAATGTATGCTGGTATACTGAATCAGATGACCTACGACTAAACACATATTCAGAAGTGAACATTGAGGCTTATATAAATGTCTCTAATAACAGCATGTTGGCGTACTGAATCAGATGACCTACGACTAAACACATATTCAGAAGTGAACATTGAGGCTTATATAAAGGTCTCTAATAACAGCATGCTGGCGTACTGAATCAGATGACCTACGACTAAACAGATATTCAGAAGTGAACATTGCGACTTATATAAAGGTCTCTAATAACAGCATGCTGACATACTGAATCAGATGACCAACGACCAAACACATAATCAGAAGTGAACGTTGAGGCTTATATAAAGGTCTCTAATAACAGCATGCTGACATACTAAATCAGATGACCAACGACCACACACATAATCAGAAGTGAACGTTGAGGCTTATATAAAGGTCTCTAATAACAGTATACTGACATACTGAATCAGATGACCTACGACTAACCACATAATCAGAAGTGAACATTGAGGGTTATATAAAGGTATATAATAACAGCATGCTGACGTACTCAATCAGATGACCAACGACCAAACACATAATCTGAAGTTAACGTTGAGGCTTATATAAAGGTCTCTAATAACAGCATGCTGGCACACTGAATCAAATGACCTACTATTAAACACATACTCAGAAGTGAACATTGAGGCATATATACTGGTCTCTAATAACAGCATGCTGGCGTACTGAATCAGATGACCAACGACTAAACACATAATCAAAAGTGAACATTGAGGCTTATATAACGGTCTCTAATAACAGCATGCTGGCATACTGAATCAGATGACCTACGACTAAACACATAATCAAACGTGAACATTGAGACTTATATAAAGGTCTCTAATAACAGCATGCTGACATACTAAATCAGATGACCAACGACCAAACACATAATCAGAAGTGAACGTAGAGGCTTATATAAAGGTCTCTAATAACAGCATGCTGGCACACTGAATCAAATGACCTACTACTAAACACATAATCAGAAGTGAACACTGAGGCCTATATAAAGGTCTCTAATAACAGTATACTGACATTCTGAATCAGATGACCTACGACTAACCACATAATCAGAAGTGAACATTGAGGCTTATATAAAGGTATATAATAACAGCATGCTGACGTACTCAATCAGATGACCAACGACCAAACACATAATCTGAAGTTAACGTTGAGGCTTATATAAAGGTCTCTAATAACAGCATGATGGCACACTGAATCAAATGACCTACTACTAAGCACATAATCAGAAGTGAACATTGAGGCAAAACTAATGGTCTATAATAACAGCATGCTGGTATACTGAATCAGATGACCTACGACTGAACACATAATCAAAAGTGAACATTGAGGCTTATATAAAGGTATATAATAACAGCATGCTGACATACTGAATCAGATGACCTACGACTAAACACATAATCAGTAATGAACATTAAGGCTTATATAAAGGTCTAAACTAACAGCGTGCTGACATACTGAATCAGATGACCAACGACCAAACACATAATCAGAAGTGAACGTTGAGGCTTATATAAGGGTCTCTAATAACAGCATGCTCGCATACTGAATCAGACGACCAACGACTAAACACGTAATCTGAAGTGAACATTGAGGCTTATACAAAGGTCTCTAATAAATGTATGCTGGTATACTGAATCAGATGACCTACGACTAAACACATATTCAGAAGTGAACATTGAGGCTTATATAAATGTCTCTAATAACAGCATGTTGGCGTACTGAATCAGATGACCTACGACTAAACACATATTCAGAAGTGAACATTGAGGCTTATATAAAGGTCTCTAATAACAGCATGCTGGCGTACTGAATCAGATGACCTACGACTAAACAGATATTCAGAAGTGAACATTGCGACTTATATAAAGGTCTCTAATAACAGCATGCTGACATACTGAATCAGATGACCAACGACCAAACACATAATCAGAAGTGAACGTTGAGGCTTATATAAAGGTCTCTAATAACAGCATGCTGACATACTAAATCAGATGACCAACGACCACACACATAATCAGAAGTGAACGTTGAGGCTTATATAAAGGTCTCTAATAACAGTATACTGACATACTGAATCAGATGACCTACGACTAACCACATAATCAGAAGTGAACATTGAGGGTTATATAAAGGTATATAATAACAGCATGCTGACGTACTCAATCAGATGACCAACGACCAAACACATAATCTGAAGTTAACGTTGAGGCTTATATAAAGGTCTCTAATAACAGCATGCTGGCACACTGAATCAAATGACCTACTATTAAACACATACTCAGAAGTGAACATTGAGGCATATATACTGGTCTCTAATAACAGCATGCTGGCGTACTGAATCAGATGACCAACGACTAAACACATAATCAAAAGTGAACATTGAGGCTTATATAACGGTCTCTAATAACAGCATGCTGGCATACTGAATCAGACGACCTATGACTAAACACATATTCAGAAGTGAACATTGAGACTTATATAAAGGTCTCTAATAACAGCATGCTGGCACACTGAATCAAATGACCTACTACTAATCACATAATCAGAAGTGAACATTGAGGCCTATATAAAGGTCTCTAATAACAGTATACTGACATACTGAATCAGATGACCTACGACTAACCACATAATCAGAAGTGAAAATTGAGGCTTATATAAAGGTATATAATAACAGCATGCTGACGTACTCAATCAGATGACCAACGACCAAACACATAATCTGAAGTTAACGTTGAGGCTTATATAAAGGTCTCTAATAACAGCATGCTGGCACACTGAATCAAATGACCTACTACTAAACACATAATCAGAAGTGAACATTGAGGCATATATAATGGTCTCTAATAACAGCATGCTGGCGTACTGAATCAGATTACCTACGACTAAACACATAATCAAAAGTGAACATTGAGGCTTATATAACGGTCTCTAATAACAGCATGCTGGCATACTGAATCAGATGACCTACGACTAAACACATAATCAAAAGTGAATATTGAGGCTTATATAACGGTCTCTAATAACAGCATGCTGGCATACTGAATCAGATGATCTACGACTAAACACATATTCAGAAGTGAACATTGAGACTTATATAAAGGTATCTAATAACAGCATTCTGGCATACTGAATCAGATGACCTACGACTAAACACATAATCAAACGTGAACATTGAGACTTATATAAAGGTCTCTAATAACAGCATGCTGACGTACTAAATCAGATGACCTACGACTAAACACATAATCAGAAGTGAACATTGAGGCTTATACAAAGGTCTCTAATAAATGTCTGCTGGCATACTGAAGCAGATGACCTACGACTAAACACATAATCTGAAGTGAACATTGAGGCTTATATAAAGGTCTCAAATAACAGCATGCTGGCATACTGAATCAGACGACAAATGACTAAACACATAATCTGAAGTGTACAATGAGGCATATGTAAAGGTCTCTGAAAACAGCATGCTGGCATACTGAATCAGATGACCTGCTACTAAACACATAATCAAACGTGAACAGTGCGGCTTATATAAAGGTCTCTAATAACAGCATGCTGACATACTGAATCAGATGACCTCCAACTAAACACATAATCAAACGTGAACAGTGCGGCTTATATAAAGGTATCTAATAACAGTATGCTGGCATACTGAATCAGATGACCTACGACTAAACACATAATCAGAAATGAACATTGAGGCTTATATAAAGGTCTCAAATAACAGCATGCTGGCATGCTGAATCAAGTGACCTACGACTAAATACATAATCAGAAGTGAACAATGCGGCATATATAAAGGTCTCTAATAACAGCATTCTGACACACTGAATCAAGTGACCTACGATTAACACATAATCAAACGTGAAGAGTGCGGCTTATATAAAGGTCTCTGCCAACAGCATGCTGGCATACTGAATCAGATGACCTTCGACTAAACACATAATCAGAAGTGAAAATTGAGGCCTATATAAAGGTCTCTAATAACAGTATACTGGCATACTGAATCAGATGACATACGACTGAACACATAATCAAAAGTGAACATTGAGGCTTATATAAAGGTCTCTAATAACATCATGCAGGCATACTGAATCAGACGACCAACGACTAAACACATAATCTAAAGTGAACATTGAGGCTTATATAAAGGTCTCTAATAACATCATGCTGGCATACTGAATCAGATGACCTACGGCTAAACACATAATCAGAAGTGAACACCGAGGCTTATATAAACGTCTCTAATAACAACAAGCTGGCATACTGAATCAGATGACCAACGACTAAACACATAATCAGAAGTGAACATTGCAGCCTATATAAAGGTCTCTAATAACAGCATGCTGGCATACTAAATCAGATGACCTACGACTAAACACATAATCAGAAGTGAACATCGAGGCTTATATAAAGGTCTATAATAGTAGCATGCTGACATACTGAATCAAATGAACTACGACTAAAATCATAATCAGAAGTGAACATTGAGGCTTATATAAAGTTCTCTAATAACAACATGCCGGCATACTGAATCAGATGACCAACGACTAAACACATAATCAGAAGTGAAAATTGAGGCTTATATAAAGGTATCTAATAACATAATGATGGCATACTGAATCAGATTATCTACGACTAAACACATAATCAGAAGTGAACATTGAGGCTTATATAAAGGTCTCTAATAACAGTATGCTGGCATACTGAATCAGATGACCTACGACTAAACACATAATCAGAAGTGAACATTGAGGCTTATATAAAGGTCTCTAATAACAGCATGCTGGCATACTGAGTCAGATGAATTACGACTAAACACATAATCAGTAGTGAACATTGAGGCTTATATAAAGGCATCTAATAACAGCATGTTGTCATACTGAATCAGATGACCTACGTCTAAACACATAATCAGAAGTGAACATCGTGGCTTATATAAATGTATCTAATAACAGCATGCTGACATACTGAATTAGATCACCTACGACTAAACACATAATCAGAAGTGAACAGTGAGGCTTATATAAAGGTCTCTAATAACAGCATGCTGGCTTACTGAATCAGATGACCTACGACTAAACACATAATCAGAAGTGAACAGTGAGGCTTATATAAAGGTCTCTAATAACAGCATGCTGGCATACTGAATCAGATTACCTACGACTAAACACATAATCAGAAGTGAACATCGAGACTTATTATAAAGGTATATAATAATAGCATGCTGGCATACTGAATCAGATGACGTGCGACTAAACACATAATCAGAAGTGAACATTGAGGCTTATATAAATGTCTCTAATAACAGCACGCTAGCTTACTGAATCAGATGACCTACGACTAAACATATAATCAGAAGTGAACAGTGAGGCTTATATAAATGTCTCTAATAACAGCATGCTGGCATTCTGAATCAGATGACATACGACTAAACACATAATCAGAAGTGAACATCGATACTTATTATAAAGGTCTATAATAATAGAATGCTGGCATACTGAATCAGATGACGTGCGACTAAACACATAATCAGAAGTGAACATTGAGGCTTATATAGGTCTCTAATAACAACATGCTGTCATACTGAATCAGAAGACATACGACTAAACACATAATCAGAAGTGAACAATGAAGCTTAAATAAAGGTCTATAATAACAGCATGCTGGCATACTGAATCAGATGATCTACGACTAAACACATAATGAGAAGGTAAACATTGAGCCTTATATAAAGGTCTCTAATAACAGCATGCTGGCATACTGAATCAGATGACGTGCGACTAATACATAATCAGAAGTGAACAGTGCGGCTTATATAAAGGTCTCTAATAACAGCATGCTGTCATACTGAATCGGATGACCTACCACTAAACACATAATCAGAAGTGAATATTAAGGCTAATATAAAGGTATCTAATAACAGCATGCTGGCATACTGCATCAGATGACGTACGACTAAACACATAATCAGAAGTGAACATTCAGGCTTATATAAAGGTCTCTAATAACAGCATGCTGGTATACTGAATCAGATGACCTACGACTAAACACATAATGAGAAGTAAACATTGAGCCTTATATAAAGGTCTCTAATAACAGCATGCTGGCATACTGAATCAGATGACGTGCGACTAATACATAATCAGAAGTGAACAGTGCGGCTTATATAAAGGTCTCTAATAACAGCATGCTGTCATACTGAATCAGATGACCTACGACTAAACACATAATCAGAAGTGAACAGTGCGGCTTATATAAAGGTTTCTAAAAATATAATGCTGGCATACTGAATGATTGATTGATTGGGGTTTATTGTCGCTTTAGCCACTAAGGCCATATCACGACATTGCCAGTTTTAGTGGTGGAGGAAATCCGCACACTTGCGACTAATCTAACAGTGATTTCAATGGCTGATAAACCCGTCAACCATGTGCGGCAAACCACCGGCCATCGGCGAGTAACTGGTAACTCCACCAGTTAACGATTTCGAGTTACAAAGTCCTCGATGGAAACATGTGGATTTGAACCCTAATCGCCAGCATACTGAATGAGATGACCTACGACTAATACATAATCAGAAGTGAACAGTGCGGCTTATATAAAGGTCTCTAATAACAGCATGCTGTCATACTGAATCAGATGACCTACGACTAAACACATAATCAGAAGTGAACATTGAGGCTTATATAAATGTCTCTAATAACAGCATGCTGTCATACTGAATCAGATGACCTACGACTAAAAACATAATCAGCAATGAGGCTTATATAAATGTCTCTAATAACAGCATGCTGGAATACTGAATCAGATGACCTACGACTAAACACATAATCAGAAGTGAAAAGTGCGGCTTATATAAAAGTTTCTAATAACAGCATGCTGACAAACTGAATCAAATGACCTTCGACTAAACACATAATCAGAAGTGAACATTGAGGCTTATATAAAGGTCTCTAATTTTGATTTTGTATTTCATGAACGAAACATTTCTCGAAAGTTTTGTAAACTTTGTCAAGGATAGAAACATATGGAATGAAATCGAGTCCTCCAACTTCCAGTCTCAATTTTTCCTCCAAATGCAATCGATCCATGTTTTTAATAATCTGTTATTATTTCTCGCAAACTGTTGATTTCAATTTGATTATCGAACTCAGCATAGACTATCACGTTGATCACTGAAGCTAGAGCTGCCGCAAACTGAAGCTCTAACCTTATGTTACCGGTTTTTATAGGATGCAAATGTCCTTCCTCTGCTCCTTGGTCAGGTGTGAGGTTGTAACCCCAGAAACAATAACCATTCATGTATTTTTCGAGATTCAAACCAAAGGATTTGTTTTGTCCAAACATACCCGAAGACTGATACAGTGATACATAAGATCTTAGGCATTGTTCTGATTCAAAGTTTGGTTCAAATGGTCGGTTATGGATGGTATGTCCGTCCTGACTAACTTCAAGTTTTCTCAGATTGAAGTGTTGGAAATGAAATGGGTTCGTTTCAATATCGCCATTCATATCTTTGTTTGATACCAAGCCTATGAAAAGTCTCTTTGGCAATTGTCCTTGAAAAGGTGATCTTCAATTTTTGATCTAAGCCCTGCACCAATAGTGAATGTTTTTACTTCAACTCTTCGAATCGGTACTTTCATATTTTTCTGTATTATTGTTTGGTTCAAGTTATTTGCTACTACTGGCATCAGCGTAATTGTACGAACATTGAAAACTGCCGTTTCAAATACTATTTTTCCGTTGGCCTGACCAATTAAAGAGAATTTTGGATTCGCTCTATTGAGACGAATTCTTATCTCAATTCCATTTGGTAAGTATTTCTCTTGTAGAAATATATCTGTGTGTAAACGACCACACAATTCTACCGTTTTACTACCAGCTATGATTGCTTGGCGAGATTTCAATCCATCATTACCACCAGCTTTAGTGTTTTCGGTGAACTGTTTAGCGGTATCAGGGTACCATATTTCTAGTGCGGCAAGTTGATTTTCTTCACATTCACCAGAATAAGCCAAGAGATTTTCCATGTAGGCTCGATAAGGATAGGTATCTCCGTTTGCCGTTACAAGTTTGTTATTTAGGTAAATATCGATACTACTGAACATGCTATGGACAAAAGTTGTTAATAGGCGCAATTTCATCAGTACCATCAACCAAGTTTGTTCCATCTGCTTTTGTGATTTTGAATTTCAGGTACAAATATGATTGATTTACATCTGTCCATTTTTCAGTTTGAGGCGGAATTACAAATTCTATCGGTGCGGAATTATTCAAAGAGCTAATCGGGTGATGTTCTATCCATTGTGATTCCAACATCGTTGTCATTGTTGGTGGAACATCAGAAGCATCTAACTCGGACTGGCTGCATTCGCATGATCCATTTTGCATCATCATGATTAATCAAATATATCGAGAGATCGTTTTGATTTCTTTACAGGCGTTTTAATGGACTTACTTCTAACTCGTTTGCGAGAAGAATGATTTTTCAAAGGTCGCGATGATCTATTTATGCCATTTGGTGTTGACATTTTCTTTATTGTTTCCCTTCCAAAAGATTTCAATGCTTCTTTACCTTGTTTCAAAAATACTTCTTTTGGACTTTTACCATGATGAATGATATCTTCGACTGCAGCAAGTCCATGCTTGAATACTTGTTGTTTAGCAATCTGACCAATAGGTTTTAGAAACGGTATTACTGTTCTCATTGCAGATTTGAATAGTGAACCAATTCCATTTCCATACTGTCTAGATACGCCTCTATACACGGGAATCATCATAAATACAAATTACTTCGGCGTCGGAATTGCAACTTTACCATAGACTTTCCACCAATAAACTGAATTGGTTTCCCAGTATCACCAGTTATATATACATTTATGGTATCAAAGCTAGACTTTGATACTGGTACATAATGTAAGTTTTTGAATTCATGCCTAATATGTTTGCCATCATGTATTCTTTTACTCTCGAATGATGTCACTCGTAATATCGGTGCTTCAACATCACTACGAATTGTAAAATCAGCAATGTCAGAATAAACAAACAATTGATTATGCTCCGCATTTAAATCAACTCCATATGGAAATGTTATCGAAGGAGTAGCAAATGTGACAGTGTTTGATTCTGTTCTGTAACCAAGTTTATCCAAACGAGCTCTGGGGAGTACAAGACCTACTTTGGTATAACTATTGGTTGAAATTTTAACTCGTTGTTGTGCTTTGGAATATCCGATTTCGAATTCCAGTTCTGGAATCATTCTGCTTACTGTACTATCAATTACACCTTGAATTGTATCTGTCAAATGTGATCCACCAGAATATGCTCCTTCTGGTATTTTTAATTCTATACCATTTTCTGGTTTTGAAATTACTACATCACTCATTGGTATCTTATTCAAATATTGTAAAATTCTTGGAACAGAAGTTTTTATTTTTATTTTGCAGGCATCTCCAATAATGTTGTATGTTTCTGATGGTACAATTAGTTCAACCATTGCAACTTCCCAAAGCTCTTTATCAATATGTATGGTTTTTGGTAATTTCACTGTGAAACAACATTGTGAGTTGGCTGGGTAAAGTGACATTGAACTATCACTCATGAGAGTTATGTAGAATGAATTCAGTTTTTCTCAGTATTTTTCAATAATTTAAGTCCAGGTGTTGGTAGAATATAACCTAGAGAACTACTTAGAAGAATAAGCCACAATTCTTTGTTTGCGCTCTGGATACTAATGTGTACATTAGATGTAATTAGTATGATATAAATAATAATTATCTGCGTGAAGTAGGTGACTTGGTTCTTAGCAACTTTTTCACCACAGAACTTAAATTGTGACGGTTCATCGAGATTAATTCAAACTGAATGATTTTCCAACATGGTAAATTCTGTTTTATACTAAATTTGAAGCTGGGATCCAACTGTCAAACTTTTTTGGATATCCAAGCCAATGAACTTTAATTTCTTTTACTGTTTTACCACCCACTCTTCTCGTTCTTTTATCAATAACTGATTCTATTTCATACACCTTACTGTCTTTTATATGCTGGATTTCATGTTTGTAGAATGATCCAGCAATCTCTTCACCATCAAGATCAGAAACTTTGTATGTTACTGGATTAGTTTTACAAATTATATCAACTTTGAAAATTTCACGAGTCCAGTTTGGTAAATAACCCTTTTCAAATGTTCTTTTGGTTTTGTTGATACGAACCAAGTCACCAAATTTCAGTGTAGATTTTCCTTTTTTATTCCCTGTTCCATATAGATTTTTGGAAATTTCAGCTTCAGTTTTCAAAGTAACTGCCGACGGTTTCGATTTTATGCTGCGGTGATAACTATTGTTGTAAGAATCGACTAGGGGCTGTAAAACATCAATATATCTTGAAGTTTTATTGTGTGTGAAATACTTCCACATACGAGTTTTTAAAGTTCTTTGAAATCGTTCGACAATACTTGCTTTAGTCTCTGGATTCTCAGTTGTGAAGAAATGAATGTTTTCTGATCGCAGAAATTTCAAAAACTTTTCATTTTTGAATTCAGAACCTTTATCAGCTTGAAACGATTTTGGTTTACGTTTTGAAGATTTCAAATTTTTCCTCAATGATTCGATCAAAGTTTGTCCAGATTTATCGTGGATTGGCACTACCCACGCAAATTTTGAAAAAACGTCTATCACACACAACAGATATCTGTAATTATCATTATGTTTTTTCAAATTCTGAAGATCAGCTAAATCTGCCTGCCATTGAATATCAATCCCAGCCACAATAGTCTTTCTACGTTGGAATTTTTGAATTATTGGTTTGTGTCAAGTATATGTCGACTGACCTTACAACCATTTCTTCACATCTATGAGTTTAATTTTTTTATTTTGCTTTTTCGCTTCATCAAAAAGCTTCTTTACACCGCCATAACTTCCAACTTTCTTCGAATTATAGAAAATTTTAGATAACTGCTCATCTAGTATGGATCCCATTGTGTTTTTTCTGCTTTAATACCCTTTGGTGTCAACCTATCTGCTATTTTAGTTTTTGAATGTCTTGCTTTTATACCTTTCATTGGTGTGAATCGTTGAGAATCAAATCGTTTTGGTGTTATGCTTTGTACCGGAGTTTCAAAATCATCATCCAAATCATCTTTCAAATGTTTTTTAATCCAAAGACAGCGGTTTCTGTTCCCTACAAAATCTTGAGGTACATTAAGCTCGCTCAATCCTTGTGAAAAGGTTTGCCAACCTGTTGGTTCGAAACCATTTCTTTGTCGTACAATATCATTGAGGAGATCAACAATATTTGATCCTCTAATAACTTTCTCACCATATTTTAATTGTCCATGTTCATCAAACTTCATTTGTGGATGTTTTGAAATCAGTTGTAAAAGTTGTTCAGCTTTGTTTCTCATCTTTAACGGAATACTTTCTATCACATCCCTATGATGATGATTAAATGGTTGTTCTGTTTTCGGGGTTGAAATAGCTCTAACTGATTTTTGAGAAGTTTTCAATTTGTGTAAAGTTGTACCATATAATTGAACCTTCTCAGATTCTGACAAATTTTGATCAGAAACTGAATTCAATTCTCTGCTTAGTTTTGAAATATTCGTAATTTCAGGATTAGGTGGTAATTTCGGATTAGTTAGACTCATTCTCCATTTTTTAATGTCATCCAACATTTTGAAGGGAACAGCGACCATTTTCTTCATGTTTAACCGCGAAGTATTCCAGCGAGTGCTTTACCAAGCAACGGTGCTAGCATAAGAAGTGGTAAAAAACCTCCTTTCTGGTTTAAAATTAGTTTTTTTCGTTTCAAAGATGTTGATTTACTTGCAAGTTCTCTGAGATGTCTACACCTCGGACGAAGTTTGCGCTTCTGAGCTTCTGTTAGTTTTACATTGCCTTTTAAAATATTTTTACAGCATTCTGGCATGCAATCAATCACTCTCTTTGGGGCATCTTTTATCATTTTTTTCCGAAAATGAGTTGGTGCCTGATTCATAGCCATTACAAAACTACCATATTTTTTAATCAGTGGAGTTTTTTTCGCCATCTTTACTCTTCAACAGTTGAATGTCAAATGACTGAATTACTTTTTACTTTTACGTTTATTAAAATTACGATCAAATGCCGTCAAAGCTAATTTCGATGGGTTTGAAAGATTCATCATTTTTGAGTATCGTTGAACCAACGGGTAATGTTCTGCTTCTTGAATTGATGGAATTGGTTGCGGACCATTATCGTTAAGTGGTTGAAATCTAGCAAATGTAGAATTTAATCCAGTAGAATATACTCTAGCTGGAGTAGTTCGCTGTGCACTTGTAGAATTTACTCTGACTGGACTAGCTCGCTGTGCAATCGTAGAATTTACTCTGACTGGACTAGCTCGCTGTGCAATCGTAGAATTTACTCTGACTGGACTAGCTCGCTGTGCAATCGTAGAATTTACTCGAGTAGCATTTACTCTATTTGATCTAACTCGTGCAATTGATTTATTTTCTTTTTGTCTGAGAAGACTTCTGATCAAAACTCCACCGAGAAAACCACCTCCACCAGTTTTTAAAAGTATTTTCTTTTTTGAATAGATATGAGTTCTACTGTCAGCTATTTTCTTCAGCTCTTTTTTGTGTTTTTGCAGGAATGTTCGTGTCTGCTTTGGAAGCTTTAAGTGATCATCAAGTATTAATTTAGCGATAGTCGAAAATACACTAAAGACTGCTTCATGCGACTCCATGATTGGAAAAGAAATATTATGTTGATACACTTATCTTTATACCGATGAATATATTACCGCACCTCGATCGTCATTTGTGAGCCACCGATGGAAAATATCAGTTCTAAGTCTCAACGATTTATCCGTTTTAAGGTGAAAATCGAGTAGTAAATAACCATGATTGGTTGAAGTTGCATCATCATATGCCTGCATTAAATGAGGTATTTGCATTTGAGAGGCAAGAATTTTTATTTGGCCTTTATCACGCACACTTTGAAATAATACCATGTAATGTGTATTCAAACTCAAAGTTCTACTCGCTTTAGATTTCTGAAACATATTTTGGGTTATGTAAATAACAGACGTATTTCTGTGATGTCCTTTTCTTGTAAACCACAACATAATTTTTTCTTCATCTTTACCACCTAGCATGTCATCAAAAACGATGAGGTGCGGTAAGTCTGTGTCATCGACAAGTTCATTGTCATCATCCGGTATTCCATTTATAAATTGAATATTGTGAAATTCTTGCATCTGACTATAGGTATTTTGCCATTCTTTGTAACACCAAACGACTTTGTATGGAACAGGTTTGAACAAGTCATCTTTATATTCGATTAATTTCTTAACAAAATCTGTTTTACCACAACCACTTGGTCCCGATATGAAAATGTTACAGGGATGTTTGAACAACAATGATTCGTCCATCTTTACCCTGAGACAGATCATGTAAGACTGATTAGGATTGTTCAGAATCAACCTTTTTTATTTTTAATGAAGAATCACCATAACTCCATACTATTCCAAATGTCCATACGAGTTCATAATCTAAATCTGAAATAGGTCTAGTGTTTTTTACAATATAATCAAAAAACACTTTTTCTTCAAATAACTTTTCAACAGTGAAAATTGTACATGGTTCTCGGAGAATAATGTATCCATATATTCTCGTCACCTCTTCAAATTTCAAAGTTTTTTCATTGAGAATCCTGTCTTGATATTCAGCAAAGCGAGTAAAATTATTTCCAACTAATTCACGAATTGCGTTTATTTCGTTTTTAGGAACACCATGAAATATCCAATAATCTGAAAACATTTGATCCAATATATCCATTAAGAAATCATTTTCAAATTCTGATCTCTCAATCAAACATCTCAGACGACTCTGTCCCTCAGAGAAATGTCCGTTCAGCAAAGTCTCCATTATAATTCTACTTTCCCTCAAAAACCATACAGAGCGTATCTTTCGTGAATTTTAAGTGGCCCTGAAAAGGGCCGTTTAAAATAATATAAAAATCATTTCTTTTGTTTCTTCATCACTGTTAAATCTGTCCCGATTGATCCAAATGTTGCTCGCTTCGTAGGTTCTTTCTTGAAACCATGTACCTCAATTGGTATGTCAATCGTGTGAGGTTTCAAGTTGATTGTACATTCAGTCGGTTTTTGTGTTAATTGTTTTCGTAAATCCTTCATTTCCTGCCAAATATTCCGTAACAATTTTGTCTGTTCTTCCCATTGTGAACTGTTGATAACTTGGTATATAACAGGTTGAGTCATTTGTTGTGTTTTCACCGGCGGTGTATACACTGGTTGTTGATCCGTTCGCGGATACACCATTGGTACCTGTTGCTGTTCCACACGTGGCGTCACATTTCCTGCATACAGTGGAGTCGACATTTGCGTTGTTGCAGGAACATGGTCGTACTGTACATCAATAGTCTTGAGAAATTCCGTTACTGGATCAATGTTTCAAAATAACGTTAACGTTACAATTTACGCATCTAATGACGTTAACATTTTTCGAGGATCAAGTATATGGGACGCGCGGGCCTCGTTGACGACGTCATGCGTATTTCATCAAATTTCTCCGAACGTCAAATCAGATGTGTTTCTTTTTTGTCAAAAACATCATATTTCTATGAATAAAACACCGATTTGACTCGGGAACATTTTATCTGTACCATTTTACCATTATCTTATAACATATTTCACTGAAAGGTAACTTCTGCAAGTGCATTTTACAACGCTATCGTCTTCGAATTTATTCGAAGACTTTCGCTTTTGTTAAATATGCACTGGTAAAGTAACACAATTTACCAACACATCTATTTTTTCTCGGTTTTATTCTAAGTTCAGTTAGTCCAGCGAAGGGGAGCGCCCTTCGCTTACCACACTGACATTAGAATCCGAGAAAAAATCGATACATTGGTAAATTGTGCTCTTTTCTGTCAATAAAATCCCTTCGAAGCGCTCACCTTACTCATTGGAATCTAACACAACCTCTAGACCGATCCTGGGCTGTTACTCTGGCCCAACCCCTCGCTCGATGTCACTCTGGCCCATGGACATACATAACAGGTTTGTCCAGGTCATATTATTATTCCTCACAGGTAGCTCAATTACTATAGTATATGCTGGTTCACACATATATTAATAATCGCACTAATAGAAGTAATTTACTCGTGAGTAATCCATCACTATTTTATGCAATACTTATTCCCTTAATATAGTGCGTACAGATTGTTCATCTTGTTGTCATAGCTTTGAATATACAATATTATTCTGGTCATTGTAAATAAATCATAGCATTTTATACTGGTCTCTACTTTTGTTATGCTGGTCAACTCATATGGATTTGGGTGTTGTATTTATCATGCTCACAGTGTAAGTTATAATCTAGTCCGCCAGTTAGTAACACTCAGGTAATACCAGGTATATAGACAACCCAGGTGTACTACGTCCAGCTTACTCGTGAATATTGATGTCGTCATCCAGCCATGCAGTGTCGACGATCCGGTCGTTGTACCGCCCTATCCACTGCTCGTCAGATGTCTTGGTTGACACGTTACTCATCCATTCAGAGATGTCAGATCTGGTCGTTGTACTTCACTGTC
This sequence comes from Siphonodentalium dalli, assembly GCA_032622095.1. Classification (NCBI taxonomy): domain Eukaryota; kingdom Metazoa; phylum Mollusca; class Scaphopoda; order Gadilida; family Siphonodentaliidae; genus Siphonodentalium; species Siphonodentalium dalli. The sequence goes on from CP136061.1 coordinate 4,469,404, forward strand.
AGTCCAGCTAATAACATGCATACGAGCCTATCCTACCAGCTAACCTATATTGATATAGGTCAGGTCGTGAACGAGGTCAGAGGTCACAGTGCCAGCTACCGCTACCAATCTGATACATAGTTATTACAGACATGGGTATACAGTTACATACCAGCCATCCTGTAGGTATATAGGTCACGTCATGAATGAGGTCAAAGGTCACAGTATCAGCTACCGCTGCCAATCCAGATGCAGGTATATTTACCAACTGGCTTATGCATATTAATGATATGGTAATTATGTAATGAGTTGACCAGTGGTCCATGGTATGGCACTCCCTCAGTATAACTATAACGCTACCACTTGTAATTGGGAAACAGTTAGTTTCACGTGTGGCATTGGGGTATATATTATGTCATGTTTCCGCTCGGCCTATTTAGGACATTTATATAGGTACCCCTCCCCCAGCACGCCACACTGACATACTGAATCAGATGACATACGACTAAACACATAATCAGAAGTGAACATCGAGGCTTATATAAAGGTCTCTAATAACAGTATGCTGGCATACTGAATCAGATGACCTACGACTAAACACATAATCATAAGTGAACACTGAGTCTTATATAAAGGTCTCTAATAACAACATGCTGGCATATTGGATCAGATTACGACTAAACACATAATCAGAAGTGAACACTAAGGCTTATATAAAGATCTCTAATAACTCCATACTGACATACTGAATCAGATGACATACGACTAACACATAATCAGAAGTGAACATTGAGGCTTATAAAAAGGCTCTAATAACAACATGCTGGCATACTGAATCAGATTACGACTAAACGCATAATCAGAAGTGAACACTGAGACTTATATACAGGTCTCTAATAACAGCATGCTGCCATACTGAATCAGATGACCTACGACTAAACAGATAATCAGAAATGAACATTGAGGCTTATATAAAGGTATCTATTAACAGCATGCTGGCATACTGCATCAGATTACCTACGACTAACACATAATAAGAAGTGAACATTGAGGATATATTAAGGTCTCTAATAACAATATGCTGGCATACTGAATCAGATGAACTACGACTAAACTCATATCCAGAAGTGAACATTGAGGCTTATATAAAGTCTCTAATAACAGTATGCTGGCATACTGAATCAGATGACCTACGACTAAACACATAATCAGAAGTGAACATTGAGGCTTACATAAAGGCCTCTAATAACAGCATGCGGGCATACTGAATCAGAAAACCAGCGACTAAACACATAATCAGAAGTGAACATTGAAGCGTATACATGTATAAAGGTATCTAATAACAGCATGCTGGCATACTGAATCAGATGACCTACGACTAAACACATAATCAGAAGTGAACATTGAGACTTATATGAAGGTCTCTAATAACAGCATGCTGGCATACTGAATCAGATGACATACGACTAAACACATAATCAAAAGTGAACATTGAGGCTTATATAAAGGTATCTAATAACATCATGCTGGTATACTGAATCAGAGGACCTACGAATAACACATAATAAGAAGTGAACATAGAGGCTTATAGAAAGGTCTCTAATAACAGTATGCTGGCATACTGAATCAGATGAAATACGACTAAACACATAATCAGAAGTGAACACTGAGGCTTATATAAAGGTATCTAATAACAGTATGCTGGCATACTGAATCAGATGACCTACGACTAAACACAAAATCAGAAGTGAACAGTGAGGCTTATATGAAGGTCCCTAATAACAGCATGCTAACATACTGAATCAGATGACCAAGGACTAAAGACATAATCAGAAGTGAACATTGAGGCTTATATAAAGGTCACTAATAACAGCATGCTGACATACTGAATGAGATGACCTACGACTAAACACATAGTCAGAAGTGAACATTGAGGCTTATATAAAGGTATATAATAACAAAATGCTGGCATACTGAATCAGATGAACTACGACTAAACACATAATCAGAAGTGAACACTGAGGCTCATATAAAGGTATCTAATAACAGTATGCTGGCATACTGAATCAGATGACCTACGACTAAACACATAATCATAAGTGAACGTTGAGGCTTATACAAAGGTCTCTAATAACAACATGCTGGCATACTGAATCAGATGAACTACGACTAAACACATAACCAGAAGTGAACATTGAGGCTCATATAAAGGTCTCTAATAACAGTATGCTGGCATACTGAATCAAATGACCAATGACTAAACACATTGTCATAAGTGAACATTGAGGCTTATATAAAGGTATCTAATAACAACATGCTGGCATACTGAATCAGATTACTACTAAACACATAATCAGAAGTGAACACTGAGGCTTATATAAAGGTCTCTAATAACTGCATGCTGACATACTGAATCTGATGACATACGACTAACACATAATCAGAAGTGAACATTGTGGCTTATATAAAGGTCTCTAATTACAGCAAGCTGGCATACTGAATCAGATGACCTACGACTAAGCACATAATCAGAAGTGAACATTGAGGCTTATATAAAGGTCTCTAATAACAGAATGCTGGCATACTGAATCAGATGACCTGCGACTAAACACATAATCAGAAGTAAACATTATGGCTTGTATAAATGTCTCTAATAACAGCATGCTGGCATACTGAATCAGATTATCTACGACTAAACACATAATCAGAAGTGAATAATGAGGCTTATACACGTTTAAAGGTCTCTAATAACAGCATGCGAGCATACTGAATCAGAAAACCAGCGACTAAAAACATAATCAGAAGTGAACATCGAGGCGTATACATGTATAAAGGTATCTAATAACAGCATGCTGGCATACTGAATCAGATGACCAACGACTAAAAACATAATCAGAAGTGAACATTGAGGCGTATATAAAGGTCTCTAATACCAGCGTGCTGGCATACTGAACCAGATGACCTACGACTAAACACATAATCAGAAGTGAACAGTGAGGCTTATACATGTATAAATGTCTCCAATAACAGCATACTGGCATACTGAATCAGATGACCAACGACTAAACACATAATCAGAAGTGAACATTGAGGCTTATACATGTATAAAGGTATATAATAACAGCATGCTGGCATACTGAATCAGATGATCAACGACTAAACACATAATCAGAAGTGAACATTGAGGCTTATATAATGGTCTCTAATAACAGCATGCTGGCATACTGAATCAGATGACCAACGACTAAACACATAATCAGAAGTGAACAATGATGCTTATATACAGGTATATGATAACAGTATGCTGGCACACTGAATCAGATGACCTACGACTAAACACATACTCAGAAGTGAACATTGGGACTTATATGAAGGTCTCTAATAACAGCATGCTGGCACACTGAATCAGATGACCTACGACTAAGCACATAATCAGAAGTGAACATTGAGGCTTATATAAAGGTCTCTAATAACAGAATGCTGGCATACTGAACCAGATGACCTACGACTAAACACACAATCAGAAGTGAACATTGGGACTTATATAAAAGGTATCTAATAACAGCATTCTGGCATACTGAATCAGATGACCAACGACTAAACACATTATCAGAAGTGAACATTGAGGCTTATATAAAGGTCTCTAAAAACAGCATGCTGGCATACTGCATCAGATGTCCTACGACTAACACATAATAAGAAGTGAACATTGAGGCTTATATAAAGGTCTCTAATAACAGCATGCTGGCATACTGAATCAGATGACATACGACTAAACACATAATCAGAAGTGAACATTGAGACTTATATAAAGGTCTCTAATAACAGTATGCTGGCATACTGAATCAGATGAACTACGATTAAACACATAATCAGAAGTGAACGTTGAGGCTTATAAAAAGGTCTCTAATAACAGCATGCTGACACACTGAATCAGATGACCTACGACTAATAAGAAGTGAACATTGAGTCTTATCTAAAATATGGATTGTAAATACCATCCGAAAAAAGCTATGCCGAAACGGATTAAGGAAGACTACTAAAAGGGATCCATGGTATGCGGCTGTGACATAATTATGGAGATGACATTTCGGTGATAATTGCATTAAAACGGGTCAAGTCACATCAATGTAAAATATGTACACGTATGCCCGCATCACATTCGACAAAGTCGCTGTGTGTTTCTATATACACAAGCTGGGCAACCCGTTGTTGCTCGGGTAAATATGTGTAACATACTAGGGCCCAACAAGTCATTTAAACTAATTATTAGTCACCGGAGGTAAACATCACCTATTGCATGACATGTTTCGGATAAATTAATCTCTATAACATTACCTCTATCGCTTTTGTGGATATAGTCCAGGAGATATTGGTCGACCTCTGCACCCCCCCCCAGGACTTAACTTCACCCCACTAATTTTCTTCCTTAAGGTCTCCTCTAATTTTTTTCACTTGTTAACATTTGTTTTAAATGCACCAGGTCTCTTTGATCGCCGTTATAGTAAAGATGATGTCACATGCCGTCTTGTTTTCCGCTCGATTCGTTATGCTAATATACAACCCTTACAAATTAGCCAAAAATCCGACACCATAATCCAATATGGCGGCCAAAATGGCCGTCGAAATGTGAAAATATGCTATTTTTCTGACATGTTACCACCTTTCGACTGTCTCTGTTGGAAAATTTTAGAATGTTTGCGTCATGTTATACATTTATCATATAGAGGCGTCATTGGCGAACACATGGGGACCATAATATGCATTCATTGCTGGATATTTTTGTCCGATATCACGTTTTCCCAAATGCCGGTATCATAGGTCAAAGCCGAATCTCCGTTAATAACGCGATGTTATGTTTCGAATCAATGAATGTCATTGCTATTATAACAACACTCATGCATATATATGTGCAGGAGATACTCAAGCTAGGATCCTCTTATACCTAAGTTGAGGAATATTTACCCAAATCCAAGATGACGGCCAAAATGGCCACCAGAAATAAAAAATCGCCGAAAATCGCCGATTTTAACATCAGTGAACATTTATTGTCATGAAAACTCCACACCTGCTTACTATTGTGAGTTGGGAACACTTAGGCGAAGAACTTTTCTTGTACCATATCCAAATAAAAGTCCCCCAAATCCAAAATGGCGCCCACAATGGCGGACATATTTTGAAAAATCACCGAAATTCCCTCATATTCACATCATTGGGCATTATTGTCGAGACAACTCCACCCATGCTTACAATTGAGTTGGAAATACTGAGGTGAGGTAATTACATCACATTTCATGCAAGAAATTGTTTTCCAAATCGAAGATGGCGGCCAAAATGGCGACCGAAATTTGAAAACAAGTCTACATTCCTTTACTTTCTTACGATGGGCGTTATTGTTTCGCGATTTCTATCCACCATTACATGTTGATATGGAATAGTAACATGAAGTATTCATTCATTCGGGTTTGGCAATTGATACTCACAGCCATGATCGCTGCTAAATTGGCGGCTAGAAATTGAAAAGAAATCGATAATTTCACATATTAATTTCAACTTTTTGTCATAATATCGGTATGTATCCTCGTATCCTTCTGGAAAGATGAAAAAACGCCATTAATATCGCGATGTGGCATTTCGAAATCCAGTCTCCACTTAGCGCCGATAATGGCCGTAAGCGTAGGTGCGCCGAATAGTTATATCAGAACAATTACCTGATAACAGATTCTGATTAGCCACGTCACGTCCATAATTATCTGGACCAGCTTCCATTTCTTTGTCTGATAAATCTAGGTCGCTCACACCGACAAAGTATTCACCACTTCCTGGGAGTAGGGTCCCTCTAATCATAACGTTTCAAACAATTCATTTTCCGGTGTCTAGCTTACGATTTTAAATATTTGCTAAATATTATATTTGTCCGTCATCTTGAACTAGGAAGGCATATGGCCGATGAGTACAAGCTTACAGAAGGTCATATCTATGTATGTGTCTCATACCCCATGGGATAACGACATGTACACCTGGCGAACCAGTTAGCTAGTCACTTCTCAATAGATGGTTCGTCAACACACACTTAGCGAACGCATTGGCATATGTGGACAACATCGACAGTGTTTCGAAGGTTGCTAGCTGTCTCATTCCATTGGACAGATGTCTATTGGCTAAAGAGAAGACCCTAGTGTACAGACTACCCACACTTCTTTACCATTACCATTATCCGAAGCAAACTGTGTGACGCCCCGCAGTTGTCTCGTCGAATATCTCCCAGCAGACAAGAACAATGCTCGCGGTGCTAGTTTGTGGACATGCGCCATGATAGTGGGAATAAAATGGGCCACTGTATACACCACACCTACACCTGGTGTATGTTTAATATATCGAATGTCATGCGTGTCGGTTTTATTTGGTGTGGTAAGATTGTATTTCCACATCCGTTTCGAAGCCTTTCTGATTCAACTACGTATACTTTTGTCTGGATAATACTATGCTAGCCTCCCTCAAAACAGTCGGATTGGCTAAAGGATAATGTCTTTATAGCATGAATATATGCGTGTTTTGTTATCCTCTCTCGCGGTTAGTGTCAGTATGTGGGCGGTATTATTCAAGAAAATGTCAGGAACTGTGGTGCATTTATTTCACTATGTATTTAAAGAACAATTTACAGTCTCGATGGCAATGGCTGTGGACGTTGGGGAACGCGACCTTTATGATCATATAGCTTTATATATATAACTTTAGAATATAGTAGTTAATGTCTCGTGCAGGAAATGGTCGCAATGGTGATGTTACCAAGAAATCACTTGGTGTACCAACGTTTGTTGAACTGAATGCAAGAGCTCATCAACGTAACATTCCTCTGGATGTACTTCGCGTTGAACATTTCACCCTTTTGTTGATGGCATTTGTACTTTCTTGAACCATACCACCCAGCGTGAGTATGACATACAAATGTATCAACCAACTGTCAAAGGTATCGCCTTTAAGACTACACACAGTCTTGGTGGGGCTTATACAACAGTAGCCAATGGCATACTCCTGGTCCAGTTGTTTAAGAACGGCTTCCGAACGGATGGGAACATACAATCTTAGCATACAAGTAAAGCAAAGCCACACATGAGATCCTGTCTGAACCTAAAACATGACAAAATAAGGGGCGGTGTAGTCATGGTCCAATTTCATTTCCACTATCATGACACATACCCACGAACTAGCACCGTGTGTATTGTTATCATCTGCTTGGATCTGTTCGGTGAGACGATTGCTGGACGCCAACAAGCTTGTTCTTATGATCATGTTCAAGGAGTTTGGGTATGTTATGCATTATGGTCTTCTACGCCTTAGCAGAAATGCATCCGTCAACTGTCGGGCTTTCAACATTCGAAGCCATATACAGAAGTTGTCCGGGTACGTCAGTGCATTAGATGAGTATGTGAATTGATGAACCATATATTGAGAAGTGGCTGTTTGGGAAGATCACCAGGTGTGCACGTTGTTATCCCCATTAGGCCACCAAAGCTGACAATACGCAGATAGATAGGTCCTTCTGAAAGCTAGTATACGCATCGACCGAATACCTTTATAGTGTATCGCACAAGATGACGCATATACCCCATATATAGCATCTGAATTATACCATGAGCTATACCACGAATGCAGCTCGCTAAGAATTCCAAGCTTTCGAAACAAACACGTGAGCTGAACACCGGCATATGTATTGTTTGAAACATTCCGATTAGTGACACCCTTCTACAAAGAAGAGTAATGAACTGTTGTTGTGAGTGAGATAGATTAATCTGACGAAGAGACGGAAACGAGTCTAGATAATGTTGAATGTGGCAATTCAGAATAAGCTCAGGTACTATTGTTTTGATTCTTGGAAGTCATAATATGACTATTCGGCGCACCTATATACGGTTACGGCCAGTATGAGCCCTTAGTGGAGAATGGATTTTGAAATACCACATCGCGATTGTGAGTTTTCATCCTTCCAAAAGGCTACGATTTACATTGGAACTAATAGATGGCTTATATTATGTACCGTTTCGTTTATACAAATCAATATTATGACATAAAGTTGAAATTAATATGTGATAATATCGGCTTCTTTTCAATTTCTGCCCGCCAGTTTGGCCGCCATATTGACTGTGAGTATCAGTTTCCAAACGCTAATGAATACTTCATACATATCAACATGTAATGGTGGATAGAAATCGCGAAACAATAAGGCCCACCCTAAGAAAGTAAAGGAATGTATGCGTATTTTCAAATTTCGGTCGCCATTTTGGCCGCCATCTTCGATTTGGAAAACCACTTCTTGCATGAGATGAAAGGTAATTACTTCACCTCAGTATTTCCAACTCAACTGTACGCATGGATGGAGTTGTCTCGACAATAATGCCCAATGATGTGAATATGAGGGAATTTCGGTGATTTTTCAAAATCTGTCCGCCACTGTGGGCGCCATTTTGGATTTGGGGGACTTTTATTTGGATATGGTACAAGCAAAGTTCTTCGCCTAAGTGTTCCCAACTTACAATAGTAAGCAGGTGTGGAGTTGTCATGACAATAATGCTCACTGTTGTTAAAATCAGCCATTTTCGGAGATTTTTTATTTCTGGTGGCCATTTTGGCCGCCATCTTGGATTTGGGTAAATATTCCTCAACTCAGGTATAAGAGGAATCCTAGCTCGAGTATCTCCTGCAAATATATGTGCATGTGTGTTGTTATAATATCAATGACATTCATTGATTCGAAACATAACATCGCGTTATTAACGGAGATTCGGCTTTGACCTATGATACCGGCATTTGGGAAAACGTGATATCGGACAAAAATATCCCGCAATGAATGCATATTATGGTCCCCATGTGTTCGCCAATGACTCCTCTATATGATAAATGTATAACATGACGCAAACATTCTAACAGTTTCCAACAGAGACAAACGAAAGGTGGTAACATGTCAGAAAAATAGCATATTTTCACATTTCGGCGGCCATCTTGGCCGCCATATTGGATTCTGGTATCAGATTTTTGGCTAATTTGTAAGGGTTGTATATTAGCATAACGAATCGAGCGGAAAACAAGACGGCATGTAACATCATCTTTACTATAACGGCGATCAAAGAGACCTGGTGCATTTAAAACAAATGGCCGCCATGATGGACGCCATCTTGTCTGGAGTCTCTGCGGCCACTTTTTTTTCTTGTTAACAAATGAAAAAAATTAGAGGAGACCTTAGGGAAGAAAATTAGTGGGGTGAAGTTAAGTCCTGGGGGGTGCAGAGGTCGACCAATATATCCTGGACTAATAACAAACACTTTTTATTGCTAATTATTAGAGGGTTATTAAATAATCGTATGTGAACGTCAAATGACCACAATGTGCCACATTGCCCACATATCTTCTGAGCTGATAATAAACGCTCTCCATTGAACATCTTTGTTTATAACATTTGTTTGTCACCGTTAAAGTCATCTGAGATCAAAGGCGCCTATCCCGTAATATCTCCCTGGTCACGTGAGTCATGTGTACCAATGTTCATAATATCGTCTAAGATGATAATATAAGTTACACGGCTTGTTGATGTGGGATACGGTGTGGTATGCCCCGGTAGATGATAGTATCCCCCGAGGCGATAGCCGAGGGGGATACGAGAGTCGATCGGGGCATACCACACCGTATCCCACATCAACAAGCCGTGTAATGTATTTATCCCCGGTCAAAATTAACAAGATATTCCCACAGACATAAAGCGCGGAAACGAGCCACGAACAGTAACTCTATTTGATTAGACTGCTCATACGATGAATATATTTATATAGCTGTTTCCACAAGTTGTCTATAAATACTTGCTGGCCTCGCTTACTTTTGGAATCTATATGTTAGACGATATAAAAGAGAGCAATACACTTCAAAAATAGTAATGGTAAATGAGTCAGACAACCTAAATAAATGAAGCAAGAGTAGCAAGATAACATCACACCAGGAATCAACGTGGCTTTGAAAGATGTACATTAGACCCCCTCTACTCACATAATGTGGGTCACACAAAGCAAGAAATTCAATTAATTGAGGAAATTAACCATGCTAGAATATTGACGGTAAGGTGGTATTAACTACTACGAGCATAATAATAGTACTATTCTTTTATAATATATGTGGGCATGCTGTATGGAAATATTAAAGGTACTCAATCCGATAAAACTCATCTCAATTACTATTTCAATGGCTTCGGGGGTCAAAAATATTTGATTCGAGTCGAGGAAGTCACCCATCAAAGCTCAGATTTGTTAGATATCGATTTTAGAAATCTATTATTTTTCATTATCGGGAATTCTTTCTGGCCCAGAAGACATTCAAAATTGCGTACCCTGATTATAGAGTTATCCATCCTTGTCTGTTTGAATAGAGTTTTGGCGTAAAATCTCGAGCAGGTTACCAAATTAGTACTCATCTCGAGCAATTAACAAATTTCAAAAATCAATATCTAATAACTCTGGGCTTTGTTTGATGGTTTCCTCGACTCGAATCAAATATATTTTACCCCCAAAGCCAAAAAAATAGTAATATAGGACCCTCTGATCGGATTGTTGTTGTTGGAATCTGTTGAGATGGGGACCCTCTTTTCGGATTGAGTACCTTTAAAGGACAAACCAATAGTTACAATACAATTATAACTGTTTTTTTTTAATTAAGAGCAAGAAGAGCTAATTGTGCTTAAGCACAATAAGGGATATTCCTTATTGCGCTTATAAGCTCAATAAGGGAATCTCTATTGTGATTAAGCGCAATAAGGGAATATTTAATTGCGCTTAAGCGCATTAAGCGCAATGAAGAATATTCAAATTTCGCTGATATAGCCTAATAATGAATCTCTTATTAAAGAATAATATATTATATATAGTACATAAACTCCTTATAATACAGATGGTGTAGTCCATCTCCATTCTCCATGGCACAATGGGTGGAACAAATATAGGATTATTCTACTATTTGCAGAAGGGTGATCTAATGAGAGATATATTAATTGTGTTTAAGTGGAATGGGAAGTAATTGCGGTTAAGCATAATAAGGAATGTCTTATTGCATTCTCATTGGGCTTAAGCGCAATTAGAGATTCCTTAAGTTATTGCGGTTAATCGAAATTGTCTATTAAAATATCAATTTTGATTCCCATAGAGATCATCAATGATGTCTATGCGCAAGGGCGACGTGCCAATCTTCTCTATTGGGATTCCAATTGTTGGCTCATTAAATATGCACATATGCTTAAGATACAGTCGCGCATGAAGCGCGCTCCCGTAAGTCGGGTTTTGGATCCCAGTTAATGAAAATATTATTGAAATAATCGGTTTTCCCCAATAAACAACCATATATTCAATATACATGTTTTGGAGCAGAATTAGGCAGTCCATATTGGACGCCATCATGGAATTAATTTTTTTTGGTTTAATTTTCACACATATTTATTAGTTATGTGGATGGAGTTCTCATTAAACCTCACATTCTTATATTGGTTACAGTAATGCCCAAAGTAATTGACCACTTAACCACATCAGAATTATTGGTAATTTTTCAGGATTTAAAATCCTGAAAAATTACCAATAATTATACTGTGGTTAAGTGGTCAATTACTTTGGACATTACTGTACGAGGATTGAGTTATCATTACACCTCAAATCCTTATATTGGTTACAGTAATGCCCAAAGTAATTGACCACTTAACCACAGCAGAATTATGGGTATTTTTTCAGGATTTTAAATGCTGAAAAAATACCCATTATTATGCTGTGGTTAAGTGGTCAATTACTTTGTACATTACTGTATGAGGATTGAGTTATCATTACACCTCAAATCCTTATATTGGTTACATTAATGCCCAAAGTAATTGACCACTTAACCACAGCAGAATCATGGGTATTTTTTCAGCATTTAAAATCCTGACAAATTACCAATAATTATGCTGTGGTTAAGTGGTCAATTACTTTGGACATTACTGTATGAGGATGGAGTTAAACCTCACATGAGTGTGTTGGGGATTTGGACCTTGACTTGGGACCTTTTGTTTTTAACGCGACAAATGCGCATACACCTTATACACAAATTTCTTATGTAACCAGAGTTTTTCTTGGATAAGATGAGTTTGAAGCCTGCTTACATTTCAAAATGTCGTCAGTTTTATATTGTCTGCAGCGGAACTCAACGCGTTGAAGCAAAAGTTAGAAAAGATAAAATGTGTATGTAACGAGACTATAATACAACTGAAAACATAAATTGAGGGAGGGGTGGGCGATACAGGGAACTAAGGGTTGAACCGATATAAATTTGTAGAGCAATAACGACCAATGTTGACACATTATGCATCTGAACTCAGAGATCAACTCTACTGTTGCAACAAGGCTTTAAAATAGGGGGGTGTCAGAATCTTAGTCATCTCTATATAGTGCCAGAATAGTCATTTATGGACTTCTATAAGATGTTGGGTTGGTTATATGGACTCGGAGAAAAAGTGGTTTGTACCGCGATGAACTGACATAAATTAGTGGAGCGATGTTGCATCGCGACTGTACTAAAGCAGCAATGATATCAAATTGGGGGGGGGGGGGGTCTGAAATTATCTATCTCTATAGATGGCACCAGGATTATATAGAAAGGAATAGCAATTGATATACGTATACGGTATACTATAGTAATACCATAGACAAATAAGTACAAGTATCACATGATAAAATATTACGTAACGTGACTATACCGATGAAAGAAATAAATAAATTGGACCGGGATTAGAGGTTGGGTTGGTTATATGTTGATAATTGGATATGGAATTCATACCGATGAAACGATACAAATTAGTGGAGCGATAAAGACCAATGTTGACATTTAGTCAGGCTACGCGGGAGAAAATAGGGGTTGATACGATAGACCGAAATAAATTTGTCGGGTGATAATGACCAATGTTGACCTATAAAGTAACGCGACTGTACTGTCGGATAATTATCAGGTGTAACCGGTCAAATATGGACTCTAGTGACCAATATAGAACAGCTCAGAAAACATTCGCAGGGCCCTAAAATTTATTTAACACCGCATTTGCCATTAAAATCGATTTATATCGATAAAACTGTCATTTTTCAAAATTTTAAGCTGAGACTTGGAGTGTGTGGGTGGGATACCTACATATTCCTAAACTGACAGAGTCCATCGCGTAATTATGTTTTAGATGGAAGAAATTGAATTTTTTTCGATGATAAATTTTAACATGGAATTGTCCCATTCAAATCTATTTATGTCGATAAAACTGTTATTTAAAAAAAATTTAAGCTGAGACTCGGTGTTTCTGCGTGGAATACCTATATATTCCGAAAACGGCAGGGTTAAGCACGTAATTATCTTTTAGATGGAAGAAATTGATTTGTTTCGATGATAAAAATCAGCGTAAAATAATCGCCAATGGAGGCTTCGCTTCGCATGGTTGGCAATTATCACGATACACAGGGAACACTTTGACGTTCGTACTCATATTTCACCAATTTTTGTACCTGGCTTTCCAATCCTAAGTTTCAAGGGGAAATGTCTAATTTTACTCTATTTGTCGTTATATACATATTATACATATTTATCACACCATTTATTATTCATTTTCATAAATATAAAAAAAAAAAAGCCGAAGATGACATGTTTAAATTGTTTGAAGCACGAATTTGGCGATAACTTATCAGAGTACGTTATACTTGTGATAGTTACGTTACGCACACGTGTTCCAATATCCTATTGCGATAATCGCTTAACCCTTCAGTTTTCAACGGCATTTCAATTGGTTGAAATTAAAATTTCTCAAGTTCCAGCTCAACACGAATCTAGTGACCTAATTGGTAGAAATACTTTAGCAGTAATTCTTAGTTTTATAAGTCATAACTCTAATTTTATTGACGATACGAGCTCAACATCATAATATGTCACTGTTTATGGCGGTGTTATCCAAACGTGTGCTTTGATAATGGTTATAATTTTATTTTGCGATCAAACGTCAGTGCAGCCCAGCAGAAACGCATAGGCACTAGTTCAATTCAGCAGAAATGCATAAGTCCTACGATTATAGTACACCCACTGAACGCGCTTCGCGCGTTGGTCAGTGGGTGAAAAATTATACTAGGGGCATACGAGATTGTTATGACCTTGTAAAATCTCTCTTCTCTATATGGCGACGACAATTTTTTGCGGGGTAATATCACTTTTACACGGGGCATACGAGATTGTTATGACCCGTGTAAAATCTGTCTTCTCTATATAGCGACGACAATTTTTGCGGGGAAATATCAGTTTTACACGGGGCATACGAGATTGTTATGACCTTGTAAAATCTGTCTTCTCTATATAGCGACACGACAATTTTTGCGGGGTAATATCAATTTTACACGGGGCATACGAGATTGTTATGACCCGTGTAAAATCTGTCTTCTCTATATAGCGACGACAATTTTTGCGGGGTAATATAAGTTTTACACGGGGCATACAAGATGTGAAAAACATAACCATTTGCGGAAGAGATTTTTCACTGAAATAGGAGTTCACCAACCAATTTTCGTAAACTTTGATGAAATAGAAAAGTTCATATTCCTCATGAAGGCTGAACACCCGAGCATATGCAATGATCTGTAACATGGTTCGGCAGTTTTCCGCAAATAATTGAGAATATAGTGTTGAGTTACAAATACATGTTATATATATTTATATGAAATTGTCTTGACTTGTGTTTAAACTATCTGTATTATGACAATTGCCCCGCGTGGGTGTCTTCTCTATATAGCGACGACAATTTTTGCGGGGTAATATCAGTTTTACACGGGGCATACGAGATTGTTACGACCTTGTAAAATATGTCTTCTCTATATAGCGACGACAATTTTTGCGGGGTAATATAAGTTTTACACGGGGCATACGAGATTGTTATGACCTTGTAAAATCTGTCTTCTCTATATAGCGACGACAATTTTTGCGGGGTAATATCACTTTTACACGGGGCATACGAGATTGTTATGACCCGTGTAAAATCTCTCTTCTCTATATAGCGACGACAATTTTTGCGGGGTGATATCAGTTTTACACGGGGCATACGAGATTGTTATGACCTTGTAAAATCTGTCTTCTCTATATAGCGACGACAATTTTTTGCGGGGTAATATAAGTTTTACACGGGGCATACGAGATTGTTATGACCTTGTAAAATCTGTCTTCTCTATATAGCGACGACAATTTTTGCGGGGTAATATAAGTTTTACACGGGGCATACGAGATTGTTATGACCCGTGTAAAATCTGTCTTCTCTATATAGCGACGACAATTTTTGCGGGGTAATACGAAATAAGTGTTTCCTGTTTAGTTAACATATATCGAACAAGAACGCCGGGATACGGCGTGGTATGGCCCTAGAAGACCAATGGTGCCTAAGAAGGCTTACAATTCTACAGAGGGGATAAGAACATTTCTGTATTGCTCACATATGATAATATAAGTTTTAAGTTGACCCCCAGCTGTCCCATGACACTAATCGGGTCAATTGGAATCAATGTGAATCAATGTTGCGGATGGCACATAGTAACATTTGTAAATAAATAGATCATTGCGCCATCCGCATCTAATTCAATAATGTATTATCGAGTAAGATGCGTGTTGTGTTCTATTTATGTTGTATTTGTTTTAAGGTCACTCTCACAGGTCAAGGACATGAGATGAAATGCTCTTCACTTTATTGCTATACATGTACGATGTGTTCCATCGTTTTAATTATATTCAACGTGGGGGAATAACTTCCGGTATAGACGTAAACAATCGATGCACATCGCTCTCCGAAATTTTCGAAAATAGTGTCTGTTCCCGGGTGTCTACCAGCCTGAATTGTCCAGGACCATCAATTTACTTATTCTAGCATGGATTGGGAATATTGTTTATCAGTTTTCGTGTGTGGTTTTTCGAGATCGGTATGTGACTTTTGAAATTTAATACTCTACCATGTCAACCTCGAACCCTCTAAGTGCACAATTCAGCCCCAAAACAGTGATTTTGAACACAACTCCTCGAAGTCGAAAATGAAGTCCAGCGCCCAATTTAGGATGAATCGGATCCAATAATTCCTGTGTTTCTATTCGACTAATTAATTACAGTGTCATAAAGCGTATTCACTCATTATGTCGTGCAGCACAACTCACCACAACGGTACTCGTGACGTAGTGACGACTTACTAGGCTTCGCCGTGAGAAAAAATATATTGTCCAGTGACAACATAATACTATATGCTCAGTATATCACAACAACAACTTTAATTAATCGATATGGCGACAAGCAATACTTCGACTGATACCGACAAACTGAGCCTACACGATTGTCTGTCAGATTGGTATGACAGTGTTGAGTCATTCCAGTACACTCGGCAACAGGATGACAGCCTCAAAATATACAAGAAAACTAAGATGCATGCATCAGGTCGGCCGTGAACTATCTACCATAGAATTGTTGTAGCTATCGATTATACATTTTGGAACACCTGTCTGTATGTATGTGTGTATGCATGAATGCATGTGTGTATGTGTTATAGACTCTAACACTGCTCGACTGATCCGACTCGGATTTGGTATTTAACGTGTCAACTTGACCTCGCTCATAGGCATGTTTCTGGACCTTGACCGATCCGACTAAAAATTTGTGTGTAGGACTACTTCGATCCCGGGAGCAATATTGGCGGGTCCAATTTCACATGGGACCATGTTCTCGAACGTGCTGATGTAGGCATGTTTCTGGACTATTTGGACGGGTCAAATCTTGATCCCGACCTGACTTTGACATTCAAAAAGATCAATTAAGGTCAAATCTGGTAAAACGAAGTATTTCAACGAAATATAATACCTACTGTTACTTTTGTCCCAGGAGTGTTTCGGGTGGGTCAAATTATGACCCTGACCTGATCTTGACATACAAAATTGTCAATTCAAGGTCAAATCGGGTAAAGCCTGGCGGATTTCGACGGGTACTTTTGTCGTGACTTTTGTCCGGGGAGTGGTTTGGGCGGGTCAAATCGTGACCCGACATGACGTTCACCTTTAAAATGGTCAATTCAAGGTTAAATCGCGCAATTCTCCGAAAATCAGAGGGGAACATCCCGGACGAAGTAGGGTCCACCAGCTATTATTATATATTTCTAGATTTAGTTACAAACTAAATACCTGTATATTGTACAAAGAAATGTTTGACAAATATATCTGTATCCATATTACCATACGGGTCATTAAAATAGATACGACGAAACAAATTTTGAAGGGTGCATGGTATCAGGTAAATTTTTATATTTCAAATGATGACAGGAATGCGGAAAGTTGAAGTACCTACGTAATACTGGCTATCCGAATGAAGAGATATACATGTATATAAAAACCAAAATAGAAGATGACTGCTGGCGACAATGTTTTCCAAAAAAATTCAAAGCATTCGATAGCTCCCATCTAGTTGTCAGCCCGAAGATCAATATAAAGTGTGGTGACTATCAGATGAGGGATATGACTGTACAGTTGCTAAACAATTCAGTCACGCAAAAGAGGATCAAACAGTAAGATACCAAATTGCTGCCTGTGGTAATGTTTTTTAACGAAATTCGGGAAAATTAGATTACTCTCCCCCTGGTTATCCAGAAGATCATTGTGGAATCTGGTGACGATCGGACAAGGGGTGTCGTCTGTAGGATCAACCAAATTATTTAGCCATAAAAATAGTAAAATTCAAGATCACCGCTGGCAGTGATGTCTTCACAAGGACAGCTTGAGAACAAAACATGGCTCACATCTAGCGGTGACCCAAACTATCCACATGAGAAAAAGTTCTCCAATAAAAGCTGGCTGCAGGGTGCGCCAATTGATTCAAATTCGAAATTTAACAGGGTGTACTGCTAGTGGCCATGTTTTCCCCGCAAATTTGATAGACTGATGGACAAAACCACTGAATCCGTTGAATCAATATACATGTATACATGGATTAATGTATATGCATTGTTATACACAGTACTGGTATATAAAGGTACTGAAAATAACAATATTACTAGTATACACAAAATAAACCATATATCATGGCTATGGGTTCTAATATCCGAATATGACAGCTGATAACTTGGTGTGAATTGAAGAGTGGTGGTGTCTCACGCATATCTAACCCTCCATGTTAGAAACATGCCATTAAATGTCATAAGTATAATCTAGCTTGAGGACAGAAGTTATCCATAAAACCCCCCCTTAATTCAACCAGGTCCTCGCGCGATGTATGGTCGATCACATGATGATCTAGGGGGGATTAGAATTGTTGTATAAAAACAGCACTGCATGTAAATATAAAATAAAATAGTGCTACATCTTATTACAGATTATTGCCATATATAATCAGTGACTATACAGACAGTCTGACAAAATAAAGTTTCAGTGACACTCTATCCGAAGAGGGGAATAATGCCATCTGTTACAGTCAATGGAGCAATTATGAATCTGGAAAGGTGAAATTTCTAAGTAATACTAGATATCGACATGACGCGATAACATATAACGTAAATGCAATATGGCCGCTGGCGACCATTTTTTCCTATAAAATTAAAAAAATATTTGATAGCTCTCATCTGATAGATCAATATCAAGATAAATATGAAGTTTAGTGATGATCGGATGAGTGAAGTGGACTGTGCTAAACGGTTTAGTAATGCTTAAAAAGATTTTTACCTTAATATTTTTATGTTCACTTTATAAACTTCACTGAGTCATCTTTGTCATGTATTGAGTTTGATATCTGTTGTTAACAGTTTATAAATCATGTATGTCTCATGTTTGTTATTTTAATTTATGTGTTTATTATCATTAAATAAAGTTGAATTCCTTAAAAAGATTCTTACCTCAATGTTTTTATGTTCACTTTATAAACTCCACTGAGTCATCTTTGTCATGTATTGAATTTGATATCTTTTGTTAACAGTTCATAAATTATGTATGTCTCGTGTTCGTTATTATATTATATACACTTTATAGTGTGTTTCAGAACGAAAACAAAATGAATAAAATCAACAAATTTGTAAATTTAAAAACAATTCAAACGTTGTTGTATTCCATGTCCCAGTCCGGACATATACACCAAATTTCAATAATATTCATTGAGAAACAACGGACCAAACGCCATATAACACCCCGTATGCATCTTTTATTCCGAGTTGGCCTTTTATTCCGAGTTGGCACGCGCCGATTGGGCGAGTTAGCCCATGGGGCGAGTACGCCGATTCCGACACCTTTTCTATTTGCAGCAGGTTAAGTTTACGCGTAATTTAATTTACAAAGTTCCCCAATTGGTATCGTAAATAGAGCGACCTTATTTGACAGAGAATGCCTCTGTTATTGATTATAAAGTTGTTATACATTAAAAACGACAATTCACATGCTCGTTCAAGCGCAGTAGTCTATTTTCCCCATGTTAAAGGACATCCACAAATACTAAATAACGCTAACTTACTGCCGAATGTTTTACACGACAACTGTTAACATATTTGGGCTGAATTCATCTGACGCGGTATTATTCCTAAAAAATAAACAACAAAACCATCGTTACTTGGAAATGTAGTTTGGGCTAACATTTACATAAATCCTCCATATCATTATTCCGACACACACGTCAGATGAAAAACTCACATGAAGTAACCGGCCAAATTGGCCGAAATGACAATCTCAAACCAGTTCTCGCATTCATAAGCTCAACTACGCACGATATATTCACGGCAACAATAATTGAATTCGTCGGAAATCAGGACAAATTATTAGAAACACTAAGGGAGAATATATTCACTCACGCCAAGTCAAAGCAATATTTCCCATATGAGCAATCGTCTTCGATGAAACAACGAGTTGTCCGAAATCAATCTGGAAACCATGTGATTGATCGAAATAACAGAAACAAGCGAATGTCTAATGACATTTATAATATAATGAAGTTCATGGTAGATGAAGACAGTGACTCCATAATCGATGTTATTAGCAAAGGTAGCCGAAGCAAGAGTGTTGGTCGACAGTCAATAGCCGGAAATGTAACCATTCTAGATGAAGATGACACCTGTACATCCAGTATCAACAATTCATTAGTGAAAATTCAACGCGACATTTCATGCATGAAAACAGAAAACGAAATTTTCCACAAAGACTTCAATCAACGAGTTCCCAAATTAGATTCATCAATTGCTAGCCTGGAGTCGCGATTCAGTAAAATCGAGGAGAAATTACATATAGTAAACGACGTCGAGAAGGCTAAAACAGACATAACGACGATAAACAAAAAAATAAAAGAACTGGACGAACAAATTGAATCAGATACACTGACCATCGAGCGAATACAAGATGACAAATATACGGGTGTAAATAAACTAAAGGGTGACATAATCCAAATAAAGTCTGATATTGGCGAAATAGTAAGCGGTCTTGGTGAGTTCCATAAAAAGCAGAAAAGTCTGGAAGGTCAAGTTGCTACACTGAAAGATTTAGTGAATAAGAAAAACATTCAACCGACTCATGCATGCGACAAAATGGTTAATGAAACAATTAAACAAAACGTTACTATAATGAAAGATGAATTCAGAAGCTTCACTGCAGCGACAACCAACAGTTTGCAACAGTTTGTTGAAGTGGTCGACAGATCAATGCGTGAGATGGTAAAAACACAACGTGACATGGCTACATTAATGGAGATGGCAATGAACTACAGTTGCGACGATAATGTTTCACACTCAGCACACAGTGAACGAGAAGACATAAACAGTGAACGTGAAGACATAAACAGTGAACGAGGAGACATAAACAATATATCTGTTGAATCAGAAGTTGCACCCGAATACCCGAATCACAGTTATAAACAGGCACCACCTAAACAGGAAGTTCACAGAAACTATGACCGTCAGTCCCAAAGTGATTCCTATTTTAACAGAATGGATGGACCAGTCAAAACATCACAAGTATATCTCGCCGGTTTTGACGATTCCGTAACAGTGTTCGATATCAAGTCACACCTTCTCCATTACAAAATTCGGTTCACAGTCATCAGAATGTTAAGAGGTAACGCAGCTCGAATCAACATTTGTGACAATGATATCGACATAGTCCTCGGTCCGAAATTCTGGCCAGTTGGTGCAACTTGTAGGATGTGGGTCCGCAAAGAACCAGAATTCTGAAATAATTATGTTCGAATATCGACTATCATATACCATTCTTTAATGTAATGATTCCTGATTCTTTTCTTCTTTTCTAGCGATGTCTAATGTGCGCCATCTATGTATATCATTATTGTTTGTATTCATATTCGATTACCGTACACGAAATCAATACCATACCAGCTTATCGTATCCCACCAAGCTTAAATATATGGAGAACATGACATTAAATTTCCTTACCTGGAATTGTACGGGAATTATGTCATCAGGTGCATATATCACAGAACTAATGAGAAATGGTCATTATGACATTATGGGTCTAAGTGAGCATTGGTTATACCAAACCAATGTATATTTTCTCGGAATGCTGGGTTCCAATAATGAATATCATGCTGTCTGCGATTATAGCCAACAAGTTCCCATCCATACCATAAAGCCAGGTAGACCCAAGGGTGGTGTGGCACTAATGTGGAACAACAGGCTGTCACACTGTATATGTCCGCTTGACATAGCAGATGATCGCATCATCGGGATTCAATTAAAGCTGCCAGGTGGGAGCTATTTGTATATCTTCCAAGTTTACTTACCATCCACGAATTATCCCGCTGAAGAATATATAGCATATATAAATACGCTTAGAGATATATGCGATATATATAAAATACACGGTAACCTCATCATAATGGGCGATCTAAATGGTAATTTCGATAAATCAGATAAGCGAAACTCAGCATTCATTAAATTTGTTAAAGCCCTTGAATTGAAATCAGCCAATTATGAGATATCGCCTCGAGCTACTTGTTTACCATTTGGCCAGAGAGGCAAAAATAACGGCACAATAATCGACCATATATTGATACCTGATATATTCATACATTTTGTACGCAGTATTGATGTAATGGACGATAACTCTATAGATGTGTCAAATCATCGTCCAATATCCGCAAATATTTCTTTGCCCGTAGATGATCGCACCATCGGAGGGCTAGATGCTAATGCTGATGGTGGGATCGACTGGAAGCGAGTGAGATCTCACCCAGAAATAATCGAAGAGTATCAGAGATATCTTGATACTGAAATTATCAAAGTAAAAAACCGAGACCCCAATTTGTATCGAATTGACGCAGTATGTAGATATGCAGAAATCGTACAAGCAATTGCAAACGCATCGGTTGCGTGTTTTCCTCGTAAACGTTTCAAACGAAATCTTAAACCCTTCTGGAATGATGAGTTAAAAGCGTTACACGAAAAAATACGTGCACATCGGAGAAAATGGATAGAGTCAGGAAGACCCAGAGAACAAAACGAACTCGATTTCGGAACTTATGTTGAGTATAAAGATGCCAAATGCAACTTTCGTAGACTCTATAGGAGAGCATCTCATAAACACATGACAGAAGTGGTAAACGAAATAGATGAACGCGCTGAGGTCGACCAAGATTACCTTTTCCGCATGTTAAACGCGAAAACAAAAACTTACACGCTAACAAAAATCCATTTTTCGTACACAATGGAACTGTTCTTCGTGAGGAATCTGAAATAACTGAAGGTTGGGCGACATACTTCGAAAATCTCTACTCGCCGTTATATCAACCGAGCTTTGACTCAGTACAATTTAATCGTGTTAATTCTTTTGTTGACCGAGAAGTGACCAATACAAGTGAAAGTAAAATTGACAAGAATATCATATTCCCGGTAACAGCCAGCGAACTGGCTGATATTTGTCGAAATCTTAATCGCGGTAAAGCAGCAGGGTGGGATCTCATCGCAAACGAACATATTATATATGGTGGTCCTGTGTTAATCCAGGCGGTGTCAGACCTACTTACTGATATTATTACAGAACAGACAGTCCCTGAACATATGAAGCGCGGCGTTATTATTACTTTATATAAAGGAGGGTCCAAACCAAAAACAGATTATGATAGTTATAGAGCAATCACATTGATGCCTGTACTTTACAAAATACTTGAAAAAATAATCCAGACTCGATTAGAGCGATATACACCATACTTACTCGAAGTTAACCCATTGCAGCACGGATTCCAAAAAGGAATAAGTGCAAACATGACCTCCTACTTGATGAGAGAATGCATTTCATACGTATCCGAAAGCAAACAAAATTTGTATTCGTGTTTCCTCGATGTGTGGAAGGCCTTTGACACCGTCTGGGTAAATGGTCTATTGTACAAACTTTACGAACGCGGGGTACAGGGACATTTGTTCACATTATTATACAGCCTTTTGACAAATGTATCATGTTCAGTTCGATACCAACATACTTCATCTCAGTGGTTTAAAGTATTACAGGGAGCTAGACAAGGAAGTATATTATCGCCATTTTACTATATGATTTACGTAGACGAATTGATCAATCAATTAGCCAGCTCAGGATATGGACTACAAATGTTGGGCATAAATTGCACCAGCCCTACACACGCGGACGATATGGTGTTATTGTCCCTCAGTAAAAAGGGATTACAAAAACTTTGTGAAATATGCGTTTCTTACAGTAACACATGGAGGTACAGATATAACCCCAATAAATGTTGTATAATTGTTTTTAATGAGACAAAAGCGAATTATACTCGTCAAAATCGCACATGGAATCTAGGGGAATCGCAGATCAGGGAGGATACGCGAACAACTCATCTGGGGATACCACTCGATAAATACGATTTCAACGGTGCCTTTGTTGAAAATATTTGCGAAAAAACTAGAAGTACATTTATGATGCTCACAAATGCTGGTATTCATCCGGGTGGTATAACTCCAAAGAGTTGTTCGATTATCTACTCGTCTGTGGTACTTCCGAGGGGATTGTACGGTTCTGAATTACTTTGGAATTTGTGCCAGAATAACCGTGATCGTCTAGAAAGAACACACCGATTTTGCGTTAAATTTTTCCAGGGTCTACATACACGCACAAAGACAGAAATAGCCCTTGGGTTAGTCGGTCTGCCTCCACTCATGTCTTTAATCGATAAACTCAAACTATCATTCTTTGGCTCGCTGTGTAATCTGTCGCAAAACAAAACTGTTAAATCTATTTTCTTAACCCATTTGTATCAATATGTCGTGGGGTGCTCAGAGATAAGTGATAAAAATTTCATAGCTGACATGATTACAACACTCCAGAAATATAACATGGTCGACTACCTGATAACTTTTTTTGATTTACACAAATTCCCGAATAAACTAACATGGAAAAATATATTGAGAGACAAATGGAAAATCGGGTGTTCTGAAGAGTGGACAGCAATTATAAATGGCGACAATAGACTTGCTCGTTTCGCTGCCATACAACAAGAATTAACCATCTCTCATCTTTGGGGAAAATGTCGATGCTTCCCAAAATATAAATCATCGTACACGCTTGTTGCTCGCCTTATGGCTATGTTACCTGGTGAGAAACAGGTATGTCCTCTCTGCAGTCGCGAACACAGCGACGTTGTTAAACATACCATATGTGAATGCACGTCAATAACATCGGAGAGGAACCTTGTGGAATTCGACATTTTGAACAACTTTGATATCGAATTCTACCTAAAATTCGATAAACTGAGTCCAGAATCTAAAACTCGACTTTTTCTTTCTGGATTATCAGATTTTATGACGATTCCACTGGAATATACGGAAGACCCAATTAATTTTTTTGTTAAAAAGTCCGCTGATCTATGGAAACGCTATGTTGACTTAATAATATTATCTGAGAATGCAACGAATTAAGCGACATTATCAGCTCCAGCACGTCAGTGAAGGTTGACATATTCAATATACAACTAAAGGAAATATACATGCATACATGTATTATAACAGCTATGTTCGGTGGGCGTTATTCGCAAATACCACACACTTATGGCACCAAATGGTCGCAAAACATTGAGGTTGTTTTCGGCGATACGTTTACCCGATAATGCTTGGATTACATTTACATCGACAATCATTTTATGTATATGTGCATGTAGATCATGCATTATAGATTCGTGTAAGCTCACATGGTGCATACAATGTGTATGTAATCGATCATGACCGCGCCAATGTTCTACTTGCATTGTATCCCTAACATACTTGTGTAAATTTCCGAATCTGATTATGTATGTCTTACATTTTGCTGCACTCCGATTGGAGATGTCATGAACTTATATTGACATCTTGGCCTAATCTGTGCTAGACCGGAGTAGCATCCATGCATGGTGTGTAGTAATACTCGATAGTTGTGTGAGTGTATGTGGGCTAAGGTGTGTGTGCGAGATATATATATATGTATATGTGTGTATATGTGTATGTATATGTATGCATGTATGTGTGTATATATATATGTATATGTATGTACATGTGTGTATATATATATATATATATATATATATATATATATATATATATATATATATGTATGGGTATATGTATATGTATGTGGGGATATATATATGTGTGTATATATGTGTGTTTGTATATGTATGAGTGTGTATGTATGTATGTATATATATATATATATAATATATGTATATATGTATATGTATATATACATATATATAGAGGGAGGGAGAGAGAGAGAGAGAGAGAGAGAGAGATGTCAGGCACGCTTTGAAATAAGAATTGTTCGATTTACAATATTGCTATATTTTTATCATTTCATTGTGAATAAATAATATATGGCGCTATGTCCTATGTGCTTATATTGCCATTTTTTGGTTGATATATTTGTTTTTGTGTGAATTAATTGTATATGTATCAATGATCTCCCATGAGGAGGAAATAAAGATATATATATATATATATATTATTAACTTAAGGGAGGTGATGTGGTATAACTGTACCACGTGTACCGTATTATTAACTTAGTATGAGTCCTGGGATATTTCAGAACTTAGAAATATGATTTTACTACTGGTACTTAGAGTAATTAAGTGCATTTAGGGATAGACTATGATACGATTGGTAAGATTAGTTTATAGAATTGATGTAAATCCATACGTCGGCGCCTGATAACTTATTCATAGCCGCTCGTTGCAAATAGAGATATAGTGGTGTTCTGGATACGCAAGGTGATGATGATAAGGCCCCCAGTTGGTGGTATTTCAGGAACGATAACTCTATCCGAAGTACACGACCTATATTCTCAGCAGTACTCCTGTTGGTGTTAGTCTAGACAGTTTGACCTATATTCTCCGCCCACGCATTGCATCATGGTTTATGTGTATACCGGTTGGGCATGTCCAAAAAATTTCAAAAACTTCAAAAATTTCAAAAACTTCAAAAATTTCAAAAATTTTAAATTTTTCAAAAACTTCAAAAACTTCAAAAATTTCACAAATTTCACAAATTTCACAGATTTCAAAAAAATTCAAAAATTAAACAAAATTCAGGATTTAGTCATAAATGTGACCCGCCATATCAAATCCAGTCGGAAGTCGGGATTTGTTTATCCTGTGCCAATGCATTCTCTTATATATGCGAGTCGACAAGCCGCCGGCGGCGGCGGCGGCGGCGGCCGTAATGCGCATGTCAACGCCGCTGCAACCGGCGGCGGCGGCGGCAGCAACTAAATAATCCTATGGCATGCAAAGAAATTGGCGGCGGCGGCGGTGTTTGCGGATATATATATATATATATATATATATATATATATATATATATATATATACACAATTGATATTAATATGTTTGCCAATAATTTACACATCCATGAACCTATCTGAAAACATTATGGTTCATTGTCAACATTTTTGACGAGTAATGGTCAATATTTAGACATGTGTATGCCGCTCTCACCCCCCTCCCCTCCGCGCGCGCGCCAATTTCACCAAAGAACAATGTCGGCACATTTAACATCTAAAATTAGAAATGAAACGTGTCGGAACACGTTAATATCATGCATTTTGATTGGTTAGCTGGCTCAACATAATAAAGGGACTGCTGATATTTTATGTCTGACGTAGAAGGGAAAAAAAATAATAATGGATACACAGCTCAAGAAATTGAACAGTATGGAAGTTGGCGCAGTTACGAAATATTTGATGAAAAGTTATGTCAGACATATCATTCTGAGAAACGGCTTTCATTACCCAGACACTAATAACTTTTATTTAGATTTAGATGAAATACGCGACTGTACCAGAAGAATACTTCAACAGCTGGAAAATTATAACATGTGGCTGTTAAATGAGCTGACAGGGAAATTGGACAGTTACGATAGGGATCATTTTCCCTATATATTTAGTGACTTGTTGGACAATATATTTCGGGAAGATGGCCCCTACACATGGGAGAGAATAATGGCTGCATTCCTGTTCACAGGAAAAATGTGTTTAAAAGCATACAAAGACAACGACTTCTCATTGGTCAGCGAAATTGTGCAATGGGCACACACTATCGTGACATTATAAACTGACCAATGGGTCGAACGGGAAGGCAGTTGGGATAATTTCTTCCAGGAATGTCTAAATATTGACAATTACTAGTCAAAAATGTTGACAATGAACCATAATGTTTTCAGATCGGTTCATGGATGTGTAAATTATTGGCAAACATATTAATATCAATTGTGTGTATATATATATATATATATCCGCAAACGCCGCCGCCGACGCCGGCGGCGGCGCCGCCAATTTCTTTGCATGCCATAGGATTATGTAGTTGCCGCCGCCGCCGCCGCCGCCGGCGGCAGCGGCGTTGACATGCGCATTACGGCCGCCGCCGCCGGCGGCTGGTCAACTCGCATATATAAGAGAATGCACTGGCACAGAATAAAAAAATCCCGACTTCCGACTGGATTTGATATGGCGGGTCACATTTATGACTAAATCCTGAATTTTGTTTAAGTTTTTTGAAATTTGTGAAATTTGTGAAATTTGTGAAGTTTTTGAAATTTTTGAAGTTTTTGAAATTTTTGAATTTTTTTGAATTTTTTGAAATTTTTGAAATTGTTTGAACTTTTTGAAATTTTTGAAATTTTTTGGACATGCCCAACCGGTATACACATAGACCATGCTGCAATGCGTGGGCGGAGAATATAGGTCAAACTGTCTAGACTAACACTATGTCGACTCGAAAAAATATAAGAGAATGCACTGGCACAGGATAAAAAAATCCCGACTTCCGACTGGATTTGATATGGCGGGTCACATTTATGACTAAATCCTGAATTTTGTTTAAGTTTTTTGAAATTTGTGAAATTTGTGAAGTTTTTGAAGTTTTTGAAATTTTTGAAGTTTTTGAAATTTTTGAATTTTTTTGAAATTTTTGAAATTTTTGAAATTTTTTGGACATGCCCAACCGGTATACACATATACCATGATGCAATGCGTGGGCGGAGAATATAGGTCAAACTGTCTAGACTAACACCAACAGGAGTACTGCTGAGAATATAGGTCGTGTACTTCGGATAGAGTTATCGTTCCTGAAATACCACCAACTGGGGGCCTTATCATCAGCAAGGAGTGTAAACTAGAAAGTAATATGTTAATACAATAGGACAAGTTACTGACTTATGCAGAAATATATTGGATCAATTCCTCTGGTAGCAGAACAATTACCGGAGCGTTTGACCGACGGCTTGATATTCCGAAGGTCCGTTAGTCGGAAGGTTCAATTGTTGGGTTGAAAATATACACTGCGAATACAGTCAAAATGATTCCATAGTCCGATATTCTGAGAGTGATTTGAATGAAGTGAAATAAATCAATGAAATAACTAGAAATAACGAGACAAAGGGTCACATGCAAATGTGAACACTACCATGGCAACGTATATAAATGTGAATACTACCATGTCGACGCATATAAATGTGAACACTACCACGTCGACGCATATAAACATTTATCACATAAGTAGCCCCTACATCCGGCCTAATATTATTTAGTAAGATACACGGGTATTATCGGCACACACATTGATATAAGAGCTTAGCGCAATGATAACGATGTCAATGCCGGAAGTTTAGTATTATGTTAATTAGAATATAATTATGATATTCAATTCGTGTTGGGCTATTTGGTGTTGGCTGTGAGATAAGCAAGGTAAAACACTTTTGTTAGCACGAAAAGACACATTTATAATGCAACTATATTATGTCTTGAAGGTGTATTTACTTCCTCTTTGGTTGTGATAAGGGTATCAATACTAATGTTGGTTAAGCCCAACCGTTTCAATATCGTTTTCCTCCCTTGGTAAAATGTGATTATGTGGTAACGTGGATCTCAAATGCACTCAGTTCATAAATTGTGTATATAATTGCGACTAATCAGACATCCTGTATATATCACATACATGTAGCTGAGTCGAATGGCACACATATTTCTGTCAGTTTTATTTTTGACAATGTTCGATGAAGACATATGTTAACAACCTGGACTATTTATTTGTAATTGGAGTGGTTGCCTTGATATTTTGGTTTTATGGTGGCGGAATTAATGAATTTGTTTAATTGTTATCACCTGAATAGCACTGTTAGTATATATTGTTGTCTGGTCAATTGCTATCAAAAGGTAACTTGTCTGACATACGATATATGAAGAGGGAATTTGCTATATCATGCGAGGTAGCTATGTCTCATATTAATCTTTCAAACTGAGTTCTCCCTTTTGAATGACATAAACTAATGTATGTATGCGCACGAGCTCTGATGCGTATTATATATACACACTAACATGTGTATACGCTGCCTGGGTTCAGAAAGATTTATATATTAAGTCAGGCGGCATTTAAAATTATGTGAATCAGCGAACAGATGACATGACCTGCTGCCAAGTTACATGTATCAAAGTATATCGGTACATAACATAGGCACTAACTATATATAACCATACATGTATAGTATAAAACAACACATTTTTGAATCGAAATTCTTACCCACCTCTTGCCTATGTTTTAAAACATGTAGCACGCGTAGATGGATTACACACCAGGGAGTATTTGCATTGATATGGTAAAACTCTCTTAGAAAGTATAAAATGGAACAAAATACTCCTTACTGGAAATATTAATTGTTTTTGAATCATCATTTAAACACATAATCTTGACTAAGTTGTGTGGGTATAAATTTGAATTAAATATATGGTATTTTCTAAGGTGTTACTAGTTAAATGTCTTTGTGTTTTGTCCCTAAATAGTTGCACTCAACTTGTGTTACATGATGCGTATCTATATTCTTCATAATCACATACCTACCACAATGTTACTAATTTGACCAATCTTATATATGAAACTGGGAGAGCCCCGAGTTCTGCACGGCGTATCCATTGAATAGCATCCATACTCATGGAAATCTTCTGTAAGAGCCCAAAATCTAACAAAATTACTGTATTGTCTGTGTTGATATCAATTCAGTTAAATGTATTTGTCACATACTTATGGTTAAGGGATCGCGGTGTGGCTCGGTCGGTAAGGGGTACATATCCAAAGCTATTCGCCCTTCAGTGATGGCGATACGGGTTCAAATCCACATGTTTTCATATTGGACTTTGTAACTCGAAATCGTTATATGGTAGAGTTGCCATTTACTCGCCGATTGCCGGTGGTTTGCCGCCCATGGTCGAATAGTTAATCAGCCATTGAAATCACTCTTATATTAGCCGGAAGTGTGTGGATATCCTCCACGACTAAAACTGGCAATGTCGTGATATGGCCTTAGTTGATGAAAGCGACATTAAACCTCAATCAATCAATCGATCAACTGAGGCCAAATTGTACAAATACCGGTATTGTGAGAAAAATTTATTTAGTTATTTTTATTATTGGCTTTTTGAGAAATTGTCGTAATAAGGTATCGGTATTTGATGTGATAGCACATATACTTTAATTCGTCAACAACATTTAGTTAGATATTCAAATTCGAAAAATGGGCATAGCTCCATCATAAAAGGTCAGACTGAACCAAAATTCGAATTTGACCTGTATTTTCATGTTATTAATCCACATAATCATTTTAATTTG
Source organism: Siphonodentalium dalli (assembly GCA_032622095.1). Classification (NCBI taxonomy): domain Eukaryota; kingdom Metazoa; phylum Mollusca; class Scaphopoda; order Gadilida; family Siphonodentaliidae; genus Siphonodentalium; species Siphonodentalium dalli. Next base: position 4,500,527 of record CP136061.1, read on the forward strand.
ATAGGTATCCATGTAATCATAACATATATTATCATCCGGATAAAAAGTTGATAAGTAACAAAACTCTGCCAGAAATGGTCGGATCGAATCAAAATTCAATGGTCGGATCGAATCCAAATTCAAACTTGGTCGGAACTTTCTCATATGAAGGCCAAATACCATGCTTCATCAAATTCTGTCAAATACTATAATTCATATTGACATCCGGACAACAATCTAATCGGCAAATTATAAGCCAAACAAGAGACATAACTCCGTCAGTACTGGTCAGAGCGAACCTTAATTAAGACGGACGGACACCGTTCAATTCTATAGTCTCCCGAAATTATTTTTCTGGCAACAATTTTAACAACCAGCATCAGATCCATTCAACACAGCCACTGCCACCATATTACATTTATTACATTCGTGTTTCACTCGTATCAACACAGCCACTGACACCATATTACATTTATCACATTCGTATTTCACTCGTATCAACACAGCCACTGATACCATATTACATTTATTACACTCGTGTTTCACTCGTATCAACACAGCCACTGACACCATATTACATTTATTACATTCGTGTTTCACTCGTATCAACACAGCCACTGACACCATATTACATTTATTACATTCGTGTTTCACTCGTATCAACACAGCCACTGACACCATATTACATTTATTACATTCGTGTTTCACTCGTATCAACACCGGCCACGGGGCTCTTCAACACGATCCAATAACACATACAAGCTTCTATCCAACTGTTACATATTGTACTCACCCTGGCAGTCAACTCCAGCGTCGTGCGAGTGGTAACAGATGAATGTCCGCGAATGGGAGCAATCCCATATTGCAGCCTCCTCCCCGGTACACGCGACGTCTCTCATCCAGATAGGTCCCGTACCTTGTCCGTAGGTTGCATACCTTCTGGCGATTCCTCCTCGAAATCCCAGCATCTTGCACACGACAACTGCATCAGAGTCATCCCAATCTCCGCCTTGGCCGCATACTGTTCCCCATTGACCGTTCATATACACCTCAACTCGACCGGATGTTGTTATTGATCCACCAACCAGGCGAATGTTTTCTGCAACTGATAAAACACACCAATTGGTCGACGTCACTCGATGTGTCGCAGTTACGACCTCATGTGAACCGATGTGCACCATTACTGTCTGCTTAATATATTAAATTCAATGTTGATGCCCGGTGTATATCGATGTATAGAGTTACTGTCTGCTTAATATATTAATTTCAATGTTGATGCCCGGTGTATATCGATGTATAGAGTTACTGTATGCATAATATATTAAATTCAATGTTGATGCCCGGTGTATATAGAAGTACATTCTTGCAGAACTGTAATAAATGGAATGCTGATGCCCGGTGTATATCGATGTACATCATTGCAGTACTGTCTGCATTATATTTTAAATTCAATGTTGATGCCCGGAGTATACCGTTGTGCAGGCTTACTGTCTGCATAATACAATAAATTCAATGTTATGTTTGTGCCCTGTTTATATCGTTGATCTAAATCAAACCATTGAAATGGACTATTGATGAGTTATATTGGAACCATTCATTGGCCCAACGACTGATTCCGTAATGATGGAGTTTTCGTAATATAACTCCATGAGTAATCATATACAATTATCTGGACAAGTCATTGGATGTTACCAAAGTGCAATTCCTTGATTATTTAGTGTTTTCTGTAGCTATGTTATACAATATTTGATGACAGAGGTGCACTGTTGAGATGTCAGCTCTAAAGCCATATTCGTGTTTGTAACGGACATTAGATAGTCTGCTTAACGTAGCGTCGCATCAGAACTAAACTGCTTTATCTACATTTTGGCGGGAAAATAAAATATTGGTATATTTCGTTTCGGTGCAGGAATTCCTGTCCGAAAATCACAAGATATCGGTCTACCAAATTTGAAAGCAGAGGTTGTGTAAATCTGTTCCATCTCAAAATCTCACTTTTTTGACAGCTATATTGTTCTATCTCCACTGTGAACCAATTAATCTATTTATTTTGTACCACGTGATTATATAAATTTCAGTGCTAAAATATATCTCTGACCTTCAATTAAAAAAATAGAACCCGAACTTGACAGAGCGCCAGCGAAGTGACTAGTTGGCAATATTACTTCCTCGCTCCTTGGTGTGAACATCTTATTTCTAGGATAATAACTTGATTAAAATAACACAGAAAAGGGTGTGATTTGGGATTTTTGCAAGTTTATATGATTGAAGAACACGAACAACACTTAAGCACGAAAACAAACCCAGAAAAGTTTACACAAATTGTTCTTTCTCCAGTTCGTAATTGCACCCAAGATATCATATGTTTCGTTTCGAGACTCGTCATATAATAGTATTTTACACCAGTCATCATACCCGCTGTGTAACATCTTCCAAAACAGAATGAGAACATGTGAACCGGGGGGGGGACCAAACTTTAAACCCGATTTCCCACAAAAATGAAAATATGGAGAGAACACTTTAGTTCTGACGTGACGATAGCTTTCTATAATATTCCATGGAAATGTTGGCAATATGTCTATCGGTCGATAGTTATCGAAGTTGTGTTTGTCCACTGATGTATAACCTGGAATGGCGCTGGTTATAGTATGTTCACCCTAATTATGTGGTACTATTCCAGGTGCGAACGACCTGTTGATTATATGAGATTATGGAGTGGAAATATAGTGGATCATCTCTGTAACGAGGATAACTGAAATTGTATTTTGTATTCCATCGTGTTACAAGGGAAATTATTTCTCCTCGTGTGGTTGCTGTGAGGATTATACTATTTCCTTCATGTGAAAATATTAAGTTAAAGAGGTCATGGCTGTCGTAAAATTTGAGAATGAATTCATTCCGGAGAAATCGCTGATAACGTGATATGATGAGCTTATTTATTTGAGGGATTTGGCGGCTAAAACTTTATAAGTAAACTCTAGAGAGTTTGAACCGGGAACATTGAACTTGTCAAGCATTCACATATGAGAAAACATACACTGGAAGTGAGCATGTAATTTGCAACACTGACAAGAAAACATCCAGTAATGTGACACAATGAGTTAGGGCGTCAAACTTATCCTAGTCATAACTCATTTGTTTCACGATCCGGTGGTCCAAAGGGTCAATAATGAACTAAACATAACGAAATACTCATGTGCTTTGTAACGATCTAGATAAGTGATAGGGAGTGATATTAACTTTTATTGTGTTTTTCACGAAAACGCTCTTTACTGTTTACCACATCAAAACATCCAGAAACGCTCTTTATTGTCCGGTAAAATTGGAAGCTCCTCGAACAATAGCCCAATAGCCAACGAAACGGAGCAATTCTAGGTAACAACACTTGTTCCCAAACTCATTTGTAAATTTTGCAAACCCATTTTGCAATGAAGTTAAAAAAATTGACCGAACCAAGACAGATATTAATAGACAAGTGAATATCAGGAACATGTTCAACAAATAATTACATTCACAATTAACAATGGCATTATGTATGTCGTATATGTATGGATATATCCATTTAGTATATTAGATCAGATAATACAACATACATAGATTGGAGACATGCACCGAAGAAACTCTCTATCTCATTGTCCGGGGAGTGTTAATTAGGCATCATGCATACATGTGTATATGGCTACTGTTTGCCAGTTAATCAAGACGACGTTGGCAGTTAGTTATCCCGCAAATTTTCGTTGTCCAAGTGAGTCTTATAAGTATGTTATAACATGGTGATAATCGTTTTCTTGAAATCGCCTCTCGTCAAGGACTCGTGAATATTTCTCGTATACGATTCTCTATGATGTAATGTACACATCAGTGTATTCCGAATATCATTTATATTAATAAATGTAAGTTTGGTAGAAAACTTGTATTAACAGTTTAATTTGCATGTTGTTGCTCTTCTTCGCTATGCTATGCTTTAATTGTCAAAGCTGCAGATTAATGCAGACCATGGATATATACATATATACAATGGGGTCACTTACAGTATCATCATCGACGTCCCCATCGTGATCATCGTCCTCGACATTGTCTCATCATCAGTTTCATAATCATCATCATCATCACCATCATGATCATCCTCATCATCATAATCACCATCATTGTCCATCATCATCATCATTATCATCATTATCGTCATCGCCGTCGTCATCATCATCGTCATCATCATCATCATCATCATCGTCGTCGCTAATCATCTTCATCTTGGCATCTTAGTGATTGTCGTCCTGGCAACGTTTATAACGTCATCATCAATATCGTCGTAATTTGTTTTCTCATTTTGTAGATTAGGTACACATGATGTGTGCTCCTTTATATATAAGTATGATGTATACAATCATTAACTTACCCGGACATTCCACCCCAGCATCCTGGGTGTGTTGACAGCTATTTGTTCCCCATCCGTTGTGAGAGCAATCCCACACTGAAGTCTCATTTCCAGCGCATGTGACTTCGTCCATCCAGATTGGTCCCGTCCCTTGTCCATAACTTCTGGCAATACCGCCTTGGAAACCAAGAGTCCTGCACACGATAGCTGCATCAGTATTATCCCATCCGTTGTTGCACACCGTTCCCCATTGCTCGTTCCTATACACTTCAACTCGACCAGATGCTGTACTATTTCCACCAACTAACCGAATATCGCCTAAAAACACATATGAAGTCGTTTAGTATCAAGCAAGTATGTGTATGTATATTTATTTTGTTGCTATTATTTTTGTAATGTGTTGGCCGTGCGCTCTCATATGTACACATGTGTTGTAGATATTGCTAGACATCTACTTCTATTTATAACACGCCAATCAGCCCTCGGCCAATTGAAGCAATCTAATGAGGTTCGGTGACCGACCTTTATTTACTGTAAAATCTTTTAGTCGTCGCCTGTTCTATCAAACGGTATGTTGTGATCATAATAAAATTCTGTATTATATTCGCGGCGCAGAGCTTGATTGACCTATTATATGCATTCCCGATCACTCAAACAAATAATTGGTTCAGCGAGGTGAGCATTACTAACATGGGCTGTGGTACCATGTTTTCACAACAAGTAAATGGAGGGACCAAGCGACATGGAAAACAGGAGCGAAACATCATGCCAAAGAAGATATAAACGTTAATAAAATGAAACCAGAACAGTTTGTAATAGCAAATATACTATACTAAATCTTCAGATCGATGGGGTGGTATATTCGAACGAATTGCATGGGCATTTGCCTTGTCGGGGAAATCTTGAAATTACTATCCTGAACAGTGGCAAATTTAGACCCCCACTCACCAACACAATAAAAAATGCAACCAACGACAGACCGTTGTACAGCACAGGCAACAACTAACAGACATTCAGAATAAAAAGGTCGATAACCGGATCCCATTGGATAACTTGCGTCGGTCGAAAGTGCTGCTTGTGATATTATAAATCCGGCTTCGGATGTATATGTAATACATACATCCGATACGTAGAAATAATCACAATAGAAGAGAAGAGTAGTGGGATACTCTTTAATTAATCCACGATCAACACGCACATACATATAAATATAGTTCACTGAAATACTGAAGATGGAGCGCAAGGCGTCTGCCCGTGTGGATGTACACCAATGTATTGGTCGAGGGCGGTAGAATAACTGTAAACGCATACTCCATTATAAGATATGTGACAATGCGTTGACATGTATGGGTGTAATATCGACTAAATGGAGTATTGATTGGTATTCACCGGACCAGGTTTGTAAGACTCACCATATATTTAATTGGTACGACAAACTCACTGATTGTAAATTTCTCGGGCTGATTGGGTGTCATAAATATGTTATTAGCGCGGCGTCCGATTTATAAGTGAAATAAACACCACTCGCGCACTCTGGGCGCTTGTGATTTTTATTTCACTTATGAATCGGACGCGGTGCTTATAACGTATATATATATATATCTCAATATCCTCTATATTAACTTGGACAAGATACTTTTGTACCACTTTTACAACTCAAAGCCGGTGTTTGGAATACAGTCCCTTGAAACTTTACTTGTCTCAGTTCCAACAATACGATAATAATGACATGTTTATTGTCAATAATATATATGACCAGTCACAACATACGGCCCGGGATTCTCATGATATATTGTGGCAATACGGGTATAAATCCCAGGTCATGTGTGGCGGAAATTCAGTTCGTTGTCAGCATGGTTGATCTTATAGACGTAATGCTAATGAGGGAAGAGGGTTTCTTAGATTTGGATCTGACATCACGACGCCATGCATCACTTCAAGCCCCATCAAGCCCGTGATTTGATTTGAATGCGATTTCGGTTTCACGGGTCTATCACCTCTTTGGATTTATGAAAAGCGACAAACGGTCGATGTGCTCGCTGATGGGCACCACTCATAGACGTTGCTAGTGTGGTCCAAATGGGGGGGGGAGGTGAGACCATAACATTTCCAACTATATAAGATTTGGTCTAATAAAATGATCCAACTGTATAGGATTAGGTTTTGAGTAATGCACAATTCCAATATTGGCTTAATGGTTTAATAAGTTGGGTTTATGTATGTTTTAAGAGTATGGACTGTGTAAATAAAGACACTGACACTAGTAACAAGAATGACATAGCATTGATATCTGTTTTATGTTTTGAGTACATTATACATGATTTAATAAGAATATGGTTGAGGAATGAATACGACTTTAAATACATGTATTCAAATTCCGTGAGTCATAAGTTATAACTTACACAATGGTGACAAGTATGCATGCTGATTGATTGTTATATTGTTAAGCTGTCCCCAGAAAAAAAGATATAGAGATTTGGCATTATTAATAGACTAGTGACCACGAATCTATGGACTGAACATGAAGGAAATGCTTTGCTTTCAATTTCATATATGTGTTCAGGTAATGCGCTTTACTGGAATGTATTTATTCAAATGACAGTCTATTAACTGTAAATTGCCGGAACTATTTCAATAAACTGAGTATTATACTGCTATGAGAAGAACTAAATATATAAGTATAAGTACAACTATTGGTATTTGAGTCATGAAATTTCCAACTATCGAACATTATGGTCCTAATTGGGGGGTGAGACACACCTCGGTCCCCTGTCGTTACGTCCCGGGCATCACTTCTGATTTGGACTTATCAAGTCGAATCAAAGTCGACGCGATGTGCACCATGCTGAAACGTTTTTCGTTCTGCGACTGGCTTCATTGTGTAATTCCAGCTTCACGATTAATGCGAGACTTTGTGTCGTCCGCAGCCAGCGATGCCTATCCGTTGTGAATAGCGATCTTATTTCGCGGGGAGCTCGTGATTCACGACGAGTACACTGATTGCCAATCTAAACAGCAAACCGAGGTCCTCAATATAACTGGATGGTTTACATGAGATATAGTGACCAGTCTCGAACTGAGTTCAGTTAGATATTGCAGGAAATAAATTTCACGTGTTATTTGAGCTTATTAGAAACCATGAAATCGTAACCGTTCTTACCGATAGTAATATACGACAATGATTAGAAAGTACACAAATGTTGGTGACGTAGTACCCTATCCGTGTCCATAATCGTAAACGTGAAGGTCTCTAATAGAGACCTTTCGCATCCTCACGTTTACGATTACGAATACGGATAGCTATTCGTAGTCGTAAGTCTATCCGTATGGCCAAAAAGTCCTTTCGCAAAACGACTACGCGTAAGAGTTTTGACGAACACGTACCATAATTATTTCGTACCACTTTTACAACTCAAAGCGTGTTTATCGTCTCATTTGCAACAACGCGATAATCATGACCTGTTTATATTGTCAATAATTCGACCAGTCACAACGTACGACCCTGAATTCTCGTGATATATTATGGCAATACAGGTATAAATTCCAGGTCATATGTGGTGGAAATTCAGTTCGTTGTTATCACGGATGACCTGATAGACATTAGGCTGATGGGGGAAGAGGGGTTCCTAAATTTGGACCTCACATCAACCACGACGCCACCACCACTTCAAGACCCTTCCAGTCCGCAATTTCATTTCAATGCGATTTCGGCAGGAAGACAGTCTTGCCAGATTATGCCATCCACCACAATATACGACCGAATTATCCATAATTGTCATCATTATTATGTAATATGTATGTGCAGGGACGTGGCTAGAGGGTCTCGCTGGGGGTGTCCACCTTGATAATTCCAACTGCACCTCCCTTGAATTAAATCAAACCAGAGACAAGGTTGTGAATAATTCCATTTTCACCCCACCCCTTGAATCAAACAAGGTTGTGCATAATTCCATTTGCACGCCCCCTTGAATCAAACCAAAACACCCTTTGAATCAAACCAAAGGTTTTTGCATAATTTCATTCCCTCATTGCACCTAAGTGTTCACAGGCCTAATAGCCTATTTATAAACCATGGTTCTATCTACCCGGTAAGATAATATTCATATATTTTGAACCTGAAAATTGCACAAATCCTAACATCTAGTGGTATAACTCCAGACAAATGCACACGACTACGGGCAATAGAACAGGACACACCGGGCCGACCATGGTTGTTCGGCCCGGTGTGAGAAAAATTTGAAAACTTAACAAGAAAATCGCAAAATCCTAACATGTAGACTGACCTCAAGCTTTCCTAGTGTTGGAAATTTCAAACCTCATACTCTCCCTTAGTTGTTTTTATTAGTCACGGGGAGGGACCAGGACACACCGGGCGGACCATGGTTCGGTCGGGTGTGCGAAAATTTTGAAACCTGAACAAGAAAATCGCAAAATCCTGGCATCTAGACTAGCCTCAAGCATTCATAGAGTTGGAAATTTCCAACTGATGACAATTCCAGTGACAATTTTGACCAAATGTAGGACAATATTATTTTCTTAAATTAACTAGAAGTTTTTGACTGGCCACGGGGAGGGACCAGGACACAAGCGTTCCAAGTGTTGGAAATTTCCAACCTGACATCCCTAAGGTTGGAAAATTTCTAAATGATGCCCATTTCAGTCCAAAAGTGTTATCAAAAGAAGGAAAATATGCAAATATTGGTCCAAATAAATTGTTTGAAAATCAAACTACAAGAACATTTTCAACCTATTGTTGGTGTGAAATTTCCAACTAATGTTGTGTCAGGTATGAAATTTCCAACTGTTGAAAATTTTGACCAAAGTTGGGGGTGAGACACGTCTCTGTGTATGAGTATTGAAAATAAAATATCCTATCCTATCCTATCCAGGCCTATCACCTCTTTGGGTTTAGGAAATCCGACATAGGGTTGGTGTGCTCGCTGATGTGCATCACTTCTGATTTGGTCCTATCCAATCGAAACAAAGTCGACACGGTGATGTCGGTGGGTGTGCCAAATATTCTTTTAGTACCACCAAATCCATGTCAGTCGTGTATTTTTGGCGAGTGGTTTGATAGTGCACTTCTTTATATTACTGCAAGGTCTTGTGTCGCAGCCAGCTATGACAATATATCCGTTGTGAATAGCGATCTTATTTCGCGGGAAGCTCGAGATTCACGACGACGAGTAGAGTGATTGCCAATCTAAACAGCACACCAAGGTCGTAGCTCAATATATAACTGGATGGTTTGCATGATATACATATACAGTCTCGAACGGAGTAAAGTGATATATTGCAGAAAATAAATTTGAGCTTATTACAAACCATGAAATCGTAACCGTTATTGCGGATAGTAAAATACGACAACGATTAGAAAGTACACAAATGTTGGTGACGTAGTACCCTATCCGTATCCGTAATCGTAAACGTGAGTTTTGCGAAAGGTCTCTAATAACAGCATACTGGCATACTGAATCAGATGACCTACGACTAAACACATAATCAGAAGTGAACATTGAGGCTTATATAAAGGTCTCTAATAACAGCATGTGACATACTGAATCAGATGACCTGCGACTGAACACATAATCAGAAGTGAACATTAAGGCTTATATAAAGGCTTCTAATAACAGAATTCTGACATACTGAATCAGATGACCTGCGACTAAACACATAATCAGAAGTGAACATTGCGGCTTATATAAAGGTCTCTAATAACAGCATGCTGGCATTCTGAATCAGATGACCTACGACTAAACACACACTCAGACGTGAACATCGAGGCTTATATAAAGGTCTCTAATAACAGCATGCTGGCATACTGAATCAGATGACCTACGACTAAAAACTGGCATACTGTGTTCACTGGCATACTGAATCAGATGACATACGACTAAACACACAATCAGACGTGAACATTGAAGCTTATATAAAGGTCTCTAATAACAGCATGCTGGCATACTGAACCGGATGACATATACGACTAACACATAATCAGAAGTGAACAATGAGGCAGCACAGTACCACTCAGCATCGTCGTCTATGAATGAATCGCGTGGTCGCTGCCACAAACAGTCAATGTCACCATTTAGCTATGATATATATTTCCTGAACGAGGCCACATGACATTGTGCTTGTCCTGGAAATAGAGTCGAATAAGACTATTAGAGTCAAATCTAGCAATGCAAAGATGTATATTCGGTAAAAGAAAATCAAACAATTTAGGAATTGACATACAAGAGCTGTCTTCGCCTTGCGGATATTTTTTAGCACGTCCATGTTAATTTCGGAATGTACATGTCGATTTCCAGGGCAGTGGGGCACAGACATGTCGATTTCACAAACGCAGGTGCATATTATGTGACGTCATATTTGGGATACTGGCATTGCTGTCGAAGAAGCTGTGTGAATAAAACTGTGTGTACAGTTATACAGGCATACGCATTCATAGATCACGGTGATGTCGACTGTCATTTGAGAAAACCATTCATCACGCCCACACTGCATATAAATTTAGACATAACTATATATTGTACCATTGGGAAAGATTTGTTGATAATATGAAAAGACACATACCTTTCAATTCGTATATCCTGCCTTCCGTTGGCAAATCATTCGAGCAACTTTCTCCACGGTGATTTTTATCAAGCTTATCCTTATGCTGGTAAACATATTCCAACCCGTCATCATCTTTGGCAATTCTGAATGTATCTCTGGACATTTCTCTGACATTTTCTCTTTCCCTCCGACACAAGTACAACATTAATGCAAACCATACCTTCCTTTGAAGTCCAACTGAGTGTTGATGTCGAATACATGTGTTTGTCCGCTGTACACTTTCTTCAGATCTCCTTCAGAAATCGGCGGATGGTGATCCACACTTCCAAGGCCATTTTTCTTCAGATCAGTCACTACTGCATGGAATACGGAATTGCTGGGAGCAAACGAACTATCCGTAACGATATCAATGTCCCGTTGGTCCTTAAGACAAACGATTAAGTCCATACCTAATGGAAACGATAGCAGATTTCTTGAACATTTCTCCATCACCCCGCTTGGCATCTGCGTAGAACTACCTGAGAAACACGTCAAGTTCCTTCATATCGAAGTTCTCAAAAGTAGGATCCCTGCCAGTTTAGAGAAGATACTGTCTAAAACATTTCACGGCACCTGTTGTCACCCTCTTGGTAATTGTGGCATCCTTTGTGTCCAACAACCCTTTTATATATTCCTCGGAAGGTTTCGTGAATCGAGCCATGGTGAACATTCATCTGCGCTGAACAGACCGCGGGAAAAATGTTGCGAAAGTATATACTATGGGAGGTAATTCTATTAATAGTTCTAACAGAAGGAATTTCCGATATTTGAATTAATAGTAAACGGACACCGCGGGGTGGGTTTTTTTCTGAAAGCGTTTGGTGTTTAGTGAGAACTCGGCAACGATGGGTGATGGGACCCACCTCGATAGAAGTATTGCTACCAGAAACACACCGGGCGACATTGTACTTGTCGCCCGCTCAACCGCGACAGCGTGATTTGTCGCCCGCCATGTGATGCGGTTCCAGCCAATAGAAAGTGAAGGTTGTGGGTAGCAGGGTGACAATGAGGCTTGTATAAAGGTATCTAAAAACAGCATACTGAATCAGATGACCTACGACTAAACACATAATCAGAAGAGAACATTGAGGCTTATATAAAGGTCTCTAATAACAGTATGCTGGCATACTGAATCAGATGACATACGACTAAACACATAATTAGAAGTGAACACTGAGGATATATAAAGGTATCTAATAACAGCATGCTGGCATACTGAATCAGATGACCTACGACTAAACACAAAATCAGAAGTGAACATTGAGGCTTATGTAAAGGTCCCTAATAACAGTATGCTGGCATACTGAATCAGATGACCTACGACAAAACACATACTCAGAAGTGAACATTGAGGCTTATATAAAGGTCTCTAATAACAGCATTCTGGCATACTGAATCAGATGACCTACGACTAAACACATAATAATCAGAAGTGAACATTGAGGCTTATATAAAGGACTCTAATAACAGCATGCTGGCATACTGAATCAGATGACCTACGACTACAAACATAATCAGGAGTGAACATTGAGGCTTGTATAAAGGTCTCTAATAACAGCATGCTGACATACTGTATCAGATGACCTACGACTAAACACATAATCAGAAGTGAACATTGAGACTTATAAAAAGGTCTCTAATAACAGTATGCTGGCTTACTGAATTAGATGACTTACGACTAAACACATAATCAGAAGTGAACATTGTGGCTTACATAAAGGTATCTAATAACATCATGATGACATACTGAATCAGATGACCTACGACTAAACACATAATCAGAAGTGATCATTGAGACTTATATAACGGTCTCTAATAACAGCATGCTGGCATACTGAATCAGATGACGTACAACTAAACACATAATCAGAAGTGATCATTGAGGCTTATATAACGGTCTCTATTAACAGTATGCTGGCTTACTGAAATAGATGACCTACGACTAAACACATAATCAGAAGTGAACATTGAGGCTTATATAAAGGCCTCTAATAACAACATGCTGGCATACTGAATCAGATGATCTACGACTAAACACATAATCAGCAGTGTTCACGCTGGACCGAAAAAAACTTTAGCCAAAAGTTTAGCCAAATGAAAATTTTATTAGCCAAATGAAAAAAACTTTAGCCAAATGTTTTTTGGCCAAATTAAAAAAAAAATTGGCAAAATTAAATGATCGTTTTCTGGTCGGTTCACAATTAATGACTAAAACGTAAAATCTAACAGACACAGGTATAATACACAATAATTTAAATAATTTTTATGAACTAGAAGTATTTTTATATATAACATTTATTAAAAATTTATTAATCTTTATGTGAAAGAGTGATTGGGGGGGGGGGGGGTAACCCGGGATTGTCATTCTTAATGTCAGTATTTTTTTGTTTTATATCAATATCTTTTGTTAAATCATTAAATATTTATCCTTGCGAAAATATCTAAGTGACATCTGGAAACTAATGACTTAATATTGTTACGCCTATATCAAATTACAATCTGTCATAAAGGCATGCATATTATTTTGTCCGTATCGGTATTGATGACCACTAGCCACAAAATATCTGTCGTGATTCACATTTGGCTGATTAAGCTATTGTCTTACACATGGTGCTCATAAATCTCGACCGACATAAATACAATGTCATCATAAACATGCATTGTGCGGGAGTCCCGTGAGTGACCAGACAGACAATGGGGGATTAGGGGATTAAATCATATTAAATGTAAAATAATAACCTTTTGCTGTTTCGTGCAGAATGACGTAATTTTTCTCCAGATTAAAACAGCCTGTTACGAAGAAATTAGTGTAAACAATATTTATTTGAACAAAAGAACAGAACATCACATTGACAATTATACATATTGAGAAAAAAACATAGTTCAAATGAGGATTAGATAACAAGCCATGAGCCTATGGCTTTTATAAAAATCTTTTCCTCCAAAAATGTTACCCCGAGTGTCAATACAGACAGCTACAGGGTAAAAAGGACGGGAATTTGAATATTGTTCTGTGTTTTCAAATAAATGTTGGGAAGTTAGTTAAGCGAGTGCAGGGATCAGAAAGATGGAGGAGTGATAGAAGGGAGGAGATTATGAAATAGACAAGAAAGATAGTAAAGTAGGTGGAAAAGAAGTGTGATAAATGCTGTATACAATAATCCCTCAGTCATAATCTAAATTTTACATTTTGGCGTTAAATCATGGTGTGTTGTCCAATATAGAAACGGAATTAGACCCCAAATACGTCTCGGCACCCAGGAGAGATGATGCATGAAAATAAGTATATATTAGGATAATTGTTATACTTGTAGTGCGTATCAATATAATCTAGATACAATTAGTACATGTAAGTACAATCAGTAGTAAGTCCATTAATATGCCAAGGTCAGCACGGTTGAGCATGCACTCCGTGGGCAGACAGGCGGATATGCCCGAACACAATGTGCAGAAACGCGACTTACATATTTATACATACAAGTTATGCACATCATGTTCACATACACGACCCCCTGCGCACGGAGCTCACACATTATCGAAACGTCGACTTTGGATAATAAACAGTTGTACAGCTTCAAATATTATAGAATTTGTTTCATCGGACATCTCATTAGACCCATATAATAGGACATCAATGTTCACATCTGCTGGCGAAAATGGCAGAGCGGCTATCATATCAGCTCTAATTTGACTATATTGGGGACATTGCAAAATAAAGTGGTACGCGGATTCAACTACAAATTCTCCACAAGAGCAAAATGGGGAATCTCTTACGTAATTTACAACAAGATCTTTGTTCAGATGGCTGCACCCCAACAAATTGCTTATATACCAGCGTCAATGCACACTTTACAAAATATTGCTTTCTTCACATTGTCATGATTCAACCACGGTCGGTTTAATGTCCATGCGTCTTTGAATGTCCGTCTTGTGAAAACTAAAAATGATTGCATATCACTGTTGATCGCTTGGTTGATAGAGTTGTCGATCGGGTTTCCCTTTGTACTGTCCGCGATCGGGTTTCCCTTTGTACAGTCGGCAATATATTCCCACTTTCGATATTTTCGGACTAGATCGTTCACATCACAGAATTGGAAACCCACTTGCCAAAATTTATGTTAGATTTGGAAATAAAAATATGTTTACTGTACACTAAATGTTAGAGCTTACCTTTTGCTGTTACGGAACGATATTTCATAAGTACGAAATTAATGAAATACTTTCGTCACCTGACTTCGTCTTGAATGTCGATCTATTGAGCGCTTTTATGAATTAGCTTTCTGACTCCATGCTTTCAGTCTCCATTTGGGGTAAAACAAAGTTTAGCCAAAAGTTTAGCCAAATGAAATTTTTATTAGCCAAATTCGAAAAAGATTAGCCATTGGCTAATTTGGCTACCGACAGCGTGAACACTGATAATCAGTAGTGAACATTGAGGCTTATATAAAGGTCTCTAATAACAGTATGCTGGCTTACTGAATTAGATGACCTACGACTAAACACATAATCAGAAGTGAACATTGAGGCTTATATAAAGGTCTCTAATAACACCATGCTGACATACTGAATCAGATGACCTACGACTAAACACATAATCAGAAGTGAACATTGAGGCTTATATACAGGTCTATATCAACAGCATGCTGGCATACTACATCATATGACAAACGAATAAACACATAATCAGAAGTGAACAATGAGGCTTATATAAAGGTATCTAATAAATGCATGCTGGCTTACTGAAATAGATGACCTACGACTAAACACATAATCAGAAGTGAACATTGAGGCTTATATAAAGGTCTCTAATAACAGCATACTGGCATACTGAATCAGATGACGTACAAATAAACACATAATCAGAAGTAATCATTGAAGCTTATATAACGGTCTCTAATAACAGTATGCTGGCTTACAGAAATAGATGACCTACGACTAAACACATAATCAGAAGTGAACATCGAGGCTTAAATAAAGGTCTCTAGTAACACCATGCTGACATACTGAATTAGATGACCTACGATTATACTGATAATCAGAAGTGAACATTGTGGCTTATATAAAGTTCTCTAATAACAGCATGCTGGCATACTGAATCAGATGACCTATGACTAAACACATAATCAGAAGTGAACAGTGAGGCTTATATAAAGGTCTCTAATAACAGCATGCTGACATACTGAATCAGATGACCTACGACTAAACACATAATCAGAAGTGATCAGTGAGGCTTACATAAAGGTCTCAAATAACAGCATGCTGGAATACTGAATCAGATGTCCTACAACTAAACACATAATCAGAAGTGAACATTGAGGCTTATATAAAGGTCCATAATAACAGCATGCTGACATACTGAATCAGATGACAAACGACTAAACACCTAATCAGAAGTGAACATTGAGGCTTATATAAAGGTTTCTAATAACAGCATGCTGGCATACTGAATCAGATGACCTACGACTAAACACATAATCAGAAGTGAACATTGAGGCTTATATAAATATCTCTAATAACAGCATGCTGGCATACTAAATCAGATGACAAACGACTAAACACCTAATCAGAAGTGAACATTGAGGCTTATATAAAGGTTTCTAATAACACCATGCTGACATACTGAATCAGATGACCTACGACTAAACACATAATCAGAAGTGAACATTGAGGCTTATATAAAGGTCTCTAATAACACCATGCTGACATACTGAATCAAATGACCTACGATTAAACACATAATCAGTATGAACATTGAGGCTTATATAAAGGTCTCTAATAACAGTATGCTGGCATACTGAATGAGATGACCTATGACTAAACACATAATTAGAAGTGAACACTGAGGCTTATATAAAGGTCTCTAATAACAGCATGCTGACATACTGAATCAGTAGTCGTAAGGTCATCTGATTCAGTATGACATAAGTGAACGTTGAGGCTTATATAAAGGTTTCTAATAACAGCATGCTGGCACACTAAATCAGATGACCTATGACTAAACACATAATCACAAGTGAACATTGAGGCTTATATAAATGTATCTAATAACAGGATGCTGGCATACTGAATCAGATGACCTGCGACTAAACACATAATCGGAAGTGAACATTGAGGCTTATATAAAGGTCTCTAATAACAGCATGCTAACATACTGAATCATATGACCTACGACTAAACAAATAATCAGAAGTGAACATTGAGGCTTATATAAAGGTCTCTAATAACAGCATACCGGAATCCTGAATCAGACGACCATCGACTAAACACATAATCAAAGGTGAACATCGAGGCTTATATAAGGGTCTCTAATAACAGCATGCTGGCATACTGAATCTGATGACCTACGACTAAACACATAATCTGAAGTGAACATTGAGGCTTAGATAAAGGTATCTAATAACAGCATGCTGGTATACTGAATCAGATGACCTACGAATAAATACATAATCAGAAGTGAACATTGAGGCTTATATAAAGGTCTCTAATAATAGTATGATGGCATACTGAATCAGATGATCTACGACCAAACACATAATCAGAAGTGATCATTGAGGTTTATATAAAGGTCTCTAAAAACAGCATGCTGGCATATTGAATCAGATGACCTACGACTAAACACATAATCAGAAGTGAACATTGAGGCTTATATAAAGGTCTCTAATAACAACATGCTGGCATACTGAATCAGATGACCTACGACTAAACACATAATCAGAAGTGAGCATTGATGCTTATATAAAGGTCTCTAATAACAGCATGCTGGCATACTGAATCAGATGAACTACGACTAAACCCATAATCAGTAGTGAACATTGAGGCTTATATAAAGGTCTCTAATAACAGTATGCTGGCTTACTGAATCAGATGACCTACGACTAAACGCATAATCAGAAGTAAACATTGAGGCTTATATATAGGGCTCTAATAACAGCATGCTGACATACTGAATCAGATGACCAACGACTAAACACATAATCGGAAGTGAACATTGAGGCTTATATAAAGGTCTCTAATAACAGCATGCTGACATACTGAATCAAATTACCTACGACTAAATAGAAAATCAGAAGTGAACATTGAGGCTTATACAAAGGTCTCTAATAACAGCATGCTGGCATACTGAATCATACAATCTACGACTAAACACAAAATAATCAGAAGTGAACATTTAGGCTTATATAAAGATATCTAATAACAGCATGCTGACATACTGAATCAGATGACCTACGACTAAACACATAATCAGGAAGTGAACATTGAGGCTTATATAAAGGTCTCTAATAACAGCATGCTGGCATACTGAAGGAGATGACCTACGACTAAACACATAATCAGAAGTGAACATTGATGCTTATATAAAGGTATATAATAGCAGCATGCTGGCATACTGAATCAGATGACATACGACTAAACTCATAATCAGAAGTGAACATTGAGGCTTATATAAAGGTCTCTAATAACAGCATGCTGGCATACTGAATCAGATGACCTACGACTAAACACATAATCAGAAGTGAACATTGAGGCTTATATAAAGGTCTCTAATAACAGCATGCTGGCATACTGAATCAGATGACCTACGACAAACACATAATCAGAAGTGAACATTGCGGCTTATATAAAGGTCTCTAATAACAGCATGCTGGCATACTGAATCAGATGACCTACGACTGAACATATAATCAAAAGTGAACATTGAGGCTTATATAAAGGTCTCAAATAACAGCATGCTGACATACTGAATCAGATGACCTACGACTAAACACATAATCAGAAGTGAACGTTGAGGCTTATATAAAGGTCTCTAATAACAGTATGCTGGCATACTGAATCAGATGAGCAACGACTAAACACATGATCAGAAGTGAACATTGAGGCTTATATAAAAGTCTCTAATAACAGCATGCTGGCTTACTGAATCAGATGACCTACGACTAACACATAATCATAAGTGATCATTGAGGCTTATACAAAGGTATCTAATAACAGCATGCTGACATACTAAATCAGATGACCAACGACCAAACACATATTCAGAAGTGAACACTGAGACTTATATAAAGGTCTCTAATAAATGTATGCTGGTATACTGAATCAGATGACCTACGACTAAACACATATTCAGAAGTGAACATTGAGGCTTATATAAATGTCTCTAATAACAGCATGCTGGCGTACTGAATCAGATGACCTACGACTAAACACATATTCAGAAGTGAACATTGAGGCTTATATAAAGGTCTCTAATAACAGCATGCTGGCGTACTGAATCAGATGACCTACGACTAAACAGATATTCAGAAGTGAACATTTCGAATTATATAAAGGTCTCTAATAACAGCATGCTGGCATACTGAATCAGATGACCTACGACTGAACATATAATCAAAAGTGAACATTGAGGCTTATATAAAGGTCTCAAATAACAGCATGCTGACATACTGAATCAGATGACCTACGACTAAACACATAATCAGAAGTGAACGTTGAGGCTTATATAAAGGTCTCTAATAACAGCATGCTGACATACTAAATCAGATGACCAACGACCAAACACATAATCAGAAGTGAACGTTGAGGCTTATATAAAGGTCTCTAATAACAGTATACTGACATACTGAATCAGATGACCTACGACTAACCACATAATCAGAAGTGAACATTGAGGCTTATATAAAGGTATATAATAACAGCATGCTGACGTATTCAATCAGATGACCAACGACCAAACACATAATCTGAAGATAACGTTGAGGCTTATATAAAGGTCTCTAATAACAGCATGCTGGCACACTGAATCAAATGACCTACTACTAAACACATACTCAGATGTGAACATTGAGGCATATATACTGGTCTCTAATAACAGCATGCTGGCGTACTGAATCAGATGACCTACGACTAAACACATAATCAAAAGTGAACATTGAGGCTTATATAACGGTCTCTAATAACAGCATGCTGGCATACTGAATCAGATGACCTACGACTAGACACATATTCAGAAGTGAACATTGAGACTTATATAAAGGTCTCTAATAACAGCATGATGGCACACTGAATCAAATGACCTACTACTAATCACATCATCAGAAGTGAACATTAAGGCCTATATAAAGGTCTCTAATAACAGTATACCGACATACTGAATAAGATGACCTACGACTAACCACATAATCAGAAGTGAAAATTGAGGCTTATATAAAGGTATATAATAACAGCATGCTGACGTACTCAATCAGATGACCAACGACCAAACACATAATCTGAAGTTAACGTTGAGGCTTATATAAAGGTCTCTAATAACAGCATGCTGGCACACTGAATCAAATGACCTACTACTAAACACATAATCAGAAGTGAACATTGAGGCATATATAATGGTCTCTAATAACGGCATGCTGGCGTACTGAATCAGATGACCTACGACTAAACACATAATCAAAAGTGAACACTGAGGCTTATATAACGGTCTCTAATAACAGCATGCTGGCATACTGAATCAGACGATCAACGACTAAACACGTATTCTGAAGTGAACATTGAGGCTTATACAAAGGTCTCTAATAAATGTATGCTGGTATACTGAATCAGATGACCTACGACTAAACACATATTCAGAAGTGAACATTGAGGCTTATATAAATGTCTCTAATAACAGCATGCTGGCGTACTGAATCAGATGACCTACGACTAAACACATATTCAGAAGTGAACATTGAGGCTTATATAAAGGTCTCTAATAACAGCATGCTGGCGTACTGAATCAGATGACCTACGACTAAACAGATATTCAGAAGTGAACATTGCGACTTATATAAAGGTATCTAATAACAGCATGCTGGCATACTGAATCAGATGACATACGACTGAACATATAATCAAAAGTGAACATTGAGGCTTATAAAAAGGTCTCTAATAACAACATGCTGGCATACTGAATCAGATTACGACTAAACGCATAATCAGAAGTGAACACTGAGACTTATATACAGGTCTCTAATAACAGCATGCTGGCATACTGAATCAGATGACCTACGACTAAACACATAATCAGTAGTGAACATTGAGGCTTATATAAAGGTATCTAATAACAGCATGCTGTCATACTGAATCAGATGACCTACGACTAAACAGATAATCAGAAACGAACATTGAGGCTTATATAAAGGTCTCTATTAACAGCATGCTGGCATACTGCATCAGATTACCTACGACTAACACATAATAAGAAGTGAACATTGAGGATATATTAAGGTCTCTAATAACAATATGCTGGCATACTGAATCAGATGAACTACGACTAAACTCATATCCAGAAGTGAACATTGAGGCTTATATAAAGTCTCTAATAACAGTATGCTGGCATACTGAATCAGATGACCTACGACTAAACACATAATCAGAAGTGAACATTTAGGCTTATATAAAGGCCTCTAATAACAGCATGCGGGCATACTGAATCAGAAAACCGGCGACTAAACACATAATCAGAAGTGAACATTGAGGCGTATACATGTATAAAGGTATCTAATAACAGCATGCTGGCATACTGAATCAGATGACCTACGACTAAACACATAATCAGTAGTGAACATTGAGACTTATATGAAGGTCTCTAATAACAGCATGCTGGCATACTGAATCATATGACATACGACTAAACACATAATCAGAAGTGAACATTGAGGCTTATATAAAGGTATCTAATAACATCATGCTGGTATACTGAATCAGAGGACCTACGAATAACACATAATAAGAAGTGAACATTGAGGCTTATAGAAAGGTCTCTAATAACAGTATGCTGGCATACTGAATCAGATGAAATACGACTAAACACATAATCAGAAGTGAACACTGAGGCTTATATAAAGGTATCTAATAACAGTATGCTGGCATACTGAATCAGATGAACTACGACTAAACACAAAATCAGAAGTGAACAGTGAGGCTTATATGAAGGTCCCTAATAACAGCATGCTAACACACTGAATCAGATGACCAAGGACTAAAGACATAATCAGAAGTGAACATTGAGGCTTATATAAAGGTCACTAATAACAGCATGCTGACATACTGAATGAGATGACCTACGACTAAACACATAGTCAGAAGTGAACATTGAGGCTTATATAAAGGTCTCTAATAACAACATGCTGGCATACTGAATCAGATGAACTACGACTAAACACAGAACCAGAAGTGAACATTGAGGCTCATATAAAGGTCTCTAATAACAGTATGCTGGCATACTGAATCAAATGACCAACGACTAAACACATAGTCATAAGTGAACATTGAGGCTTATATAAAGGTATCTAATAACAACATGCTGGCATACTGAATCAGATTACTACTAGACACATAATCAGAAGTGAACACTGAGGCTTATATAAAGGTCTCTAATAACTGCATGCTGACATACTGAATCTGATGACATACGACTAACACATAATCAGAAGTGAACATTGTGGCTTATATAAAGGTCTCTAATTACAGCAAGCTGGCATACTGAATCAGATGACCTACGACTAAGCACATAATCAGAAGTGAACATTGAGGCTTATATAAAGGTCTCTAATAACAGAATGCTGGCATACTGAATCAGATGACCTGCGACTAAACACATAATCAGAAGTAAACATTATGGCTTGTATAAATGTCTCTAATAACAGCATGCTGGCATACTGAATCAGATTATCTACGACTAAACACATAATGAGAAGTGAATAATGAGGCCTATACACGTTTAAATGTCTCTAATAACAGCATGCGGGCATACTGAATCAGAAAACCAGCGACTAAAAACATAATCAGAAGTGAACATCGAGGCGTATACATGTATAAAGTTATCTAATAAAAGCATGCTGGCATACTGAATCAGATGACCAACGACTAAAAACATAATCAGAAGTGAACATTGAGGCGTATATAAAGGTCTCTAATAACAGCGTGCTGGCATACTGAACCAGATGACCTACGACTAAACACATAATCAGAAGTGAACAGTGAGGCTTATACATGTATAAATGTCTCCAATAACAGCATACTGGCATACTGAATCAGATGACCAACGACTAAACACATAATCAGAAGTGAACATTGAGCCTTATACATGTATAAAGGTATATAATAACAGCATGCTGGCATACTGAATCAGATGATCAACGACTAAACACATAATCAGAAGTGAACATTGAGGCTTATATAATGGTCTCTAATAACAGCATGCTGGCATACTGAATCAGATGACCTACGACTAAACACATAATCAGAAGTGAACAATGATGCTTATATAAAGGTATATGATAACAGTATGCTGGCACACTGAATCAGATGACCTACGACTAAACACATAGTCAGAAGTGAACATTGGGACTTATATGAAGGTATCTAATAACAGAATGCTGGCATACTGAACCAGATGACCTACGACTAAACACACAATCAGAAGTGAACATTGGGACTTATATAAAAGGTATCTAATAACAGCATGCTGGCACACTGAATCAGATGACCTACGACTAAGCACATAATCAGAAGTGAACATTGAGGCTTATATAAAGGTCTCTAAAAACAGCATGCTGGCATACTGAATCAGATGACCTACGACTAACACATAATAAGAAGTGAACATTGAGGCTTATATAAAGGTCTCTAATAACAGCATGCTGGCATACTGAATCAGATGACATACGACTAAACACATAATCAGAAGTGAACATTGAGACTTATATAAAGGTCTCTAATAACAGTATGCTGGCATACTGAATCAGATGAACTACGATTAAACACATAATCAGAAGTGAACGTTGAGGCTTATAAAAAGGTCTCTAATAACAGCATGCTGACACACTGAATCAGATGACCTACGACTAATAAGAAGTGAACATTGAGTCTTATCTAAAATATGGATTGTAAATACCATCCGAAAAAAGCTATGCCGAAACGGATTAAGGAAGACTACTAAAAGTGATCCATGGTATGCGGCTGTGACATAATTATGGAGATGACATTTCGGTGATAATTGCATTAAAACGGGTCAAGTCACATCAATGTAAAATATGTACACGTATGCCCGCATCACATTCGACAAAGTCGCTGTGTGTTTCTATATACACAAGCTGGGCAACCCGTTGTTGCTCGGGTAAATATGTGTAACATACTAGGGCCCAACAAGTCATTTAAACTAATTATTAGTCACCGGAGGTAAACATCACCTATTGCATGACATGTTTCGGATAAATTAATCTCAATAACATTACCTCTATCGCTTTAGTGGATATAGTCCAGGATATATTGGTCGACCTCTGCACCCCCCCAGGACTTAACTTCACCCAACTAATTTTCTTCCTTAAGGTCTCCTCTAATTTTTTTCACTTGTTAACATTTTTTTTAAATGCACCAGGTCTCTTTGATCGCCGTTATAGTAAAGATGATGTCACATGCCGTCTTGTTTTCCGCTCGATTCGTTATGCTAATATACAACCCTTACAAATTAGCCAAAAATCGGACACCATAATCCAATATGGCGGCCAAGATGGCCGCCGAAATGTGAAAATATGCTATTTTTCTGACATGTTACCACCTTTCGACTGTCTCTGTTGGAAAATGTTAGAATGTTTGCGTCATGTTATACATTTATCATATAGAGGCGTCATTGGCGAACACATGGGGACCATAATATGCATTCACTGCTGGATATTTTTGTCCGATATCACGTTTTCCCAAATGCCGGTATCATAGGTCAAAGCCGAATCTCCGTTAATAACGCGATGTTATGTTTCGAATCAATGAATGTCATTGCTATTATAACAACACCCATGCATATATATGTGCAGGAGATACTCAAGCTAGGATCCTCTTATACCTAAGTTGAGGAATATTTACCCAAATCCAAGATGACGGCCAAAATGGCCACCATAAATAAAAAATCGCCGAAAATCGCCGATTTTAACATCAGTGAACATTTATTGTCATGAAAACTCCACACCTGCTTACTATTGTGAGTTGGGAACACTTAGGCGAAGAACTTTGCTTGTACCATATCCAAATAAAAGTCCCCCAAATCCAAAATGGCGCCCACAATGGCGGACATATTTTGAAAAATCACCGAAATTCCCTCATATTCACATCATTGGGCATTATTGTCGAGACAACTCCACCCATGCTTACAATTGAGTTGGAAATACTGAGGTGAGGTAATTACATCACATTTCATGCAAGAAATTGTTTTCCAAATCGAAGATGGCGGCCAAAATGGCGACCGAAATTTGAAAACAAGTCTACATTCCTTTACTTTCTTACGATGGGCGTTATTGTTTCGCGATTTCTATCCACCATTACATGTTGATATGGAATAGTAACATGAAGTATTCATTCATTCGGGTTTGGCAATTGATACTCACAGCCAAGATCGCTGCTAAATTGGCGTCTAGAAATTGAAAAGAAATCGATAATTTCACATATTAATTTCAACTTTTTGTCATAATATCGGTATGTATCCTCGTATCCTTCTGGAAAGATGAAAAAACACCATTAATATCGCGATGTGGCATTTCGAAATCCAGTCTCCACTTAGCGCCGATAATGGCCGTAAGCGTAGGTGCGCCGAATAGTTATATCAGAACAATTACCTGATAACAGATTCTGATTTGCCACGTCACGTCCATAATTATCTGGACCAGCTTCCATTTCTTTGTCTGATAAATCTAGGTCGCTCACACCGACAAAGTATTCACCACTTCCTGGGAGTAGGGTCCCTCTAATCATAACGTTTCAAACAATTCATTTTCCGGTGTCTAGCTTACGATTTTAAATATTTGCTAAATATTATATTTGTCCGTCATCTTGAACTAGGAAGGCATATGGCCGATGAGTACAAGCTTACATAAGGTCATATCTATGTATGTGTCTCATACCCCATGGGATAACGACATGTACACCTGGCGAACCAGTTAGCTAGTCACTTCTCAATAGATGGTTCGTCAACACACACTCAGCGAACGCATTGGCATATGTGGACAACATCGACAGTGTTTCGAAGGTTGCTAGCTGTCTCATTCCATTGGACAGATGTCTATTGGCTAAAGAGAAGACCATAGTGTACAGACTACCCACACTTCTTTACCATTACCATTATCCGAAGCAAACTGTGTGACGCCCCGCAGTTGTCTCGTCGAATATCTCCCAGCAGACAAGAACAATGCTCGCGGTGCTAGTTTGTGGACATGCGCCATGATAGTGGGAATAAAATGGGCCACTGTATACACCACACCTACACCTGGTGTATGTTTAATATATCGAATGTCATGCGTGTCGGTTTTATTTGGTGTGGTAAGATTGTATTTCCACATCCGTTTCGAAGCCTTTCTGATTCAACTACGTACACTTTTGTCTGGATAATACTATGCTAGCCTCCCTCAAAACATGTCTTTATAGCATGAATATATGCGTGTTTTGTTATCCTCTCTCGCGGTTAGTGTCAGTATGTGGGCGGTATTATTCAAGAAAATGTCAGGAACTGTTGTGCATTTATTTCACTATGTATTTAAAGAACAATTTACAGTCTCGATGGCAATGGCTGTGGACGTTGGGGAACGCGACCTTTATGATCATATAGCTTTATATATATAACTTTAGAATATAGTAGTTAATGTCTCGTGCAGGAAATGGTCGCAATGGTGATGTTACCAAGAAATCACTTGGTGTACCAACGTTTGTTGAACTGAATGCAAGAGCTCATCAACGTAACATTCCTCTGGATGTACTTCCCGTTGAACATTTCACCCTTTTGTTGATGGCATTTGTACTTTCTTGAACCATACCACCCAGCGTGAGTATGACATACAAATGTATCAACCAACTGTCAAAGGTATCGCCTTTAAGACTACACCCAGTCTTGGTGGGGCTTATACAACAGTAGCCAATGGCATACTCCTGGTCCAGTTGTTTAAGAACGGCTTCCGAACGGATGGGAACATACAATCTTAGCATACAAGTAAAGCAAAGCCACACATGAGATCCTGTCTGAATCTAAAACATGACAAAATAAGGGGCGGTGTAGTCATGGTCCAATTTCATTTCAACTATCATGACACATACCCAAAAACTAGCACCGTGTGTATTGTTATCATCTGCTTGGATCTGTTCGGTGAGACGATTGCTGGACGTCAACAAGCTTGTTCTTATGATCATGTTCAAGGAGTTTGGGTATGTTATGCATTATGGTCTTCTACGCCTTAGCAGAAATGCATCCGTCAACTGTCGGGCTTTCAACATTCGAAGCCATGTACAGAAGTTGTCCGGGTACGTCAGTGCATTAGATGAGTATGTGAATTGATGAACCATATATTGAGAAGTGGCTGTTTGGGAAGATCACCAGGTGTGCACGTTGTTATCCCCATTAGGCCACCAAAGCTGACAATACGCAGATAGATAGGTCCTTCTGAAAGCTAGTATACGCATCGACCGAATACCTTTATAGTGTATCGCACAAGATGACGCATATACCCCATATATAGCATCTGAATTATACCATGAGCTATACCACGAATGCAGCTCGCTAAGAATTCCAAGCTTTCGAAACAAACACGTGAGCTGAACACCGGCATATGTATTGTTTGAAACATTCCGATTAGTGACACCCTTCTACAAAGAAGAGTAATGAACTGTTGTTGTGAGTGAGATAGATTAATCTGACGAAGAGACGGAAACGAGTCTAGATAATGTTGAATGTGGCAATTCAGAATAAGCTCAGGTACTATTGTTTTGATTCTTGGAAGTCATAATATGACTATTCGGCGCACCTATATACGGTTACGGCCAGTATGAGCCCTTAGTGGAGAATGGATTTTGAAATACCACATCGCGATTGTGAGTTTTCATCCTTCCAAAAGGCTACGATTTACATTGGAACTAATAGATGGCTTATATTATGTACCGTTTCGTTTATAAAAATCAATATTATGACATAAAGTTGAAATTAATATGTGATAATATCGGCTTCTTTTCAATTTCTGCCCGCCAGTTTGGCCGCCATATTGACTGTGAGTATCACTTACCAAACCCTAATGAATACTTCATACATATCAACATGTAATGGTGGATAGAAATCGCGAAACAATAAGGCCCACCCTAAGAAAGTAAAGGAATGTATGCGTATTTTCAAATTTCGGTCACCATTTTGGCCGCCATCTTCGATTTGGAAAACCACTTCTTGCATGAGATGAAAGGTAATTACTTCACCTCAGTATTTCCAACTCAACTGTACGCATGGATGGAGTTGTCTCGACAATAATGCCCAATGATGTGAATATGAGGGAATTTCGGTGATTTTTCAAAATCTGTCCGCCACTGTGGGCGCCATTTTGGATTTGGGGGACTTTTATTTGGATATGGTACAAGCAAAGTTCTTCGCCTAAGTGTTCCCAACTTACAATAGTAAGCAGGTGTGGAGTTGTCATGACAATAATGCTCACTGTTGTTAAAATCAGCGATTTTCGGCGATTTTTTATTTCTGGTGGCCATTTTGGCCGCCATCTTGGATTTGGGTAAATATTCCTCAACTCAGGTATAAGAGGAATCCTAGCTCGAGTATCTCCTGCAAATATATGTGCATGGGTGTTGTTATAATAGCAATGACATTCATTGATTCGAAACATAACATCGCGTTATTAACGGAGATTCGGCTTTGACCTATGATACCGGCATTTGGGAAAACGTGATATCGGACAAAAATATCCCGCAATGAATGCATATTATGGTCCCCATGTGTTCGCCAATGACTCCTCTATATGATAAATATATAACATGACGCAAACATTCTAACATTTTCCAACAGAGACAAACGAAAGGTGGTAACATGTCAGAAAAATAGCATATTTTCACATTTCGGCGGCCATCTTGGCCGCCATATTGGATACTGGTGTCGGATTTTTGGCTAATTTGTAAGGGTTGTATATTAGCATAACGAATCGAGCGGAAAACAAGACGGCATGTAACATCATCTTTACTATAACGGCGATCAAAGAGACCTGGTGCATTTAAAAAAAATGGCCGCCATGATGGACGCCATCTTGTCTGGAGTCTCTGCGGCCACTTTTTTTTCTTGTTAACAAGTGAAAAAAATTAGAGGAGACCTTAAGGAAGAAAATTAGTGGGGTGAAGTTAAGTCCTGGGGGGTGCAGAGGTCGACCAATATCTCCTGGACTAATAACAAACACTTTTTATTGCTAATTATTAGAGGGTTATTAAATAATCGTATGTGAACGTCAAATGACCACAATGTGCCACATTGCCCACATATCTTCTGAGCTGATAATAAACGCTCTCCATTGAACATCTTTGTTTATAACATTTGTTTGTCGCCGTTAAAGTCATCTGAGATCAAAGGCGCCTATCCCGTAATATCTCCCTGGTCACGTGAGTCATGTGTACCAATGTTCATAATATCGTCTAAGATGATAATATAAATTACACGGCTTGTTGATGGGGGATACGGTGTGGTATGCCCCGGTAGATGATAGTATCCCCCGAGGCGATAGCCGAGGGGGATACGAGAGTCGACCGGGGCATAACACACCGTATCCCCCATCAACAAGCCGTGTAATGTATTTATCCCCGGTCAAAATTAACAAGATATTCCCACAGACATAAAGCGCGGAAACGAGCCACGAACAGTAACTCTATTTGATTAGACTGCTCATACGATGAATATATTTATATAGCTGTTTCCACAAGTTGTCTATAAATACTTGCTGGCCTCGCTTACTTTTGGAATCTATATGTTAGACGATATAAAAGAGAGCAATACACTTCAAAAATAGTAATGGTAAATGAGTCAGACAACCTAAATAAATGAAGCAAGAGTAGCAAGATAACATCACACCAGGAATCAACGTGGCTTTGAAAGATGTACAATAGACCCCCTCTACTCACATAATGTGGGTCACACAAAGCAAGAAATTCAATTAATTGAGGAAAAACACACTGTCCTGAGTGGTATTGATAAGCTATTGGGAGGGGGGTGTCTACCACTTCGCATGCAAAATAACACGAATGACACCAACAGCTTGGATGTGAGAATAATCCACCATATATGGTAGATTTTCAACCAGACTGTGCTTAAGTTTCTCAATTGGTGACTGATGTACATATACAGTACACACAAATAGTAATAACAATAAACGTTGTGATTTTGAAATTAACCATGCTAGAATATTGACGGTAAGGTGGTATTAACTACTACGAGCATAATAATAGTACTATTCTTTTATACTATATGTGGGCATGCTGTATGGAAATATTAAAGGTACTCAATCCGATAAAACTCATCTCAATTACTATTTCAATGGCTTCGGGGGTCAAAAATATTTGATTCGAGTCGAGGAAGTCACCCATCAAAGCTCAGATTTGTTAGATATCGATTTTAGAAATCTATTATTTTTCATTATCGGGAATTCTTTCTGGCCCAGAAGACATTCAAAATTGCGTACCCTGATTATAGAGTTATCCATCCTTGTCTGTTTGAATAGAGTTTTGGCGTAAAATCTCGAGCAGGTTACCAAATTAGTACTCATCTCGAGCAATTAACAAATTTCAAAAATCAATATCTAATAACTCTTGTTTGATGGTTTCCTCGACTCGAATCAAATATTTTTTACCCCCAAAGCCAAAAAAATAGTAATATAGGACCCTCTGATCGGATTGTTGTTGTTGGAATCTGTTGAGATGGGGACCCTCTTTTCGGATTGAGTACCTTTAAAGGACAAACCAATAGTTACAATACAATTATAACTGTTTTTTTTTAATTAAGAGCAAGAAGAGCTAATTGTGCTTAAGCACAATAAGGGATATTCCTTATTGCGCTTATAAGCTCAATAAGGGAATCTCTATTGTGCTTAAGCGCAATAAGGGAATATTTAATTGCGCTTAAGCGCAATGAAGAATATTCAAATTTCGCTGATAAAGCCTAATAATGAATCTCTTATTAAAGAATAATATATTATATATAGTACATAAACTCCTTATAATACAGATGGTGTAGTCCATCTCCATTCTCCATGGCACAATGGGTGGAACAAATATAGGATTATTCTACTATTTGCAGAAGGGTGATCTAATGAGAGATATATTAATTGTGTTTAAGTGGAATGGGAAGTAATTGCGGTTAAGCATAATAAGGAATGTCTTATTGCATTCTCATTGGGCTTAAGCGCAATTAGAGATTCCTTAAGTTATTGCGGTTAATCGAAATTGTCTATTAAATGTCAATTTTGATTCCCATAGAGATCATCAATGATGTCTATGCGCAAGGGCGACGTGCCAATCTTCTCTATTGGGATTCCAATTGTTGGCTCATTAAATATGCACATATGCTTAAGATACAGTCGCGCATGAAGCGCGCTCCCGTAAGTCGGGTTTTGGATCCCAGTTAATGAAAATATTATTGAAATAATCGGTTTTCCCCAATAAACAACCATATATTCAATATACATGTTTTGGAGCAGAATTAGGCAGTCCATATTGGACGCCATCATGGAATTTATTTTTTTTGGTTTAATTTTCACACATATTTATTAGTTATGTTGATGGAGTTCTCATTAAACCTCACATCCTTATATTGGTTACAGTAATGCCCAAAGTAATTGACCACTTAACCACATCAGAATTATTGGTAATTTTTCAGGATTTAAAATCCTGAAAAATTACCAATAATTATGCTGTGGTTAAGTGGTCAATTACTTTGTACATTACTGTATGAGGATTGAGTTATCATTACACCTCAAATCCTTATATTGGTTACATTAATGCCCAAAGTAATTGACCACTTAACCACAGCAGAATCATGGGTATTTTTTCAGCATTTAAAATCCTGACAAATTACCAATAATTATGCTGTGGTTAAGTGGTCAATTACTTTGGACATTACTGTATGAGAATGGAGTTAAACCTCACATGAGTGTGTTGGGGATTTGGACCTTGACTTGGGACCTTTTGTTTTTAACGCGACAAATGCGCATACACCTTATACACAAATTTCTTATGTAACCAGAGTTTTTCTTGGATAAGATGAGTTTGAAGCCTGCTTACATTTCAAAATGTCGTCAGTTTTATATTGTCTGCAGCGGAACTCAACGCGTTGAAGCAAAAGTTACAAAAGATAAAATGTGTATGTAACGAGACTATAATACAACTGAAAAAATAAATTGAGGGAGGGGTGGGCGATACAGGGAACTAAGGGTTGAACCGATATATATTTGTAGAGCAATAACGACCAATGTTGACACATTATGCATCTGAACTCAGAGATCAACTCTACTGTTGCAACAAGGCTTTAAAATAGGGGGGTGTCAGAATCTTAGTCATCTCTATATAGTGCCAGAATAGTCATTTATGGACTTCTATAAGATGTTGGTTTGGTTATATGGACTCGGAGAAAAAGTGGTTTGTACCGCGATGAACTGACATAAATTAGTGGAGCGATGTTGCATCGCGACTGTACTAAAGCAGCAATGATATCAAATTGGGGGGGGGGGTCTGAAATTATCTATCTCTATAGATGGCACCAGGATTATATAGAAAGGAATAGCAATTGATATACGTATACGGTATACTATAGTAATACCATAGACATATAAGTGCAAGTATCACATGATAAAATATTACGTAACGTGACTATACCGATGAAAGAAAGAAATAAATTGGACTGGGATTAGAGGTTGGGTTGGTTATATGTTGATAATTGGATATGGAATTCATACCGATGAAACGATACAAATTAGTGGAGCGATAAAGACCAATGTTGACATTTATTTAGGCAACGCGGGAGAAAATAGGGGTTTATACGATAGACCGAAATTAATTTGTCGGGTGATAATGACCAATGTTGACCTATAAAGTAACGCGACTGTACTGTCGGATAATTATCAGGTGTAACCGGTCAAATATGGACTCTAGTGACCAATATAGAACAGCTCAGAAAACATTCGCAGGGCCCTAAAATTTATTTAACACTGCATTTGCCATTACAATCGATTTATGTCAATAAAACTGTCATTTTTCAAAATTTTAAGCTGAGACTTGGAGTGTGTGGGTGGGATACCTACATATTCCTAAAATGACAGAGTACAGCACGTAATTATGTTTTAGATGGAAGAAATGAATTTTTTTCAATGATAAAATTTAACATGGAATTTACCATTAAAATCGATTTATGTCGATAAAACTGTCTTTTTTTCAAACTTTTAGGCTGAGACTTGGTGCATGTGCGTGGGATACATATATGTTCCTAAAATGACAGAGTCCAGCGCGTAATTATGTTTTAGATGGAAGATATTGAATTTTGTTCGATGATAAATTTTAACATGGAATTGTCCCATTCAAATCTATTTATGTCGATAAAACTGTTATTTTTCCAAAATTTAAGCTGAGACTCGGTGTTTCTGCGTGGAATACCTATATATTCCGAATACGGCAGGGTTAAGCACGTAATTATCTTTTAGATGGAAGAAATTGATTTGTTTCGATGATAAAAATCCAGCGTAAAATAATCGCCAATGGAGGCTTCTTGCATCGCGACTGTACTAAAGCAGCAATGATATCAAATTGGGGGGGGGAGGGTCTGAAATTATCTATCTCTATAGATGGCACCAGGATTATATAGAAAGGAATAGCAATTGATATACGTATACGGTATACTATAGTAATACCATAGACAAATAAGTACAAGTATCACATGATAAACTATTACGTAACGTGACTATACCGATGAAAGAAATAAATAAATTGGACCGGGATTAGAGGTTGGGTTGGTTATATGTTGATAATTGGATATGGAATTCATACCGATGAAACGATACAAATTAGTGGAGCGATAAAGACCAATGTTGACATTTAGTCAGGCTACGCGGGAGAAAATAGGGGTTGATACGATAGACCGAAATAAATTTGTCGGGTGATAATGACCAATGTTGACCTATAAAGTAACGCGACTGTACTGTCAGATAATTATCAGGTGTAACCGGTCAAATATGGACTCTAGTGACCAATATAGAACAGCTCAGAAAACATTCGCAGGGCCCTAAAATTTATTTAACACCGCATTTGCCATTAAAATCGATTTATATCGATAAAACTGTCATTTTTCAAAATTTTAAGCTGAGACTTGGAGTGTGTGGGTGGGATACCTACATATTCCTAAAATGACAGAGTACAGCACGTAATTATGTTTTAGATGGAAGAAATGAATTTTTTTCAATGATAAAATTTAACATGGAATTTACCATTAAAATCGATTTATGTCGATAAAACTGTCTTTTTTCCAAACTTTTAGGCTGAGACTTGGTGCATGTGCGTGGGATACATATATGTTCCTAAAATGACAGAGTCCAGCGCGTAATTATGTTTTAGATGGAAGAAATTGAATTTTTTTCGATGACAAATTTTAACATGGAATTGTCCCATTCAAATCTATTTATGTCGATAAAACTGTTATTTTTCCAAAATTTAAGCTGAGACTCGGTGTTTCTGCGTGGAATACCTATATATTCCGAAAACGGCAGGGTTAAGCACGTAATTATCTTTTAGATGGAAGAAATTGATTTGTTTCGATGATAAAAATCCAGCGTAAAATAATCGCCAATGGAGGCTTCGCTTCGCATGGTTGGCAATTATCACGATACACAGGGAACACTTTGACGTTCGTACTCATATTTCACCAATTTTTGTACCTGGCTTTCCAATCCTAAGTTTCAAGGGGAAATGTCTAATTTTACTCTATTTGTCGTTATATACATATTATACATATTTATCACACCATTTATTATTCATTTTCATAAAAATAAAAAATAAGAAGCCGAAGATGACATGTTTAAACGTGTGCTTTGATAATGGTTATAATTTTATTTTGCGATCAAACGTCAGTGCAGCCCAGCAGAAACGCATAGGCACTAGTTCGCGCTTCGCGCGTTGGTCAGTGGGTGAAAAATTATACTAGGGGCATACGAGATTGTTATGACCTTGTAAAATCTCTCTTCTCTATATGGCGACGACAATTTTTGCGGGGTAATATCACTTTTACACGGGGCATACGAGTAAAATCTGTCTTCTCTATATAGCGACGACAATTTTTGCGGGGAAATATCAGTTTTACACGGGGCATACGAGATTGTTATGACCTTGTCAAATCTGTCTTCTCTATATAGCGACACGACAATTTTTGCGGGGTAATATCAATTTTACACGGGGCATACGAGATTGTTATGACCCGTGTAAAATCTGTCTTCTCTAAAATGACAGAGTACAGCACGTAATTATGTTTTAGATGGAAGAAATGAATTTTATTCAGTGATAAAATTTAACATGGAATTTACCATTAAAATCGATTTATGTCGATAAAACTGTCTTTTTTTCAAACTTTTAGGCTGAGACTTGGTGCATGTGCGTGGGATACATATATGTTCCTAAAATGACAGAGTCCAGCGCGTAATTATGTTTTAGATGGAAGATATTGAATTTTGTTCGATGATAAATTTTAACATGGAATTGTCCCATTCAAATCTATTTATGTCGATAAAACTGTTATTTTTCCAAAATTTAAGCTGAGACTCGGTGTTTCTGCGTGGAATACCTATATATTCCGAATACGGCAGGGTTAAGCACGTAATTATCTTTTAGATGGAAGAAATTGATTTGTTTCGATGATAAAAATCCAGCGTAAAATAATCGCCAATGGAGGCTTCTTGCATCGCGACTGTACTAAAGCAGCAATGATATCAAATTGGGGGGGGGGGGGGTCTGAAATTATCTATCTCTATAGATGGCACCAGGATTATATAGAAAGGAATAGCAATTGATATACGTATACGGTATACTATAGTAATACCATAGACAAATAAGTACAAGTATCACATGATAAACAATTACGTAACGTGACTATACCGATGAAAGAAATAAATAAATTGGACCGGGATTAGAGGTTGGGTTGGTTATATGTTGATAATTGGATATGGAATTCATACCGATGAAACGATACAAATTAGTGGAGCGATAAAGACCAATGTTGACATTTAGTCAGGCTACGCGGGAGAAAATAGGGGTTGATACGATAGACCGAAATAAATTTGTCGGGTGATAATGACCAATGTTGACCTATAAAGTAACGCGACTGTACTGTCAGATAATTATCAGGTGTAACCGGTCAAATATGGACTCTAGTGACCAATATAGAACAGCTCAGAAAACATTCGCAGGGCCCTAAAATTTATTTAACACCGCATTTGCCATTAAAATCGATTTATATCGATAAAACTGTCATTTTTCAAAATTTTAAGCTGAGACTTGGAGTGTGTGGGTGGGATACCTACATATTCCTAAAATGACAGAGTACAGCACGTAATTATGTTTTAGATGGAAGAAATGAATTTTTTTCAATGATAAAATTTAACATGGAATTTACCATTAAAATCGATTTATGTCGATAAAACTGTCTTTTTTCCAAACTTTTAGGCTGAGACTTGGTGCATGTGCGTGGGATACATATATGTTCCTAAAATGACAGAGTCCAGCGCGTAATTATGTTTTAGATGGAAGAAATTGAATTTTTTTCGATGACAAATTTTAACATGGAATTGTCCCATTCAAATCTATTTATGTCGATAAAACTGTTATTTTTCCAAAATTTAAGCTGAGACTCGGTGTTTCTGCGTGGAATACCTATATATTCCGAAAACGGCAGGGTTAAGCACGTAATTATCTTTTAGATGGAAGAAATTGATTTGTTTCGATGATAAAAATCCAGCGTAAAATAATCGCCAATGGAGGCTTCGCTTCGCATGGTTGGCAATTATCACGATACACAGGGAACACTTTGACGTTCGTACTCATATTTCACCAATTTTTGTACCTGGCTTTCCAATCCTAAGTTTCAAGGGGAAATGTCTAATTTTACTCTATTTGTCGTTATATACATATTATACATATTTATCACACCATTTATTATTCATTTTCATAAAAATAAAAAATAAGAAGCCGAAGATGACATGTTTAAACGTGTGCTTTGATAATGGTTATAATTTTATTTTGCGATCAAACGTCAGTGCAGCCCAGCAGAAACTCATAGGCACTAGTTCGCGCTTCGCGCGTTGGTCAGTGGGTGAAAAATTATACTAGGGGCATACGAGATTGTTATGACCTTGTAAAATCTCTCTTCTCTATATGGCGACGACAATTTTTGCGGGGTAATATCACTTTTACACGGGGCATACGAGATTGTTATGACCCGTGTAAAATCTGTCTTCTCTATATAGCGACGACAATTTTTGCGGGGAAATATCAGTTTTTACACGGGGCATACGAGATTGTTATGACCTTGTCAAATCTGTCTTCTCTATATAGCGACACGACAATTTTTGCGGGGTAATATCAATTTTACACGGGGCATACGAGATTGTTATGACCCGTGTAAAATCTGTCTTCTCTAAAATGACAGAGTACAGCACGTAATTATGTTTTAGATGGAAGAAATGAATTTTATTCAGTGATAAAATTTAACATGGAATTTACCATTAAAATCGATTTATGTCGATAAAACTGTCTTTTTTTCAAAC
This sequence comes from Siphonodentalium dalli, assembly GCA_032622095.1. NCBI lineage: Eukaryota > Metazoa > Mollusca > Scaphopoda > Gadilida > Siphonodentaliidae > Siphonodentalium > Siphonodentalium dalli. Next base: position 4,538,090 of record CP136061.1, read on the forward strand.
TTTTAGGCTGAGACTTGGTGCATGTGCGTGGGATACATATATGTTCCTAAAATGACAGAGTCCAGCGCGTAATTATGTTTTAGATGGAAGAAATTGAATTTTGTTCGATGATAAATTTTAACATGGAATTGTCCCATTCAAATCTATTTATGTCGATAAAACTGTTATTTTTCCAAAATTTAAGCTGAGACTCGGTGTTTCTGCGTGGAATACCTATATATTCCGAAAACGGCAGGGTTAAGCACGTAATTATCTTTTAGATGGAAGAAATTGATTTGTTTCGATGATAAAAATCCAGCGTAAAATAATCGACAATGGAGGCTTCTTGCATCGCGACTGTACTAAAGCAGCAATGATATCAAATTGGGGGGGGGGGGGTCTGAAATTATCTATCTCTATAGATGGCACCAGGATTATATAGAAAGGAATAGCAATTGATATACGTATAAGGTATACTATAGTAATACCATAGACAAATAAGTACAAGTATCACATGATAAAATATTACGTAACGTGACTATACCGATGAAAGAAATAAATAAATTGGACCGGGATTAGAGGTTGGGTTGGTTATATGTTGATAATTGGATATGGAATTCATACCGATGAAACGATACAAATTAGTGGAGCGATAAAGACCAATGTTGACATTTAGTCAGGCTACGCGGGAGAAAATAGGGGTTGATACGATAGACCGAAATAAATTTGTCGGGTGATAATGACCAATGTTGACCTATAAAGTAACGCGACTGTACTGTCGGATAATTGTCAGATGTAACCGGTCAAATATGGACTCTAGTGACCAATATAGAACAGCTCAGAAAACATTCGCAGGGCCCTAAAATTTATTTAACACCGCATTTGCCATTAAAATCGATTTATATCGATAAAACTGTCATTTTTCAAAATTTTAAGCTGAGACTTGGAGTGTGTGGGTGGGATACCGACATATTCCTAAACTGACAGAGTCCATCGCGTAATTATGTTTTAGATGGAAGAAATTGAATTTTTTTCGATGATAAATTTTAACATGGAATTGTCCCATTCAAATCTATTTATGTCGATAAAACTGTTATTTTTCCAAAATTTAAGCTGAGACTCGGTGTTTCTGCGTGGAATACCTATATATTCCGAAAACGGCAGGGTTAAGCACGTAATTATCTTTTAGATGGAAGAAATTGATTTGTTTCGATGATAAAAATCCAGCGTAAAATAATCGCCAATGGAGGCTTCGCTTCGCATGGTTGGCAATTATCACGATACACAGGGAACACTTTGACGTTCGTACTCATATTTCACCAATTTTTGTACCTGGCTTTCCAATCCTAAGTTTCAAGGGGAAATGTATAATTTTACTCTATTTGTCGTTATATACATATTATACATATTTATCACACCATTTATTATTCATTTTCATAAAAAAAAAAAAAAAAAAGCCGAAGATGACATGTTTAAACTGTTTGAAGCACGAATTTGGCGATAACTTATCAGAGTACGTTATACTTGTGATAGTTACGTTACGCACACGTGTTCCAATATCCTATTGCGATAATCGCTTAACCCTTCAGTTTTCAACGGCATTTCAATTGGTTGAAATTAAAATTTCCAGCTCAACACGAATCTAGTGACCTAATTGGTAGAAATACTTTAGCAGTAATTCTTAGTTTTATAAGTCATAACTCTAATTTTATTGACGATACGAGCTCAACATCATAATATGTCACTGTTTATGGCGGTGTTATCCAAACGTGTGCTTTGGTAATGGTTATAATTTTATTTTGCGATCAAACGTCAGTGCAGCCCAGCAGAAACGCATAGGCACTAGTTCAATTCAGCAGAAACGCATAAGTCCTACGATTATAGTACACCCACTGAACGCGCTTCGCGCGTTGGTCAGTGGGTGAAAAATTATACTAGGGGCATACGAGATTGTTATGACCTTGTAAAATCTCTCTTCTCTATATGGCGACGACAATTTTTTGCGGGGTAATATCACTTTTACACGGGGCATACGAGATTGTTATGACCCGTGTAAAATCTGTCTTCTCTATATAGCGACGACAATTTTTGCGGGGAAATATCAGTTTTACACGGGGCATACGAGATTGTTATGACCTTGTCAAATCTGTCTTCTCTATATAGCGACACGACAATTTTTGCGGGGTAATATCAATTTTACACGGGGCATACGAGATTGTTATGACCCGTGTAAAATCTGTCTTCTCTATATAGCGACGACAATTTTTGCGGGGTAATATAAGTTTTACACGGGGCATACAAGATGTGAAAAACATAACCATTTGCGGAAGAGATTTTTCACTGAAATAGGAGTTCACCAACCAATTTTCGTAAACTTTGAAGAAATAGAAAAGTTCATATTCCTCATGAAGGCTGAACACCCGAGCATATGCAATGATCTGTAACATGGTTCGGCAGTTTTCCGCAAATAATTGAGAATATAGTGTTGAGTTACAAATACATGTTATATATATTTATATGAAATTGTCTTGACTTGTGTTTAAACTATCTGTATTATGACAATTGCCCCGCGTGGGTGTCTTCTCTATATAGCGACGACAATTTTTGCGGGGTAATATCAGTTTTACACGGGGCATACGAGATTGTTATGACCTTGTAAAATCTGTCTTCTCTATATAGCGACGACAATTTTTGCGGGGTAATATAAGTTTTACACGGGGCATACGAGATTGTTATGACCTTGTAAAATCTGTCTTCTCTATATAGCGACGACAATTTTTGCGGGGTAATATCACTTTTACACGGGGCATACGAGATTGTTATGACCCGTGTAAAATCTCTCTTCTCTATATAGCGACGACAATTTTTGCGGGGTAATATCAGTTTTACACGGGGCATACGAGATTGTAATGACCTTGTCAAATCTGTCTTCTCTATATAGCGACGACAATTTTTGCGGGGTAATATCAGTTTTACACGGGGCATACGAGATTGTTATGACCCGTGTAAAATCTCTCTTCTCTATATAGCGACGACAATTTTTGCGGGGTAATATCAGTTTTACACGGGGCATACGAGATTGTAATGACCTTGTCAAATCTGTCTTCTCTATATAGCGACGACAATTTTTGCGGGGTAATATCAGTTTTACACGGGGCATACGAGATTGTTATGACCTTGTCAAATCTGTCTTCTCTATATAGCGACGACAATTTTTGCGGGGTAATATCACTTTTACACGGGGCATACGAGATTGTTATGACCCGTGTAAAATCTGTCTTCTCTATATAGCGACGACAATTTTTGCGGGGTAATACGAAATAAGTGTTTCCTGTTTAGTTAACATATATCGAACAAGAACACCGGGATACGGCGTGGTATGGCCCTAGAAGACCAATGGTGCCTAAGAAGGCTTACAATTCTACAGAGGGGATAAGAACATTTCTGTATTGCTCACATATGATAATATAAGTTTTAAGTTGACCCCCAGCTGTCCCATGACACTCATCGGGTCAATTTGAATCAATGTGAATCAATGTTGCGGATGGCACATAGTAACATTTGTAAATAAATAGATCATTGCGCCATCCGCATCTAATTCAATAATGTATTATCGAGTAAGATGCGTGTTGTGTTCTATTTATGTTGTATTTGTTTTAAGGTCACTCTCACAGGTCAAAGACATGAGATGAAATGCTCTTCACTTTATTGCTATACATGTACGATGTGTTCCATCGTTTTAATTATATTCAACGTGGGGGAATAACTTCCGGTATAGACGTAAACAATCGATGCACATCGCTCTCCGAAATTTTCGAAAATAGTGTCTGTTCCCGGGTGTCTACCAGCCTGAATTGTCCAGGACCATCAATTTACTTATTCTAGCATGGATTGGGAATATTGTTTATCAGTTTTCGTGTGTGGTTTTTCGAGATCGGTATGTGACTTTTGAAATTTAATACTCTACCATGTCAACCTCGAACCCTCTAAGTGCACAATTCAGCCCAAAAACAGTGATTTTGAACACAAGTCCTCGAAGTCGAAAATGAAGTCCAGCGCCCAATTTAGGATGAATCGGATCCAATAATTCCTGTGTTTCTATTCAACTAATTAATTACAGTGTCATAAAGCGTATTCACTCATTATGTCGTGCAGCACAACTCACCACAACGGTACTCGTGACGTAGTGACGACTTACTATGCTTCGCCGTGAGAAAAAGTATATTGTCCAGTGACAACATAATACATTATGCTCAGTATATCACAACAACAACTTTAATTAATCGATATGGCGACAAGCAATACTTCGACTGATACCGACAAACGGAGCCTACACGATTGTCTGTCAGATTGGTATGACAGTGTTGAGTCATTCCAGTACACTCGGCAACAGGATGACAGCCTCAAAATATATGACAATCTCAAACCAGTTCTCGCATTCATAAGCTCAACTACGTACGATATATTCACGGCAACAATAATTGAATTCGTCGGAAATCAGGACAAATTATTAGAAACACTAAGGGAGAATATATTCACTCACGCCAAGTCAAAGCAATATTTCCCATATGAGCAATCGTCTTCGATGAAACAACGAGTTGTCCGAAATCAATCTGGAAACCATGTGATTGATCGAAATAACAGAAACAAGCGAATGTCTAATGACATTTATAATATAATGAAGTTCATGGTAGATGAAGACAGTGACTCCATAATCGATGTTATTAGCAAAGGTAGCCGAAGCAAAGTGTTGGTCGACAGTCAATAGCCGGAAATGTAACCATTCTAGATGAAGATGACACCTGTACATCCAGTATCCACAATTCATTAGTGAAAATTCAACGCGACATTTCATGCATGAAAACAGAAAACGAAATTTTCCACAAAGACATCAATCAACGAGTTCCCAAATTAGATTCATCAATTGCTAGCCTGGAGTCGCGATTCAGTAAAATCGAGGAGAAATTACAAATAGTAAACGACGTCGAGAAGGCTAAAACAGACATAACGACGATAAACAAAAAAATAAAAGAACTGGACGAACAAATTGAATCAGATACACTGACCATCGAGCGAATACAAGATGACAAATATACGGGTGTAAATAAACTAAAGGGTGACATAATCCAAATAAAGTCTGATATTGGCGAAATAGTAAGCGGTCTTGGTGAGTTCCATAAAAAACAGAAAAGTCTGGAAGGTCAAGTTGCTACACTGAAAGATTTAGTGAATAAGAAAAACATTCAACCGACTCATGCATGCGACAACATGGTTAATGAAACAATTAAACAAAACGTTACTATAATGAAAGATGAATTCAGAAGCTTCACTGCAGCGACAACCAACAGTTTGCAACAGTTTGTTGAAGTGGTCGACAGATCAATGGGTGAGATGGTAAAAACACAACGTGACATGGCTAAATTAATGGAGATGGCAATGAACTACAGTTGCGACGATAATGTTTCACACTCAGCACACAGTGAACGAGAAGACATAAACAGTGAACGTGAAGACATAAACAGTGAACGAGGAGACATAAACAATATATCTGTTGAATCAGAAGTTGCACCCGAATACCCGAATCACAGTTATAAACAGGCACCACCTAAACAGGAAGTTCACAGAAACTATGACCGTCAGTCCCAAAGTGATTCCTATTTTAACAGAATGGATGGACCAGTCAAAACATCACAAGTATATCTCGCCGGTTTTGACGATTCCGTAACAGTGTTCGATATCAAGTCACACCTTCTCCATTACAAAATTCGGTTCACAGTCATCAGAATGTTAAGAGGTAACGCAGCTCGAATCAACATTTGTGACAATGATATCGACATAGTCCTCGGTCCGAAATTCTGGCCAGTTGGTGCAACTTGTAGGATGTGGGTCCGCAAAGAACCAGAATTCTGAAATAATTATGTTCGAATATCGACTATCATATACCATTCTTTAATGTAATGATTCCTGATTCTTTTCTTCTTTTCTAGCGATGTCTAATGTGCGCCATCTATGTATATCATTATTGTTTGTATTCATATTCGATTACCGTACACGAAATCAATACCATACCAGCTTATCGTATCCCACCAAGCTTAAATATATGGAGAACATGACATTAAATTTCCATACCTGGAATTGTACGGGAATTATGTCATCAGGTGCATATATCACAGAACTAATGAGAAATGGTCATTATGACATTATGGGTCTAAGTGAGCATTGGTTATACCAAACCAATGTATATTTTCTCGGAATGCTGGGGTCCAATAATGAATATCATGCTGTCTGCGATTATAGCCAACAAGTTCCCATCCATACCATAAAGCCAGGTAGACCCAAGGGCGGTGTGGCACTAATGTGGAACAACAGGCTGTCACACTGTATATGTCCGCTTGACATAGCAGATGATCGCATCATCGGGATTCAATTAAAGCTGCCAGGTGGGAGCTATTTGTATATCTTCCAAGTTTACTTACCATCCACGAATTATCCCGCTGAAGAATATATAGCATATATAAATACGCTTAGAGATATATGCGATATATATAAAATACACGGTAACCTCATCATAATGGGCGATCTAAATGGTAATTTCGATAAATCAGATAAGCGAAACTCAGCATTCATTAAATTTGTTAAAGCCCTTGAATTGAAATCAGCCAATTATGAGATATCGCCTCGAGCTACTTGTTTACCATTTGGCCAGAGAGGCAAAAATAACGGCACAATAAACGACCATATATTGATACCTGATATATTCATACATTTTGTACGCAGTATTGATGTAATGGACGATAACACTATAGATGTGTCAAATCATCGTCCAATATCCGCAAATATTTCTTTGCCCGTAGATGATCGCACCATCGGAGGGCTAGATGCTAATGCTGATGGTGGGATCGACTGGAAGCGAGTGAGATCTCACCCAGAAATAATCGAAGAGTATCAGAGATATCTTGATACTGAAATTATCAAAGTAAAAAACCGAGACCCCAATTTGTATCGAATTGACGCAGTATGTAGATATGCAGAAATCGTACAAGCAATTGCAAACGCATCGGTTGCGTGTTTTCCTCGTAAACGTTTCAAACGAAATCTTAAAACCTTCTGGAATGATGAGTTAAAAGCGTTACACGAAAAAATGCGTGCACATCGGAGAAAATGGATAGAGTCAGGAAGACCCAGAGAACAAAACGAACTCGATTTCGGAACTTATGTTGAGTATAAAGATGCCAAATGCAACTTTCGTAGACTCTATAGGAGAGCATCTCATAAACACATGACAGAAGTGGTAAACGAAATAGATGAACGCGCTGAGGTCGACCAAGATTACCTTTTCCGCATGTTAAACGCGAAAAAAAAAACTTACACGCTAACAAAAATCCATTGTTCGTACACAATGGAACTGTTCTTCGTGAGGAATCTGAAATAACTGAAGGTTGGGCGACATACTTCGAAAATCTCTACTCGCCGTTATATCAACCGAGCTTTGACTCAGTACAATTTAATCGTGTTAATTCTTTTGTTGACCGAGAAGTGACCAATACAAGTGCAAGTAAAATTGACAAGAATATCATATTCCCGGTAACAGCCAGCGAACTGGCTGATATTTGTCGAAATCTTAATCGCGGTAAAGCAGCAGGGTGGGATCTCATCGCAAACGAACATATTATATATGGTGGTCCTGTGTTAATCCAGGCGGTGTCAGACCTACTTACTGATATTATTACAGAACAGACAGTCCCTGAACATATGAAGCGCGGCGTTATTATTACTTTATATAAAGGAGGGTCCAAACCAAAAACAGATTATGATAGTTATAGAGCAATCACATTGATGCCTGTACTTTACAAAATACTTGAAAAAATAATCCAGACTCAATTAGAGCGATATACACCATACTTACTCGAAGTTAACCCATTGCAGCACGGATTCCAAAAAGGAATAAGTGCAAACATGACCTCCTACTTGATGAGAGAATGCATTTCATACGTATCCGAAAGCAAACAAAATTTTTATTCGTGTTTCCTCGATGTGTGGAAGGCCTTTGACACCGTCTGGGTAAATGGTCTATTGTACAAACTTTACGAACGCGGGGTACAGGGACATTTGTTCACATTATTATACAACCTTTTGACAAATGTATCATGTTCAGTTCGATACCAACATACTTCATCTCAGTGGTTTAAAGTATTACAGGGAGCTAGACAAGGAAGTATATTATCGCCATTTTACTATATGATTTACGTAGACGAATTGATCAATCAATTAGCCAGCTCAGGATATGGACTACAAATGTTGTGCATAAATTGCACCAGCCCTACACACGCGGACGATATGGTGTTATTGTCCCTCAGTAAAAAGGGATTACAAAAACTTTGTGAAATATGCGTTTCTTACAGTAACACATGGAGGTACAGATATAACCCCAATAAATGTTGTATAATTGTTTTAATGAGACAAAAGCGAATTATACTCGTCAAAATCGCACATGGAATCTAGGGGAATCGCAGATCAGGGAGGATACGCGAACAACTCATCTGGGGATACCACTCGATAAATACGATTTCAACGGTGCCTTTGTTGAAAATATTTGCGAAAAAACTAGAAGTACATTTATGATGCTCACAAATGCTGGTATTCATCCGGGTGCTATAACTCCAAAGAGTTGTTCGATTATCTACTCGTCTGTGGTACTTCCGAGGGGATTGTACGGTTCTGAATTACTTTGGAATTTGTGCCAGAATAACCGTGATCGTCTAGAAAGAACACACCGATTTTGCGTTAAATTTTTCCAGGGTCTACATACACGCACAAAGACAGAAATAGCCCTTGGGTTAGTCGGTCTGCCTCCACTCATGTCTTTAATCGATAAACTCAAACTATCATTCTTTGGCTCGCTGTGTAATCTGTCGCAAAACAAAACTGTTAAATCTATTTTCTTAACCCATTTGTATCAATATGTCGTGGGGTGCTCAGAGATAAGTGATAAAAATTTCATAGCTGACATGATTACAACACTCCAGAAATATAACATGGTCGACTACCTGATAACTTTTATTGATTTACACAAATTCCCGAATAAACTAACATGGAAAAATATATTGAGAGACAAATGGAAAATCGGGTGTTCTGAAGAGTGGACAGCAATTATAAATGGCGACAATAGACTTGCTCGTTTCGCTGCCATACAACAAGAATTAACCATGTCTCATCTTTGGGGAAAATGTCGATGCTTCCCAAAATATAAATCATCGTACACGCTTGTTGCTCGCCTTATGGCTATGTTACCTGGTTAGAAACAGGTATGTCCTCTCTGCAGTCGCGAACACAGCGACGTTGTTAAACATACCATATGTGAATGCACGTCAATAACATCGGAGAGGAACCTTGTGGAATTCGACATTTTGAACAACTTTGATATCGAATTATACCTAAAATTCGATAAACTGAGTCCAGAATCTAAAACTCGACTTTTTCTTTCTGGATTATCAGATTTTATGACGATTCCACTGGAATATACGGAAGACCCAATTAATTTTTTTGTTAAAAAGTCCGCTGATCTATGGAAACGCTATGTTGACTTAATAATATTATCTGAGAATGCAACGAATTAAGCGACATTATCAGCTCCAGCACGTCAGTGAAGGTTGACATATTCAATATACAACTAAAGGAAATATACATGCATACATGTATTATAACAGCTATGTTCGGTGGGCGTTATTCGCAAATACCACACACTTATGGCACCAAATGGTCGCAAAACATTGAGGTTGTTTTCGGCGATACGTTTACCCGATAATGCTTGGATTACATTTACATCGACAATCATTTTATGTATATGTGCATGTAGATCATGCATTATAGATTCGTGTAAGCTCACATGGTGCATACAATGTGTATGTAATCGATCATGACCGCGCCAATGTTCTACTTGCATTGTATCCCTAACATACTTGTGTAAATTTCCGAATCTGATTATGTATGTCTTACATTTTGCTGCACTCCGATTGGAGATGTCATGAACTTATATTGACATCTTGGCCTAATCTGTGCTAGACCGGAGTAGCATCCATGCATGGTGTGTAGTAATACTCGATAGTTGTGTGAGTGTATGTGGGCTAAGGTGTGTGTGCGATATATATATATGTATATGTGTGTATATGTGTATGTATATGTATGCATGTATGTGTGTATATATATATGTATATGTATGTACATGTGTGTATATATATATATATATATATATATATATATATATATATATATGTATGGGTATATGTATATGTATGTGGGGATATATATATAATAATAATGTATAGCATTTTTAAAGCGCCTTATCCCATGAGGCCCAAAGCGCTCAATGATACAACAAATGACCGAGCTCCAGCACATTTAAACACATATACGCATGTACACACAAACAATAACTACAATGAAATAAATCAAACAATTCATATACAAATCAGGATGAAGGCTGTGAGTATTGTATAAAACAATGCAGGAAATGTGTGCTCAGCTTTGGTCGTCGTCGTTGCCATAGTGAAGTTTAAACAGATACGTTTTGAGTTCTGTTTTGAAAGATTCCAAAGTAGCAAAATTCCTATATGTGTGTATATATGTGTGTTTGTATATGTATGAGTGTGTATGTATGTATGTATATATATATATATATAATATATGTATATATGTATATGTATATATACATATATATAGAGGGAGGGAGAGAGAGAGAGAGAGAGATGTCAGGCACGCTTTGAAATAAGAATTGTTCGATTTACAATATTGCTATATTTTTATCATTTCATTGTGAATAAATAATATATGGCGCTATGTCCTATGTGCTTATATTGCCATTTTTGTGTTGATATATTTGTTTTTGTGTGAATTAATTGTATATGTATCAATGATCTCCCATGAGGAGGAAATAAAGATATATATATATATATATTATTAATTTAATGGAAGTTGATGTGGTATAACTGTACCACGTGTACCGTATTATTAACTTAGTATGAGTCCTGGGATATTTCAGAACTTAGAAATATGATTTTACTACTGGTACTTAGAGTAATTAAGTGCATTTAGGGATAGCCTATGATACGATTGGTAAGATTAGTTTATAGAATTGATGTAAATCCATACGTCGGCGCCTGATAACTTATTCATAGCCTCTCGTTGCAAATAGAGATATAGTGGTGTTCTGGATACGCAAGGTGATGATGATAAGGCCCCCAGTTGGTGGTATTTCAGGAACGATAACTCTATCCGAAGTACACGACCTATATTCTCAGCAGTACTCCTGTTGGTGTTAGTCTAGACAGTTTGACCTATATTCTCCGCCCACGCATTGCATCATGGTGTATGTGTATACCGGTTGGGCATGTCCAAAAAAATTCAAAAACTTCAAAAATTTCAAAAATTTCACAAATTTCAAAAAAATTCAAAAATTAAACAAAATTCAGGATTTAGTCATAAATGTGACCCGCCATATCAAATCCAGTCGGAAGTCGGGATTTTTTTATCCTGTGCCAATGCATTCTCTTATATATGCGAGTCGACAAGCCGCCGGCGGCGGCGGCGGCCGTAATGCGCATGTCAACGCCGCTGCAACCGGCGGCGGCGGCGGCAGCAACTAAATAATCCTATGGCATGCAAAGAAATTGGCGGCGGCGGCGGTGTTTGCGGATATATATATATATATATATATATATATATATATATATATATATACACAATTGATATTAATATGTTTGCCAATAATTTACACATCCATGAACCTATCTGAAAACATTATGGTTCATTGTCAACATTTTTGACGAGTAATGGTCAATATTTAGACATGCGTATGCCGCTCTCACCCCCCTCCCCTCCGCGCGCGCGCCAATTTCACCAAAGATCAATGTCGGCACATTTAACATCTAAAATTAGAAATGAAACGTGTCGGAACACGTTAATATCATGCATTTTGATTGGTTAGCTGGCTCAACATAATAAAGGGACTGCTGATATTTTATGTCTGACGTAGAAGGGAACAAAAATAATAATCGATACACAGCTCAAGAAATTGAACAGTATGGAAGTTGGCACAGTTACGAAATATTTGATGAAAGTTATGTCAGACATATCATTCTGAGAAACGGCTTTCATTACCCAGACACTAATAACTTTTATTTAGAGTTAGATGAAATACGTGACTGTACCAGAAGAATACTTCAAAAGCTGGAAAATTATAACATGTGGCTGTTAAATGAGCTGACAGGGAAATTGGACAGTTACGATAGGGATCATTTTCCCTATATATTTAGTGACTTGTTGGACAATATATTTCGGGAAGATGGCCCCTACACATGGGAGAGATTAATGGCTGCATTCCTGTTCACAGGAACAATGTGTTTAAAAGCATACAAAGACAACGACTTCTCATTGGTCAGCGAAATTATGCAATGGGCACACACTATCGTGACATTATACACTGACCAATGGGTCGAACGGGAAGGCAGTTGGGATAATTTCTTCCAGGAATGTCTAAATATTGACAATTACTAGTCAAAAATGTTGACAATGAACCATAATGTTTTCAGATCGGTTCATGGATGTGTAAATTATTGGCAAACATATTAATATCAATTGTGTATATATATATATATATCCGCAAACGCCGCCGCCGCCGCCGCCGCCAATTTCTTTGCATGCCATAGGATTATGTAGTTGCCGCCGCCGCCGCCGCCGGCGGCCGCGGCGTTGACATGCGCATTACGGCCGCCGCCGCCGCCGGCGGCTGGTCAACTCGCATATATAAGAGAATGCACTGGCACAGAATAAAAAAATCCCGACTTCCAACTGGATTTGATATGGCGGGTCACATTTATGACTAAATCCTAAATTTTGTTTAAGTTTTTTGAAATTTGTGAAATTTGTGAAGTTTTTGAAGTTTTTGAAATTTTTGAAGTTTTTGAAATTTTTGAATGTTTTTTGAAGTTTTTGAAATACTTGAACTTTTTGAACTTTTTGAACTTTTTGAACTTTTTGAACTTTTTGAACTTTTTGAACTTTTTGAACTTTTTGAAATTTTTTGGACATGCCCAACCGGTATACACATAGACCATGCTGCAATGCGTGGGCGGAGAATATAGGTCAAACTGTCAAACCGACTAACACTATGTCGACTCGAAAAAATATAAGAGAATGCACTGGCACAGGATAAAAAAATCCCGACTTCCGACTGGATTTGATATGGCGGGTCACATTTATGACTAAATCCTGAATTTTGTTTAAGTTTTTTGAAATTTGTGAAATTTGTGAAATTTTTGAAGTTTTTGAAATTTTTGAAGTTTTTGAAATTTTTGAAATTTTTTGAAATTTTTGAAATTTTTGAAATTTTTGAACTTTTTGAATTTTTTTGGACATGCCCAACCGGTATACACATATACCATGATGCAATGCGTGGGCGGAGAATACAGGTCAAACTGTCTAGACTAACACCAACAGGAGTACTGCTGAGAATATAGGTCGTGTACTTCGGATAGAGTTATCGTTCCTGAAATACCACCAACTGGGGGCCTTATCATCAGCAAGGAGTGTAAACTAGAAAGTAATATGTTAATACAATAGGACAAGTTACTGACTTATGCAGAAATATATTGGATCAATTCCTCTGGTAGCAGAACAATTACCGGAGCGTTTGACCGACGGCTTGATATTCCGAAGGTCCGTTAGTCGGAAGGTTCAATTGTTGGGTTGAAAATATACACTGCGAATACAGTCAAAATGATTCCATAGTCCGATATTCTGAGAGTGATTTGAATGAAGTGAAATAAATCAATGAAATAACTAGAAATAACGAGACAAAGGGTCACATGCAAATGTGAACACTACCATGGCAACGTATATAAATGTGAATACTACCATGTCGACGCATATAAATGTGAACACTACCACGTCGACGCATATAAACATTTATCACATAAGTAGCCCCTACATCCGGCCTAATATTATTTAGTAAGATACACGGGTATTATCGGCACACACATTGATATAAGAGCTTAGCGCAATGATAACGATGTCAATGCCGGAAGTTTAGTATTATGTTAATTAGAATATAATTATGATATTCAATTCGTGTTGGGCTATTTGGTGTTGGCTGTGAGATAAGCAAGGTAAAACACTTTTGTTAGCACGAAAAGACACATTTATAATGCAACTATATTATGTCTTGAAGGTGTATTTACTTCCTCTTTGGTTGTGATAAGGGTATCCAACCGTTTCAAGATCGTTTTCCTCCCTTGGTAAAATGTGATTATGTGGTAACGTGGATCTCAAATGCACTCAGTTCATAAATTGTGTATATAATTGCGACTAATCAGACATCCTGTATATATCACATACATGTAGCTAAGTCGAATGGCACACATATTTCTGTCAGTTTTATTTTTGACAATGTTCGATGAAGACATATGTTAACAACCTGGACTATTTATTTGTAATTGGAGTGGTTGCCTTGATATTTTGGTTTTATGGTGGCGGAATTAATGAATTTGTTTAATTGTTATCACCTGAATAGCACTGTTAGTATATATTGTTGTCTGGTCAATTGCTATCAAAAGGTAACTTGTCTGACATACGATATATGAAGAGGGAATTTGCTATATCATGCGAGGTAGCTATGTCTCATATTAATCTTTCAAACTGAGTTCTCCCTTTTGAATGACATAAACTAATGTATGTATGCGCACGAGCTCTGATGCGTATTATATATACACACTAACATGTGTATACGCTGCCTGGGTTCAGAAAGATTTATATATTAAGTCAGGCGGCATTTAAAATTATGTGAATCAGCGAACAGATGACATGACCTGCTGCCAAGTTACATGTATCAAAGTATATCGGTACATAACATAGGCACTAACTATATATAAACATACATGTATAGTATAAAACAACACATTTTTGAATCGAAATTCTTACCCACCTCTTGCCTATGTTTTAAAACATGTAGCACGCGTAGATGGATTACACACCAGGGAGTATTTGCGTTCGATATGGCGAAACTCTCTCAGAAAGTATAAAATGGAACAAAATACTCCTTACTGGAAATATTAATTGTTTTTGAATCATCATTTAAACACATAATCTTGACTAAGTTGTGTGGGTATAAATTTGAATTAAATATATGGTATTTTCTAAGGTGTTACTAGTTAAATGTCTTTGTGTTTTGTCCCTAAATAGTTGCACTCAACTTGTGTTACATGATGCGTATCTATATTCTTCATAATCACATACCTACCACAATGTTACTAATTTGACCAATCTTATATATGAAACTGGGAGAGCCCCGAGTTCTGCACGGCGTATCCATTGAATAGCATCCATACTCATGGACATCTTCTGTAAGAGCCCAAAATCTAACAAAATTACTGTATTGTCTGTGTTGATATCAATTCAGTTAAATGTATTTGTCACATACTTATGGTTAAGGGATCGCGGTGTGGCTCGGTCGGTAAGGGGTACATATCCAAAGCTATTCGCCCTTCAGTGATGGCGATACGGGTTCAAATCCACATGTTTTCATATTGGACTTTGTAACTCGAAATCGTTATATGGTAGAGTTGCCATTTACTCGCCGATTGCCGGTGGTTTGCCGCCCATGGTCGAATAGTTAATGAGCTATTGAAATCACTCTTATATTAGCCGTAAGTGTGTGGATATCCTCCACGACTAAAACTGGCAATGTCGTGATATGGCCTTAGTTGATGAAAGCGACATTAAACCTCAATCAATCAATCGATCAACTGAGGCTTAATTGTACAAATACCGGTATTGTGAGAAAAATTTATTTAGTTATTTTTATTATTGGCTTTTTGAGAAATTGTCGTAATAAGGTATCGGTATTTGATGTGATAGCACATATACTTTAATTCGTCAACAACATTTAGTTAGATATTCAAATTCGAAAAATGGGCATAGCTCCATCATAAAAGGTCGGACTGAACCAAAATTCGAATTTGACCTGTATTTTCATGTTATTAATCCACATAATCATTTTAATTTGATAGGTATCCATGTAATCATAACATATATTATCATCCGGATAAAAAGTTGATAAGAAACTCTGCCAGAAATGGTCGGATCGAATCAAAATTCAATGGTCGGATCGAATCCAAATTCAAACTTGGTCGGAACTTTCTCATATGAAGGCCAAATACCATGCTTCATCAAATTCTGTCAAATACTATAATTCATATTGACATCCGGACAACAATCTAATCGGCAAATTATAAGCCAAACAAGAGACATAACTCCGTCAGTACTGGTCAGAGCGCACCTTAATTAAGACGGACGGATACCGTTCAATTCTATAGTCTCCCGAATTTATTTTTCTGTCAACAATTTTAACAATCAGCATCAGATCCATTCAACACAGCCACTGCCACCATATTACATTTATTACATTCGTGTTTCACTCGTATCAACACAGCCACTGACACCATATTACATTTATTACACTCGTGTTTCACTCGTATCAACACGGGCCACTGACACCATATTACATTTATTACACTCGTGTTTCACTCGTATCAACACAGCCACTGACACCATATTACATTTATCACATTCGTGTTTTCACTCGTATCAACACAGCCACTGACACCATATTACATTTATTACATTCGTGTTTCAACGTATCAACACAGCCACTGACACCATATTACATTTATTACATTCGTGTTTCACTCGTATCAACCCAGCCACTGACACCATATTACATTTATTATATTCGTGTTTCACTCGTATCAACACAGCCACTGACACCATATTACATTTATTACATTCGTGTGTCACTCGTATCAACACAGCCACTGACACCATATTACATTTATTACATTCGTGTTTCACTCGTATCAACACAGCCACTGACACCATATTACATTTATTACACTCGTGTTTCACTCGTATCAACACAGCCACTGACACCATATTACATTTATTACATTCGTGTGTCACTCGTATCAACACAGCCACTGACACCATATTACATTTATTACATTCGTGTTTCACTCGTATCAACACAGCCACTGACACCATATTACATTTATTACATTCGTGTTTCACTCGTATCAACACAGCCACTGACACCATATTACATTTATTACACTCTTGTTTCACTCGTATCAACACCGGCCACGGGGCTCTTCAACACGATCCAATAACACATACAAGCTTCTATCCAACTGTTACATATTGTACTCACCCTGGCAGTCAACTCCAGCGTCGTGCGAGTGGTAACAGATGAATGTCCGCGAATGGGAGCAATCCCATATTGCAGCCTCCTCCCCGGTACACGCGACGTCTCTCATCCAGATAGGTCCCGTACCTTGTCCGTAGGTTACTCGCCCTCTGGCGATGCCTCCTCGAAATCCCAGCATCTTGCACACGACAGATGCATCAGAGTCATCCCATCCCACGTCGCACACTGTTCCCCATTGGCCGTTCATATAGACCTCAACTCGACCAGATGTTATTATTGATCCACTAACTATGCGAATGTTTTCTGCAACTGATAAAACACATCAATTGGTCGATTTCACTCGATGTGTCGCAGTTACGACCTCATGTGAACCGATGTGCACCATTACTGTCTGCTTAATATGTTAAATTCAATGTTGATGCCCGGTGTATATCGATGTATATAGTTACTGTCTGCATAATATATTAAATTCAATGTTGATACCCGGTGTATATAGAAGTACATTCTTGCAGTACTGTCTGCATAATATAATAAATGCAACGTTGATGCCCGGCGTATATCGATGTACATCCTTGCAGTACTGTATGCATAATATATTAAATTCAATGATGGTGCCCGGTGTATACCGTTGTGCAGGCTTACTGTCTGCATAATACAATAAATTCAATGTTATGTTTGTGCCCGGTGAATATCGTTGATGTACATCAACCCATTGAAATGGACTATTGATGAGTTATATTGGAACCATTCATTGGCCAAACGACTGATTCCGTAATGATGGAGTTTTCGTAATATAACTCCATGAGTAATCATATACAATTATCTGGAAAAGTCATTGAATGTTAACAACATGGCAATTCCTTGATTCTTTAGTGTTTTATGTAGCTATGTTATACAGTATTGTATGACAGATGTGCACTGTTGAGCTGTCAGCTCTAAAGCCATATTCGTGTTTGTGACGGACATTATATAGTCTGCTTAACGTACCGTCGCATCAAAACTAAACTGCTTTATCTACATTTTGGCGGGAAAATCAAATATTGGTATATTTCGTTTCGGTGAGGGATTTCCTGTCCGAAAATCACCAGATATCGGTCTACCAAATTTGAAAGCAGAGCTTGTGTAAATCTGTTCATCTCAAAATCTCACTTTTTTGACAGCGCTATATTGTTCTATCTCCACTGTGAACCAATTAATCTATTTATTTTGTACCACGTGATTATATAAATGTCAGTGCTAAAATGTATCTCTGACCATCAATGAACAAAATAGAACCAAAACTTGACAGAATGCCAGCGAAGTGACTAGTTTGAAATACTGCTTTTTCGCTCCTTGGTGTGAACATCTTATTTCTAGGATAATAACTTGATTAAAATAACACAGAAATGGCGTGATTTGGGATTTTTGCAGGTTTATATGATTGAAGAACACAAACAACACTTAAGAACGAAAACAAAAACAGAACAGTAATGTTTACACAAATTGTTCTATCTCCAGTTCGTGATTGCACACAAGATATCACATGTTTTGTTTCGAGACTCGTCATATAATAGTATTTTACACCAGCCATCATACCCGCTGTGTAACATCTTCCAAAACAGAATGAGAAGATGTGAACCGGGGGGACCAAACTTTAAACTCGATTTCCCACAAAAATGAAAATATGGAGAGAACACATTAGTTCTGACGCGACGATAGCTTTCTATAATATTGCATGGAAATGTTGGCAATATTTCTATCGGTCGATAGTTATCGAAGTTGTGTTTGTCCACTGATTTATACCCTGGAATGGCGCTGGCTATAGTATGTTCGCCCTAATTATGTGGTGCTATTCCAGGTGCGAACGATCTGTTGATTATATGAGATTATGGAGTGGAAATATAGTGGATCATCTCTGTAACAAGGATAACTGAAACTGTATTTTGTATTCCATCGTGTTACAAGGGAAATTATTTCTCCCCGTGTGGTTGCTGTGATGAGTATACTATTTCCTTCATGTGAAAATATTAAGTTAAAGGGGTAATGGCTGTCGTAAAATTTGAGAATGAATTCATTCCGGAGAAATCGCTGATAACGTGATATGATGAGCTTATTTATTTGAGGGATTTGGCGGCTAAAACTTCATAAGTAAACTCTAGAGAGTTTGAACCGGGAACATTGAACTTGTCAAGCATTCACATATGAGAAAACATACACTGGAAGTGAGCATGTAATTTGCAACACTGAAAAGAAAACATCCAGTAATGTGGCACAATGAATTAGAGCGTCAAACTTATCCTAGTCATAACTCAGTAGTTTCACGATCCGGTGGTCCAAAGGGTCGATAATGAACTAAACATAACGAAATACTCATGTGCTTTGTAACGATCTAGAGAAGTGATAGGGAGTGATATTAACTTTTATTGTGTTTTTCACGAAAACGCTCTTTACTGTTTACCACATCAAAACATCCAGAAACGCTCTGTATTGTCCGGTAAAATTGGAAGCTCCTCGAACAACAAGTAAAATGACTACCGCCCAATAGCCAACGAAACGGGGCAATTCTAGGTAACAACACTTGTGCCCAAACTCATTTGTAAATTTTGCAAACCCATTTTGCAATGAAGTTAAAAAAAATATGACAATATGATAGACCGAACCAAGACAGATATTAATAAACAAGTGAATATCAGGAACATGTTCAACAAATAATTACCTTCACAATTAACAATGGCATTATGTATGTCGTATATGTATGGATATATCCATTTAGTATATTAGATCAGATAATACAGCATACATAGATTGGAGACATGCACCGAAGAAACTCTCTATCTCATTGTCCGGGGAGTGTTAATTAGGCATCATGCATACATGTGTATATGGCTACTGTTTGCCAGTTAATCAAGACGACATTGGCAGTTAGTTATCCCGAAAATTGTCGTTGTCCTAGTGAGTCTTATAAGTATGTTATAACATGGTGATAATCGTTTTCTTGAAATCGCCTCTTGTCAAGGAATCGTGAATATTTTTCGTATACGATTCTCTATGATGTAATGTACACATCAGTGTATTCCGAATATCATTTATATTAATAAATGTAAGTTTGGTAGAAAACTTTTATTAACAGTTTAATTTGCATGTTGTTGCTCTTCTTCGCTATGCTATGCTTTAATTGTCAAAGCTGCAGATTAATGCAGAACATGGATATATACATATATACAATGGGGTCACTTACATTATCATCATCATCATCATCATCATCGAAGTCCCCATCGTCATCATCGTCCTCGACATTGTCTCATCATCAGTTTCATCATCATCATCATCATCACCATCCTCATCATCCTCATCATCATAATCATCATCATTGTCCATCATCATCATCATCATCATCATTATCATCATTATCGTCATCGCCGTCGTCATCATCATCGTCATCATCATCATCGTCGTCGCTAATCATCTTCATCTTGGCATCTTAGTGATTGTCGTCCTGGCAACGTTTATAACGTCATCATCAATATCGTCGTAATTTGTTTTCTCATTTTGTAGATTAGGTACACATGATGTGTGTTCCTTTATACATAAGTATGATGTATACAATCATTAACTTACCCGGACATTCCACCCCAGCATCCTGGGTGTGTTGACAGCTATTTGTTCCCCATCCGTTGTGATTGCAATCCCACACTGAAGTCTCATTTCCAGCGCATGTGACTTCGTCCAGCCAGATTGGTCCCGTCCCTTGTCCATAGCTTCTGGCAATACCGCCTTGGAAACCAAGAGTCCTGCACACGATAGCTGCATCAGTATTATCCCATCCGTTGTTGCACACCGTTCCCCATTGGTCGTCCCTATACACTTCAACTCGACCAGATGCTGTACTATTTCCACCAACTAACCGAATATCGCCTAAAATGGAACACACATGAAGTCGTTTAGTATCAAGCAAGTATGTGTATGTATATTTATTTTGTTGCTATTATTTTTGTAATGTGTTGGCCGTGCGCTCTCATGTGTACACATATGTTGTAGATATTGCTAGACATCTACTTCTATTTATAACACGCCAATCAGCCCTCGGCCAATTGAAGAAATCTAATGAGGTTCGGTGACCGACCTTTATTTACTGTAAAATCTTTTAGTCGTCGCCTGTTCTATCAAACGGTCTGTCGTGATCATAATACAATTCTGTATTATATTCGCGGCGCAGAGCTTGATGACCAATTATATGCATTCCCGATCATTCAAACAAATAATTGGTTCAGCGAGGTGAGCATTACTAACATGGGCTGTGATACCATGTTTTTCACAACAAGCAAATGGAGGGACCAAGCGACATGGAAAACAGGAACGAAACATCATGCCAAAGAAGATATAAACGTTAATAAAATGAAATCAGAACAGTTTGTAATAGCAAATATACTATACAAAATCTTCAGATCGATGGGGTGGTATATTCGGACGGATTGCATGGGCATTTGCTTTGTCGGGGAAATCTTGAAATTACTATCCTGAACAGTGGCAAATTTAGACCCCCACTCACCAACACAATAAAAAATGCAACCAACGACAGCCCGTTGTACAGCACAGGCAACAACTAACAGACATTCAGAATAAAAAGGTCGATAACCGGATCCCATTGGATAACTTGCGTCGGTCGAAAGTGCTGCTTGTGATATTATAAATCCGGCTTCGGATGTATATGTAATACATACATCCGATACGTAGAAATAATCACAATAGAAGAGAAGAGTAGTGGGATACTCTTTAATTAATCCACGATCAACACACAAATAGATATAAATATAGTTCACTGAAATACTGAAGATGGAGCGCAAGGCGTTTTCCCGTGTGGATGTACACCAATGTATTGGTCGAGGGCGGTAGAATAACTGTAAACACATACTCCATTATAAGATATGTGACAATGCGTTGAAATGTACGACCCTGTACGACCCTGAATTCTCGTGATATATTATGGCAATACAGGTATAAATTCCAGGTCATATGTGGTGGAAATTCAGTTCGTTGTTATCACGGATGACCTGATATACATTAGGCTGATCGGGGAAGAGGGGTTCCTAAATTTGGACCTCACATCAACCACGGCGCCACGACCACTTCAAGACCCTTCCAGTCCGCAATTTCATTTCAATGCGATTTCGGCAGGAAGACAGTCTTGCCAGATTATGCCACCCCCCACATTATACGACAGAATTATCCATAATTGTCATCATTATTATGTAATATGTATGTGCAGGGACGTGGCTAGAGGGTCTCCGTTGGGGGTGTCCACCTTGATAATTCCAACTGCACCCCCCTTGAATCAAATCAAACCAGAGCCAAGGTTGTGAATAATTCCATTTTCACCCCACCTCCTTGAATCAAACAAGGTTGTGCATAATTCAATTTGCACGCCCCCCTTGAATCAAACCAAAACACCCTTTGAATCAAACCAAAGGTGTTTGCATAATTTCATTCCCCCATTGCACCTAACTGTTCACAGGCCTAATAGCCTATTTATAAACCATGGTTCTATCTACCCGGTAAGATAATATTCATATATTTTGAACCTGAAAATTGCACAAATCCTAACATCTACTGGTATAACTCCAGACAAATGCACACGACTACGGGCAATAGAACAGGACACACCGGGCCGACCATAGTTGTTCGGCCCGGTGTGAGAAAATTTTGAAAACTAAACAAGAAAACCGCAAAATCCTAGCGTGTAGACTGACCTCAAGCTTTCCTAGTGTTGGAAATTTCAAACCTCATACTCTCCCTTAGTTGTTTTTTATTGGCCACGGGGAGGGACCAGGACACACCGGGCGGACCATGGTTCGTCGGGTGTGCGAAAATCGCAAAATCCTGGCATCTAGACTAGCCTCAAGCATTCATAGAGTTCGAAATTTCCAACTGATGACAAATCCAGTGACAATTGTGACCAAATGTAGGACAATATTATTTTCTTAAATTAACTATAAGTTTTTGACTGGCCACGGGGAGGGACCAGGACACAAGCGTTCCAAGTGTTGGAAATTTCCAACCTGACACCCCTAAGGTTGGAAAATTTCTAACTGATGCCCATTTCAGTCCAAAAGTTTTATCAAAAGAAGGAAAATATGCAAATATTGGTCCAAATAAATTGTTTGAAAATCAAACTACAAGAACATTTTCAACCTATTGTTGGTGTGAAATTTGCAACTAATGTTGTGTCAGGTATGAAATTTCCAACTGTTGAAAATTTTGACCAAAGTTGGGGGGTGAGACACGTCTCTGTGTATGTGTATTGGAAATAATATATCCTATCCTATCCTATCCAGGCCTATCACCTCTTTGGGTTTAGGAAATCCGACATAAGGTTGGTGTGCTCGCTCAAATCGAAACAAAGTCGACACGGTGATGTCGGTGGGTGTGCCAAATATTCTTTTAGTACCACCAAATCCATGTCAGTCGTGTATTTTTGGCGAGTGGTTTCATAGTGCACTTCTTTATATTACTGCAAGGTCTTGTGTCGCAGCCAGCTATGACAATATATCCGTTGTGAATAGCGATCTTATTTCGCGGGAAGCTCGAGATTCACGACGACGAGTAGAGTGATTGCCAATCTAAACTGCACACAGAGGTCGTAGCTCAATATATAACTGGATGGTTTGCATGATATACATATACAGTCTCGAACGGAGTAAAGTGATATATTGCAGAAAATAAATTTCAGGTGTTATTTGAGCTTATTAGAAACCATGAAATCGTAACCGTTATTGCGGATAGTAAAATACGACAACGATTAGAAAGTACACAACTGTTGGTGACGTAGTACCCTATCCGTATCCGTAATCGCAAACGTGAGTTTTGCGAAAGGTCTCTAATAACAGCATACTGGCATACTGAATCAGATGACCTACGACTAAACACACAATCAGACGTGAACATCGAGGCTTATATAAAGGTATCTAATAACAGGATACTGACATACTGAATCAGATAACCTACGACTAAAAACTGGCATACTGTGTTCACTGGCATACTGAATCAGATGACCTACGACTAAACACATAATTAGAAGTGAACAATGAAGCTTATATAAAGGTATCTAATAACAGCATACTGTCATACTGAAGAGATGACCTACGACTAAACACATAATAATCAGAAGTGAACAGTGAGGCTTCGAGAAGATACTGTCTAAAACATTTCACGGCACCGGTTGTCACCCTCTTGGTATTTGTGGCATCCTTTGTGTCCAACAACCCTTTTATATATTCCTCGGAAGGTTTCGTGAATCGAGCCATGGTGAACACTCATCTGCGCTGAACAGACCGCGGGAAAAATGTTGCGAAAGTATTTACTATGGGAGGTAATTCTATTAATAGTTCTAACAGAAGGAATTTCCGATATTTTAATTAATAGTAAACGGACACCGCGGGATGGGTTTTTCTGAAAGCGTTTGGTGTTTAGTGAGAACTCGGCAACGATGGGTGATGGGACCCACCTCGATAGAAGTATTGCTACCTAAAACACACCGGGCGACAGTGTACTTGTCGCCCGGTCACCCGCGACAGCGTGATTTGTCGCCCGCCATGTGATGCGGTTCCAGCCAATAGAAAGTGGAGGTTGTGGGTAGCAGGGTGACAATGAGGCTTATATAAAGGTATCTAATAACAGCATACTGAATCAGATGCCCACTGAATCAGATGACCTATGACTAAACACATAATCAGAAGTGAACATTGAGGCTTAATAGTCTCTAATAACAGTATGCTGGAATACTGAATCAGATGACCTACGACTAAACACATAATTAGAAGTGAACACTGAGGCCTATATAAAGGTATCTAATAACAGCATGCTGGTATACTGAATCAGATCACCTACGACTAAACACAAAATCAGAAGTGAACATTGAGGCTTATGTAAAGGTCTCTAAAAACAGCATACTGGCATAATGAATCAGATGACCTACGACTAAATACATAAACAGAAGTGAACATTGAGGCTTATATAGAGGTCTCTAATAACAGCATGCTGGCATACTGAATCAGATCACCTACGACTAAACACAAAATCAGAAGTGAACATTTAGGCTTATATAAAGGTCTCTAATAACAGCATGCTGGCATACTGAATCAGATGACATACGACAAAACACATAATCAGAAGTGAACATTGAGGCTCATATAAAGGTATCTAATAACAGCATTCTGACATACTGAATCAGATGACCTACGACTAAGCACATAATAATCAGAAGTGAACAGTGAGGCTTATATAAAGGTATCTAATAACAGCATGCTGGCATACTGAATCAGATGACCTACAACTAAACACATAATCAGAAGTGAACATTGAGGCTTATACAAAGGTCTCTAATAAAACCATGCTGGTATACTGAATCAGATCACATACGACTAAACACATAATCAAAAGTGAGCATTGAGGCTTATATAAAGGTATCTAATAACAGCATTCTGACATACTGAATCAGATGACCTACGACTAAGCACATAATAATCAGAAGTGAACAGTGAGGCTTATATAAAGGTATCTAATAACAGCATGCTGGCATACTGAATCAGATGACCTACGACTAAACACATAATCAGAAGTGAACATTGAGGCTTATATAAAGGTCTCTAATAAAACCATGCTGGTATACTGAATCAGATCACATACGACTAAACTCATAATCAAAAGTGAGCATTGAGGCTTATATACAGGTATCTAATAACAGCATGCTGGCAGACTGAATCAGATGACGTACGACTAAACACATAATCACAAGCGAACATTGAGTCTTATACATGTATAACGGTCTCTAACAACAGCATGCTGGCATACTGAATCAGATGACCTACGACTAAACACATAATCAGACGTGAACATTGAGGCTTATATAAAGGTCTCTAATAACAGCATGCTGGCATACTGAATCAGATGACCTACGACTAAACACATAATCAGAAGTGAACATTGAGGCTTATATAAAGGTCTCTAATAACAGCATGCTGGCATACTGAATCAGATGACGTACGACTAAACACATAATCACAAGCGAACATTGAGTCTTATACATGTATAACGGTCTCTAACAACAGCATGCTGGCATACTGAATCAGATAACCTACGACTAAACACATAATCAGAAGTGAACATTGAGGCTTATATAAAGGTCTCTAATAACAGCATGCTGGCATACTGAATCAGATGACCTACGACTAAACACATAATCAGAAGTGAACATTGAGGCTTATATAAAGGTCTCTAATAACAGTATGCTGACAGACTGAATCAGATGACCTACGACTAAACACATAATTAGAAGTGAACATTGAGTCTTATAGTAACCACCCCAGTGGGTGTTTATACCTAAATGCATGTGTATTATGACGTCATATAATTTTTATATATTTCTATATACCATGAGAGAAATTACCGTGTACGTTTATTTGTGAATTTAACACGTGACTTCCGGGTGGTGACTGCGCAGAATCCAGCAGAAACTACAGGGTGCTCCGATATAACGGACGAATATGCAGACAACAACAACAACTGATCAAATTCATTCCCAGATTCTAGAATGTACCCGACTTTCAAGTTTAGCCTATTCAGTTCTTTCTGAGGATTAATTACAGCCTTTTCATCTGATAAAAAACATTGGTATATCACCTGGCATAATAATTAATTACCCCCCGTCAAGCGACCGTCCTGTCAGTGTCATCCGGCTTACGGCAGTTACTTGATCGGAAATTACTTCCGTATATCCCATAGACCGATAAGGCCTTCACCTTCGCTTCATGGCAAACAATTTTCACAAATGTACGAGTGTACGTAGATTAATTAATCGCTTGATTTCGTGACAATCGACAGTTACTGCGTTAGGCTTCACTGTAAACTGTTACAGACAACAATGATCAAGATTCCAGAATCATTCAATCAACCAAAAAGTTCGAAGTTCAAAGAAAGATAAAAAAAATGAAAGAACGAATTCTGTGTTACGTGTAAATTGTGATACTAAAATTGTAGTATGTTTCCTAGTTACCATCTTCAACTTCAACTTAAGTTCAAGGAATTGATATCTGATGAGGATTCTTGTGGAGTTGTGAACACAACAACACAATGCGTGCTCCTGGAGGCATTTTTCTCCAAATCCCAGATTTTTTTAAAGGTAGGTCTGTTTGCTTTAAATTAAAAATTAAATTTTTATTATTATTTCATTTAATCATTTTTGATCATTTGACAATTTGTCGTGGTCATTCGTTGGTCATCAGTGTCACAGTCAGTGTGTTTGTCGTCATTCGTGTTTGGTTGTCGTCTGTCGTTTTTCGTCCTTGGTAGTTTGTCGTCGTGTTTATTGTTGGTCGTTTGTTTTCATCCTTTGTTCATTTGTGATCAGTCGTGGTTTTTGTGGCAAGTACACCGCAGCCCAAATGTAGTTAGCCAGTGGAGCCGCGGTGTACAATGTAGTGCATTTCGGCCGCAGTGGCAATGCTAACTGCACCGTGGTCAACTGGAAACTTGTTTTGTCCAGCAGGGTACATTATATCCCGTAGATTTGGACTAGGATTACCTAAGCACAAACCAGGCGAAAAAAAAATACATGTACTGTACATAGGTTACACATAATTTTGAAACCTGCAGGCCTGGGTCGATGTGTTTGTCATCAAGACATTTTTCGTCATCGATCATTCGACATCGTGTTCATCTTTGGCTGTTTGTTTTTCGTCATCAGTAATTTTTCGTCATCGATTGTTCGACATCGTGCTAGTCGTTGGCCATTTGTTTTTCGTCATCAGTCATTTTTTGTCATCAGTCGGTATTTTTCTTCGTTGTTGTTTGTTGCCATTTGCCATCGTCATCCTCGCCATTTATCTGTCATTTGCCACCATTCGTCAGCCGGTGTGTTTTTTCGTCAGTTGTTTTTCATCATCGGTCATTTGTTCATCGGTTGTTTTTCGGAAATTATGTCTGTGTGTGGGACCACTTAACTGCGGTGCGGTTTATAGCATTGCCACCGCAGCTGAAATGCAACTACACCGCGGCGCCACCGGCTAACAGTTGGGTCGTGATTTAATTGCCATTCGGCATGGTGTATTTGCCACGGTGTACTTTCATCAAACTGAAAAAAGACAATACAAACCAGAAATCTAACCACGGTGTACATGCCATTCGACCGTGAGGGAAGTTGCCTTTCGGCCGCAGTGAACTTGCCGTTTGGCCGCAATGTACTTGCCGTTCGGCTGCGGTGCTCAACTGCAGTTACAAACTCACCGCAGCCGAACAGCAAATACACTGCGGTGCCAATGGATACTTGTTTTGTCCAGCGGGGTACATGTATTGTATGTCTACTTAGATCCCGGAAATGGGCGGGTCCAATTTCATGAGTGACCATGTCCTTGACCATGACCTCGCTCATATACATGTAGGTACATAGAACTTCTGTCTCTGTGTGTTATAGACTTGAAAACTGCACGACTGATCGGACTAACATTTGGTATTAATGTACCAAAGGCCTACTTTGATCCCGGGAACTATATGGGTGGGTCCAATTTCATATGCGACTGTGTCCTTGACTGCGACCTCGATATATACTCATACATTGTACATGTATACCGGTTGGCAACGTTGTTCCCTAAAGAGCCCGGATGAAGTCAGGCACATCAGCTAAGTGTACCGGTACAGACTTTCATTTTTGAGGCGCGCGATCGCTCTTGCGCACCATCGCACGGCTAAAACTGAAAACCAGCGAGCGATCGATTGCGCATCTAGGCCAAATACAGAGAGCGAACCTGATAACGCTATTATCAGTGTCTACCCAGACGAGGTCACACGGTGTGACTGTGACGTGTCAAATGCACTATCTGTCTGAGACTGAATGATTCGAAGCTAAAAATACATTTCTATGTACCGGTATGGCTTATGAC
The DNA here is from genome assembly GCA_032622095.1 of Siphonodentalium dalli. Lineage (NCBI taxonomy): Eukaryota > Metazoa > Mollusca > Scaphopoda > Gadilida > Siphonodentaliidae > Siphonodentalium > Siphonodentalium dalli. The sequence continues at coordinate 4,567,232 of CP136061.1, forward strand.
GTCACATAAATTCCTCGAAAATCAAATCGAGACCACGTGGCCGGGAGATGTTGATATTTATTCTGTCTGCTTGGAATCTGAGTATTAAATTGATTCCTTATTAATTATTATGAATTACATTTAATATAGGAGCATGTAGAATATAAAACATAGTGTGTAACATTCACTTGTGCTTATGGATAGCGGATTAAGCAGTGTTAAACCATCAAAGAGATTCACTGGACATCGATCGTGAGTTAACAAATTCAATTTACGCGGCATTTATGAATGTATTTCCGCTGTTTATTTTATCTTGATAGAAACCGCGCGCCTGGCCAAAACCCAGCGAGCGGGACTCTGCGCGCCTACATTTTCTAAAAATGAAAGTCTGCCGGTATACATGTACCCTGCTTGACAAAACAAGTGTCCACCTAACCGCGGTGCAGTTAGCGTTGCCACCGCGACTGAAATGCAACTACACCGCGGCTCCACCGACTAACTACAATTGGGTCGCGGTGTACTTGCCGTTCAGCCATGGTGTAGTTGCCACGGTGTACGTTCATTAAACTGAAAAAAGACGATACAAACCAGAAATCTAACCACGGTGTACATGCCGTTCGGCTGCAGTGTAGTTGCCTTTCGGCCGCAGTGTAGTTGCTGTTGGGCCACGGTGTACTTGCCGTTCGGCCGCGTTGCTCAATTGCAGTTACAAACTCTGACACCGCGACCGAACGGCAAATACACCGCGATGCCAATGGACACTTGTTTTGTCCAGCGGGGTATGTGTACATGTACATATGTACATGTAATAAGTAATAATTTAGAAATAACAGTTACCAAATTATGAAAGTTTCCTCAATAATATCCTAATAGTATACATGTAGAATAATGATCATATTAAGAATGCGTTATTTTCCGCAAAACACTTTGTGTGAGCGGAGCGTTTGTATATATACAGCATGTAAATAGTGAGCGATAAGCAAAACACTGTGGTGATTGATTAGGTTGAGAGTGATTCATGGTGACCCATTCAACACCAAAATCGGAGATTTAGCTTATTAAATGGCTATACCGGTAATGCGGTATGTTGTAAATAAGTTCATGATTCCACTGGATTGTAGGGGCTATGAATCATTGCTGCCGTATCGTAGCGAACATTTGATATAACCCTTTCTTTACTAAATGGATTCTCCCACCAAGTAAAACAGAATTTATTTGAATGATCTATTATTCATTCAGAGGGGTGTTCAGGAAATGCAAGCAGATGACAACAGACTAACAGATAATACATACATGTACATGTGTAGAAGGATATCTATTAATTGGTTGGAAATGTTCAGAAAAGTTCAACAAACGATTTTATCTGAACACTTCCCACAACATCTACTTGTCAATAAGCATTTAGTAAATGAAGGGTTAATATATGATTCTCAATAGAACTAGAGGTGGGCGGTCCCCAAGTCTGAATTTAGTGTGGCTGACATTTGCGGAATGAGGTCCCCAGAGGGCTAGCATCACCAAATTCACCCTCTGGGAACCTCATTCAGCTTAGGCCTCTCTGTATGGGAGGCATTGGGTCAGATTCCACAGTTGAAGTTGGTGATGTTCAGCCATTAATTACTTTGATTATGCGATTTAACTTGGATGAAATTAAATTTTAATTGGAAATACCCATGATCAATGTGTTGGTGAACTGCTTGGTGAACTTCCAAGCACCGTACATCTATAAAATGGCTTTGTTGATGTCAAATGATCCAATATTCCCAAAACTCAATAAATTGTGACCTACAAAACTTGAAAATATAAGGGTACATGTAACATAACTTGCTGAATGCTGATATAAGCCCAAGTTGCCAGGAAATGATATGGGGGCCATTGGTTCATTTCTTTCACCTTTCATATGCTTCAGAACAACCAGACAGCCCCCATTTTAGGTTTACTTTAAAAAGTACCCCCAATAGTCACAAGGGGGTACCCCCCCCCTCGCTCAAACCTATCACCTCTGTCCCCCAAAATGTCCCCAAATTAGCCTAATCTAAAGGCGTGAAATAACGGTGGTATTTCTAAAAAAAATTCATATACATGTATATGCAGTGGGGGTCTACTCGGTGTTGAGTGTTTTGTTTATCGCATACTCTTTACATACATGTAGATGTACTGTTTGCTTACATACAATGTAACACAAAGTACTAACATAACAACATGCTGAAATTAATGTGATACATGTATTTATGATTGGTATAAGAACAAGGTTTGTTTATAATATTAATTATGTTTATGGCGGTTTTAACGGATGTGACTGTTTTAACAGCTATACCCAGCGCCAACACTTACCCAATCTTTAAAAAGATCCTCATGGACATATATCATAATTTTCTTCAACGTCTGGTGTGACAACCCGCTAATACCTGTAGGGCTGTAGACCGTGTATCATAACCTAACGGCATGTATCGTAACTCCACCGCAGTGACCCTTTCCATACTGCTTTCATTGCCAATTCATTTGATTAAAAGCGACACATCACATATTCATTATTAGCTCAACGACGTCCATGTGTGCGTGTGTGTGTCCGTCAACAATGTCCTTTGGCGCGGGCTACAGGTCGTACCTTTGGTCTGATCTTTATCAAATTTGTCATGAATGTTCACATTGACATGTAGATGGGAACATGTCATTTTGGGTCATTGGCCAAAAAACATGGCGGCTGACAGCCATCTTGGATTTCAAAATTAAATCGATTGGCGCGGTCTACATGTCTTACTGTTTGTCTGATCATCATGAAATTTATCATGGATGTTAACGAGTCATTTTGTGGTTGTTCGACCAAAAAACATGGCTGCCAGCAGCCATCTTTGATTTTACTCTTTGCATGACTAAATCCTTTGGCGCGGGTTACAGGTCGTAGCTTTGGTAGGATCTTCATGAAATTTGTCATGGATGTTAACAATGACATGTAGATTGGAAAGAATCCTTTTGGGGTCATTCAGCCAAAAATCATGGCCGCCAGCAGCCATCTTGGATTTCACTCTTTGCATGACTAAATCCTTTGGCACAGGCTACAGGTCGTACCTTTGGTCAGATCATTATGAAATTTGTCATGAATGTTGACATTGACATGTAGATGGGAACGAGTCATTTTGGGGTCATTCGGCCAACAAACATGGCCGCTGGCAGCCATCTTGGATTTCAAAATTAAATCGATTCGCGTGGTCTACAGGTCATACTGTTCGTCTGATTATCATGAAATTTGTCATGGATGTTAATAATGACAGGCAGATGGGAAAGAGCCATTTTGGGGTCGTTCGGCCAAAAAACATGGCCGCCAGCAGCCATCTTGGATTTTACTGTTTGCATGACTAAATCCTCTGGCGCGGGCTACAGGTCGTAGCTTTGGTCGGATATTCATGAAATTTGTCATTGGTGTTAACAATGGCATGTAGATTGGAACGAGCTGTTTTGTGGTCATTCGGCCAAAATACATCTTGGATTTTACTCTTTGCTTGACTAAATCCTTCAGCACAGGCTCTAGGTTGTACATTTGGTCATATCACATTATGATATTTGTCATCGCTATTGACATGTAGATGACATTGACATGTAGATGTGAACGAGTCATTTTGGGGTAGTTTGACCAAAAAACATGGCCACCAGCAGCCATCTTGGATTTTACTCTTTGCATGACCAAATCCTTTGGCACAGGCTACAGGTCCTTACTTTGGATCATTATGAAATTTGTCATGAATGTTGATGTTGACATGTGGATGGGAGTGAGTCGTTTTGGGGTCATTTGGCCAGAAAACATGGCCGGCAGCGGTCATCTTGGATTTCAAAATTCAATCCATTAGCACGGGCCACAGGTCGTATCTTTTGTCGGATCATTATTAAATTATCATGGACGTTAAAATGGACATGTAGATGGGAAATGAGTAATTTTGGGGTTGTTCGGCCAAAAACATGGCCGCCAGCAGCCATCTTGGATTATACTCTTTGCATGACTAAATTCTTTGTCAAGGGCTACAAGTCGAATCTTTGGTCCAATCATCATGAGATTTGTAATGGATGTTAACAATTACATGTAGATGGGAAAAGGTTCATTTTGAATTCAACCAAGAAACCTGGTCGCCAGCAGCCATCTTGTATTTTACTCTTTACACGACTAAATCCTTTGACACGGGCTACAGGTCGTATCTTTTGTCCGATCATCATGAAATTTGTGAAGGATATTAACAATGACATGTAAATAGGAAGGAGTCTTTTTTGTGTCATTTGGCAAAAAAACGATGGCTGTCGCGGCCATCTTGGATTTTAATCTTTGCTTAACTAGGCCTTTCAACTTTCCACATTCCTAATCGCTCCATTAACTGTAACACATGAAATTATTCCCTTTCCTCATTGAGCTACAGTGTCATTGACACTTTCATAATTACATTTCAGTCAATTCACATTTTCAGCTGCATATACATGTATACCGGTATGTGAACCAATTTCATCATTACAGAAATTGCAAATTCATCGTTGATTCCATCATCTCAACATTTCATTAAAGTGAGACTTTATGTTCACACATCGATTCATTCAGGCAACATTTTTTTTCCATTTCTACACTGGTCATTGCATTGATCGTCTTAAATGGGGATAATCTATAATTATATATGTATATCATTTTTAACTATTAAAGTAACATTTCTCTTCCTCCCAATCGATATTGCATTAAAATGACGCTTCATATTCATTACACTTCATTCAATAATTTCTGTTTCTACATCACTTATTGCATTGATTGCCTTCAGGTAAGGTAAGCTATGTCCGACTCAAATATTAAAGTGACGCATCATATTCACTACACTTTATTCAATAATTTCTTTTTCTACATAGTTTACACGTATTGCATTGATTGCCTGCAGCTAAGGTAATCTATGTCCGACTCAAATAATACAAATATTAGAGGCATTCCATTTCCATCTATTAATTCTAAGGAAACTTCTGCTGTGATAAATATATATGTATATATACATACAGGGTACTACATTTGCTACACCACTCGAAGAAATGTCTGTGTCATCACACTAAAATACCATGTTAGAACTTGAATTGATATATTCGTAATCGTATATAGTCACCAATAGCCGGGTTACTACCGTAGTACCTGACAATGCCTATCTAGTGAACCATTCAAACCCAACAGGCCTGGTTGATTTCACTGTGGGATGATGGTTCACTTCCATCCTCAGGCTACTTTTCTTTTCTGACGTGCAGGGGTAGACATGCTTGAGGCCCCACCACAGTTAAATTCGCACCAGGTTCTCAGCTATTATTATCTTATGTTCGAACTTTACTCATACGTTTGGACTGATCATAACCATGATTTCAATGCTGGGTTTGAATAGTTCACTAGATGGGCAATGTCCGTTACTACGGTAGTAACCCGGCTATTGGTGACTATATACGATTACGAATATATTAATCCAAGTTCTAGCATGGTATTTGTGTGACGACACAGACATTTCTCCGAGTGGTGTAGCACATGCAGTACCCTGTATGGTACATCATATAATTATTGTAACGTTGAACTTAATGATCAACTTGGTGGTTGCTCCATTACGTGTCACGTACGATCATATTATAAAGGTCTCTACTAACAGCATGCTGGCATACTGAATCAGATGACCTAGGACTAAACACATAATCAGAAGTGAACATTGAGGCTTATATAAAGGTCTCTAATAACAGCATGCTGACAGACTGAATCAGATGACCTAGAACTAAACATATAATCAGAAATGAACAGTGAGGCTCAAATAAAGGTCTCTAATAACAGCATGCTGGCATACTGAATCAGATGACCTACGACTAAACACATAATCAGAAGTGAACATTGAGGCTTACCCAAAGGTCTCTAATAACAGTATGCTGGCATACTGAGTCAGATGACCTACGACTAAACACATAATTAGAAGTGAACACTGAGGCTTATGTAAAGGTCTCTAAGAACAGCATACTGGCATACTGAATCAGATGACCTACGACTAAACACAAAATCAGAAGTGGACATTGAGGCTTATATAAAGGTCTCTGATAACAGTATGCTGGCATACTGAATCAGATGACATACGACAAAACACATAATCAGAAGTGAACATTGAGGCTTATATAAAGGTCTCTAATAACAGCATTCTCGCATACTGAATCAGATGACCTACGATTAAACATATAATAATCAGAAGTGAACAGCGAGGCTTATATAAAGGTCTCTAATAACAGCATGCTAGCATACTGAATCAGATGACCTACGACTAAACACATAATCAGAAGTGAACATTGAGGCTTATATAAAGGTCTCTAATAACAGTAGGCTGGCATACTGAATCAGATGACCTACGACTAAACACATAAACAGAAGTGAACACTGGGGCTTATATAAAGGTCTCTAATAACAGCATGCTGGCATACTGAATCAGATGACCTACGACTAAAACACATAATCAGACGTGAACATTGAGGCTTATATAAAGGTATCTAATAACAGCATGCTGGCATACTGAATCAGATGACCTCCGACTAAACACATAATCAGACGTGAACATTGAGGCTTATATAAAGGTATCTAATAACAGCATGCTGGCATACTGAATCAGATGACCTACGACTAAACACATACTCAGAAGTGAACAATGAGGCTTATATAAAGGTCTCTAATAAAAGCATGCTGGTATACTGAATCAGATGACATACGACTAAACACATAATCAAAAGTGAGTATTGAGGCTTATATAAAGGTCTCTAATAACAGTAGGCTGGCATACTGAATCAGATGACCAACGACTAAAACACATAATCAGAAGTGAACATTGAGGCTTATATAAAGGTATCTAATAACAGCATGCTGGCATATTGAATCAGTTGACCTACGACTAAACACATAATCAGAAGTGAACATTAAGGATTATACATGTATAACGGTCTCTAATAACAGCATACTGACATACTGAATCAGTTGACCTTTGACTAAAATACATAATCAGAAGTGAACATTGAGGCTTATATAACGGTATCTAATAACAGTATGCGGACATACTGAATCAGATGACCTACGACTAAACACATAATCAGACGTGAACATTGAGGCTTATATAAAGGTCTCTAATAACAGCATGCTGTCAGACTGAATCAGATGACCTACGACTAAATACATGATCACAAGTGAACATTGAGGCTTATACATGTATTACGGTCTATAACAACCGCATGCTGGAATACTGAATCAGATGACCTACGACTAAACACATAATCAGAAATGAACAGTGAGGCTCAAATAAAGGTCTCTAATAACAGCATGCTGACATACTGAATCAGATGACTTACGACTTAACACATAATGTGAAGTGAACATTGAGGCTTATACATGTATAACGGTCTCTAACATCAGCATCTTGGCATACTGGATCAGATGACCTACGACTAAACACATAATCAGAAGTGAACATTGAGGCTTATATAAAGGTATATAATAACAGCACGCGGGCATACTGAATCAGATGACCTACGACTAAACACATAATTAGAAGTGAACATTGAGGCTTATATAAAGGTCTCTAATAACAGTATGCTGGCATACTGAATCAGATGACCTACGACTAAACACATAATCAGAAGTGAACATTGAGGCTTATATAAAGGTCTCTAATAACAGCATGCTGACAGACTGAATCAGATGACATACGACTAAAAACATAATCACAAGTGAACATTGAGGCTTATACATGTATAACGGTCTCTAACAACAGCATGCTGGCATACTGTATCAGATGATCTACGACTAAACACATAATCAGAAGTGAACATTGAGGCCTGTATAAAGGTATCTAATAACAGCACGCTGGCATACTGAATCCGGTCCGAATCGACATCTCACGACATACCATCCGGTTACAACTACAGTGTACTGTGCAAAATAAATATTCGGGTCAATCTCTAGATACATGGTCATATTGGCATAGCTTCCCGGCTTATTTTAGTGATTTCCCAAAACTCATAATAAATTCTGTTGTTGCTGCAATTCCGCTTAAATTTCCTCGCAAATCGCCAGAATCGTGCCGATCAGCACTTATAAAGTTAGTAGCCCGACACGGCGTTTACAAAACTCCGCGTGAGCTTGGACATCCATATCAAAGGAAATCATCCCACACGAAACCAACAACAAGTGACTAAGCAAATTAATTAAACTTCATGGAATCACCGCCACCCGAATAAGTGGAATATTCAAACCAAGATAGTTTATTTAGTCGCAGTTTTACCATGGAACGAGAACGACACCTCCACGCGGCCAGTAATGCAAACATGCACGACATTAATATACCAAATCCCTCCTTTCAAATGCCGAGCGCACAAGACACACAGAATACCCTCATATCTCAATTAACGCGAGAAATAGGTCAATTTAACGTGACAATGCGTGAGACTTCTGCCGCCACACATTCACAGGCCACAGTATCTGCCATTATAGGTATGAACGCAATGGTTACATCATTTGATGGCAAACCATCAGAATTTTTAAATTGGATGCACGAAATTGAAAAATATTCTTCGACACTTGGGGCAGAGGATGAAACAATAATTAAAATAGCCGCCCAGACAAGTCGTTCATCTGTTTCCGAATTCGTGCAACGATACATCAATGACAATACGGTTAACGGCACACTAACGGTCACATGGCCTGATTTGAAAGCGCAGTTGCGATCCCGTTTCAGCGCGATAAGTGACGCACCACAGGCTCTGGCCATGTTGCGATCATTAAAACAAACACACCAGGAAACACTACCTATGTTTGCAATGAGAATTAGATCACTCGCAAACACTGCTTTTATTGATGAAATAAATACACAGGCGGTACAAACACAATTGGTAACATTTTTTGCGGATGGCATACGCGATGACCATATCAAATACACTTTAATTAAAGATGACCCAACGTCGCTCGACCGTGCCAACGAGATAGCAATGAAACAAATGAACATTAAACAGAGGTTCAAACTTCGCTATGGTGATAGAACATCGAGATCAAATGAACAACACCAAATACACGACTCCTTCCCACAACCCATGGAGGTTGACCATTTTAGGCGACGTCCCATACTATGGAAACCGCGCAATAATATATCCGATAGCTCTGCAACTAACAAACCAGTGCACCGTGCAAATCATCTCTCAAACCCACCATTCCGAATGCCACCAAGATTTCAAAACACTAACTTTAATAGACAAAACAATGACATCCGCCAGGATCGGATAAACAATATAGACTACAACTCAAACCGGCCAAACTTCCCAAATCAAAGGAAACGCCAGTTCTGCACACTATGTAAGATGAACAACCACGATATACAAAATTGCCGAAGACGGATCGCCAATAACAAACAATATTTAAACAGGTAAGAATGTCTTTGAAGAAGCCGCAAGGACATTCTATAAATCATAATCGTCATCATCATAATACATCACATCAGAGCGCGATATATCAAACCAAAACCGTCTTCAAGACACCCTCAAAATTTACGACCATAAATAGATTTGCACCTAATTACCCAAAGCAAAATAGTTACGCAACTAAGCCAGCGACTGGTACCCTAGACACCAGAGCAGCACGTGTTACTATAAAAGAACAGAGACATCGTTCAGACCAGGCCAATAAATTGAAACCTAATACATCTTATCATGCTGATACGAACACGAACAAACACGTGCATTCTCCAATTATAAATATAAATTCCGCTGGTCACGTTAGAACAGATATGAATAAACGATTACATAAGATCGTTCCCAAACAAAAGGACATTCATAGTGAAGTAAACACTAAAACTCGAAACCAACGACAAGCTAATCGAATTGCAACGGTTTACCAAAATAATAATAATAATGAGCCGAGTAAAAACTGTCAAAGTATAAATAACCAGTCTGAACAGATGCAATTGCATACATTACCTAAACTCAAATACCATGCAGAGATTGCACAAGGACTGCAACAGCAAACGCCTTGTTCAACAATTATTAAAATTGGTAACCAACGCATTAGGGCATTACTTGACTCTGGTGCAAGTACAAGTTGCTTAAAATATGACGTATATCGATCCCTTCCAAATAAGCCCCCGTTAATAAAAGAAAAAATAATTCTGACCTCAGCAACAGGCCAAAATATGCAAGTAAACGGCAGTATACATTTGCCCTTCAAAATTGGATCAATGTCATTAGTACATAAATTCTTTATATTACCCAACCTAGCAAGATCAGCGATATTTGGTCGCAATTTTTTAACAGACAAACATGTAAGACTCTATTTCGATTTGAATGCATTTAGAGTAGGCAACAAAACATTTCCCATGTTACAGGATTTACATATAGCATCATTGCTACGTTCGCGGCAAGATATCAAATTACCACCCCATTCATGTGCATTGGTGAACACAAAAATAATTGGTACACCAGACATGTATGAGACACCATATCTTGGAGTAAGTCACGCCGATATCGGCATATTTAAGGATGAACCTAATGTGTCCATTATGGACGGGATAGTGTCTGCATCAAAACGAGATATACCGGTCATGATCATGAATAATTCAGACTCGTATATGTCTATATTTAAAGGTAATATAGTTGCGAAAACACATGGCCTAAGTTCAGACCAGATCTGTCAAACAAAGGCTAAGGTACCCACCACAAATAAAATGAATGATTCTCAAGAAGTATTTAGTATAGAAAATCAAACAAAAATATCTAAGGCTGGCCAGAAACCTTTCAAATGGGACGATATATGTGCCCCCGACTACCACAAAATTGAACTACTTGAACTGATCTCCCAATATCAAGATGTGTTTACAAACGATCCAAATAAGGTAGGATTTTGCGATAAAATAGTCATGCGTGTTGATACCAAACCAGATGCAGAACCTATCTTTTGTCGTGCTTATCCTACTCCATTACATAGACGCGAACACATGGAAAAAGCACTTCAAAAATTATTAGACGCTGGTATTATAAAGAAAACTACAAACGCGAGTTGGTCATTTCCTGCCTTATTGATCCGTAAGGGAATCGTAGATCCTAATGGAAATCAAAATTATAGACTATGTATAGACCTGAGAAAGCTAAATAAAATCACCGTCCCATTACGATGGTACCTCCCCTCTTTTACCGAAGTTTCCAGCCGCCTCCAAAAATCCAAAGTTTTTTCCACAATCGACATTAGCCAAGCTTATCATGTTATCGGTGTTCTCAAAGAACATCAAGAAAAGTTAACTATGAACACAGATTTTGGATTGTTTTCTTTCACAAGGGCCCCATTTGGCTATTGCAACTCGAGCGTGACGTTTTTGACATTAATCCATAAAGCATTGGAAGGGTTAAGTTTTGTTGACAGCTTCGTCGACGATTTAATTTGTCACAGCGAAACGGAGGCCCTCCATAAACAGCACCTCAAAATAGTATTTGAACGACTCAGAGAGTATGGATTAGTAGCACGATTAACAAAGTCCCAATTTTATATGAAAGAAGTAAAATTTTTAGGGCATATCGTATCACAAAATGGAACCCGCCCAGATCCCGCCAAAGTTAAAGCCATACAAGATGTGCCAGCCCCAACATCAGTGAAAGAAGTCCGTAGAGTATTAGGGATTTTTAATTTTTATCGGAACTATTGTAAAGATTTCTCCGACACTGCTGCATCATTAATTAAATTAACTGCTCGTTACGCAAAATTTGCATGGTCCGAAGAATGTCAAAATGCTTTTGATACACTAAAACAAAATTTGCTTAAAGTACCTACTCTGGCCTACCCTGATAGGAACAGGAAAATGATCTTATATTGCGATGCATCAATGCATTCAGTGGGGGGATCATTAGTCCAGCCATACCCAGAAAACAAATTAGAAACTGATATCAAAACCCCGGAATTTCCAATTTGCTTTGTTAGCAAAAAGTTGAATCACTCTCAACGAAATTACAGTACTACAGAGCGCGAAGCACTCGCCATATATGTATGTCTAAAGAAACTCAATTTCTATCTAGAAGGATCGGACGTAGAATTACGAACAGATCATTTACCCCTAGTTTCTATGTTTCAAAATACTCAGATGGATAATAAACGTATTCAAAAATGGTTTATTGAAATTTCCGCATACAATCCAAAACTTACTTATATACAAGGGTTTGAAAATATCGCCGCTGACTTTTGTTCCCGGGTGGACCCGACAAACCAACAGAGTATGTCAGAGTGTTCAATGGAGAGCGAAGAGAAAACGCCATATGACATAGCGATCAATGACGGATCACTAAACATATTAGATTCACAGAAAATAAAAAATTACGTCAAGACAATAGGTAAACAAAAAGTGCATACGTTGCCCGATACTATATTAATTTCCGAAAATGAACAACTAAATGTACCTACCAATATCGAAGAAATGCAAAAAGACGACCATATTATATCAGACATAATTCGAAAATTAAAATCCGATAAACCACCCGAAAAGATAACAAAGCAATATATATTGAAAGACGGAATTCTATACTATATGTCTGTATTTAATGAGCAAGCATCAGAACGCATTTATGTCCCGGAAAAGCTGACTAAGCAGATAATTTCTGAATATCATATTGTCGGTCATTATGGATCCCAACGAATGTACCATACCATACGTTTGCGATATTATTGGCCACGAATGTTCCCAATGATAGTCAGTTTCGCCAACAATTGCCACATTTGTAAACAAAGAAATCAAAATACTGCCCGTATTCCAAATCAAATGACGGATATACCGAGCCGACCAGGGGAAATGATCGCGATAGATTTAATGGGAAAATTTAACCCACCCACAGCCAGCGGCAATTCCTACATTCTAACGGTCATAGATTTATTCAGTTTACACAAAATGGCATATGCGCTTCCCACAAAACATGCCGAAGTGGTCGCTGAAAGACTTATGACTCAGTATTTCACCATATTTGGTTATCCAGCCTGTCTGGTCTCAGATAATGGCAGTGACGTATGCAGTGAGGTATTCAAAATAATATCTAACTACTATGTTATTCAGCATCGCAAGACCTCGTTCTATGCGCCTTTCAGCAACGGATCAAGTGAACGATCTCATCGCGACTACAATGGAATATTAGCCAAATTAACTGAAGGAAATCCAACATCATGGGACCTATTTCTCAATTTCGCATCAGAAGCCATGAATTTTCATGTCTCAGCAACAACTCAATTTTCTCCATATTTTTTAACTTTCTGCAGACACCCCCAAATAAATATTGACAAGATACTGACACCGCGACAGAAATACACGGGTGAATGCCTCATCCAACAGTTACTAGAGAAGCAGCACTTCGCATTTCAATTAGTTAAACAAAATATGAAACAAGTCAAGACGAAACGAAACGAAAACAGTAAAGGTAAAATACCGGAATTTCCCATAGGTTCCCAGGTCTATGTTAAGAATCACAGACAAACCCATAAACTAGGTATGAAATATGATCCATTTTGGGTGATAATTAAACAAACAGGACCAGTTTCATATGTGATTCGTAATCAAATCACAGGCAGTTTATCTAAAAGTCATGCCAAACATTTAAAATTAGCGACGACTAAATGGCATACACCACAATTACAAGAGAACCAGAAAGTTCGGAAAAGCAGATTTGTATTCCCACATAATTCATCAACACAAAGCTCAGATGCTGACATATCGAGTAATAGTAACAATTCGGACACCGAAAATGAGAACCACGATACAGCCCCCTTAACACAGTTAATACGACAAAACCGCGTCATCCAGGACGGATCGGATTCAAATGAACCAGTGCCCCTACCAGAGATGGCACATAAGTTAATAGCATCAAAACGCGAACATGAAAAACAATCATTTTCATCAACCGAACCATATAACCCTTATGAAATGCTAACTCAAAACGATGAAGCAAGAATGTACAATGCTAGTTCATCAACCGAGCCATACAATCCGTATGACATGTCAACCCAACAATTAGTACAACAAAACAAGCGTAAAAGCAAGTCCAGTTGCGATACATATAACATGTCAACCGAAAATTATGATCCTTTCGATATAACCACTCAAACCGACAAAAATAGCACAGACGAACAGATCATGTCGATATAGGAAAATAAAATATGTAAACAACTACCATAATTAGATAACATACATAATCATAAAAGCAACTAACCTCATAAACTCAACTCTATATCCAAAAGCACGAAACGAAAACAGCTCACACATGTATTAACTTTAACTGAATAAAACTCAACAACTTAACTCCAGGAAACAAACTGACAAAGTAAAAAATTACCAATTTCTAACAAAGACGACCAGATCTATACCGCGCGAAATGCAACGAATATTATTGGACAATCTCCACCTATCATAAATAAATAGCACCCTGTCGTAAAAAGACGCAATACAAAGCAACAATTGTCATCGCGCAAAACCAGGTCTACCAGACCAGTGTATGTAACTCGATATGGCAATCACACATGTAGGTGACAAGTACAGACGCCTTTTCACTAACCCGCCCAGACGTACAAATCGACGACTCAATATAATCAAACAGAGCCGCTCTGAAACGTACAACACAGGGGGGTCAATGATACAGAAAATAAATTCTGAACCACGACCCAGTCTATCTCACGCAGATGGCCCTATCAAAGCAATGCACTTTGCGATCTCCACGAAGACATTACCCTACGACGAACCCGTCGTACCTCTCGCCTGATTTCAACAATCTGGGAGACCCGAATAACCTCGGCCTCCACAAACTGCCGGCGAACTTGCTGACAATAGCAAAGGCCCGATTGTGCCTTCAACCAAGCCAACTCATTTAACAATGGGTCAACATAGCTTCGATCGACCCAAGCGCCAGTGTGCTCCAAATGGGCCAGAGCTCCGTTTAGATAGACTAAATAATCGCACATCTTAATTTAAATTCGAAATGAAAATCAAGAAAATGAATCATTTTGATGCATCCAAGCTTATATACCAAATCCATAAATTGACAGACTCTCTCGCATCATTAGCACTCAGCAAGTAGCACGTGTCACGACCGACACATATGCTAATTAAATTATTTACGCCTCATCTTCGGAATTACTACCACAGACATTAAATTGGCGATTACGTCACAATGAACCGTATTAATCATGCCAACGAAGAAACTCATAATTCTATATTATACACTTAAACCTGTGTAGCTACCTTCCCTCGTGT
Organism: Siphonodentalium dalli; assembly: GCA_032622095.1. Classification (NCBI taxonomy): domain Eukaryota; kingdom Metazoa; phylum Mollusca; class Scaphopoda; order Gadilida; family Siphonodentaliidae; genus Siphonodentalium; species Siphonodentalium dalli. The sequence continues at coordinate 4,582,480 of CP136061.1, forward strand.
TCAAAAATGCGAAAGCGATGATTCATGATCACAATTATCACTACATCCGGCCGGGTAAAATAGGATCCTTACAAGGGATCCTGTAAAAAGGGCAAATCAAGTCTGATCAACTGGATTTCACAAAGATAGAATGAATCAATTAGGTATAGCGGCCGGAAAACGCATCCGAACATATCCGTGTAATTTTCTCACAGGCAGTAAATCATTATTCGTTACATCCCCCAATATAAATTTACCGGTTCAAAGCAGTTAAATAACAACAATATATACCGCTTGTAAAATATCTTAATTCCCAGTGTCAAAATCACCCCCGCTACATCGACAATAGCATTGTTACATGGCGGGGTCTGACCACAACATGGGCCGATATGATGGCTCACATTAAGAAACAGGCGCATATATCTTCAAGAAATAACCATAATTGCGATGTGGCAATATCAAAGCCCATATATATATAGCAAGTATAGATCTTGCTGATTCTTATGTGATACATCATAGATGTATTAACATGCGACAACTATAGTACCATTTATGTGGAGACCAGCAGGACTTAATGGTCATCAATATAGGAACTGCATGGCGAGATCTACACTCAGTCAGGTGCGATACTCTAACCCCCGCCTCGTCCTATATGCACATACCGATATTAGTTCATGACTCACCAGGAGCCTTCCCTTTACCACAGGGACGCAACACCCTCTACTACCCATTGGGATAAAACATACACATGGCTTTATTAATGATAAATCACACAACAACAAAAACAATACACAAATACAGGTTGACATCGTGCTGTGTAGCCACGAAACCCCTCCAAGCAAAATCTCTGCCCTGGTTATTAGCAGCAGGACTTGGGATTTCACCCATAGGGGGTCCGCGCAATTCGCTTCCTTGAATTAAACATCAAGGGGACCCATCTTCATCGCCTGTCTGCTACCATGTGCCTTGTTCTACCTCCCAGATTTGCATAATTAAACGCCTCTGTTCCCGGATAAGTTTTCGAACCTTCACGACTTCCAAAATTCTCTCCGACTCCTCTATCCAGTAATCTTGCAGCAACTTATTATTGCTACTTGGATTCAGTGACCCAGCCGTCACGAGATCCTTCAAAATCGTATTCACAGCATCTAAGTATGTATCGTCCACGGGGACGCCAGACCCGCTTTGACCGAGTTTCATCAAACTCGCCAATTTCCCTTCCAACAAGGACAAAGTCATAAACAAACTTTTCTTATCTTGACTCATAATGATAATTAAGATAAATACTCCATATTCACCACGGACAGTGCATATATACCAGCGACTATTTAATTAAGTAATGCGATACTACATCATAGATTTCACACATCGTAACACTAATCAATGTACCACAGCGATAGTGGGGGGACCCCATTCAAATTCACAGGTATCGCAGCCAAGAGAATCGACAGATAAAAACAGACAAAATATTAACAATATTTATATCTCATTGTAGGCCATATGCGCCAGAATGAGGACTTCTTCAGTGATATTTCTTATTGCGATCACAATATGGTGTGTACAAAGCATATTAACGAGACAGAATATATTTTTCAACCATCAAAACCAAATTGCCTTGTCTAGCGAAGACTGGAAATTGAGTTTCGTTACCGACTTGCAACCGTTCGAAACATTCCTAACCCAAACATCTCACCTTATTCATTCAGCAAAGAAAGACCTAGAAAATATTTGTTCAAAGGAACATTATTCCACATATCATAACAATCTTTGGAATGCCCCAGCCGCGACTAATAAGGCTCATAAGTTTAACAAAAATTACATATTCACCTTGTCAGACATGATTACCGAAATCACAGCTATTCAATCCCAACTCCTAACAATCACATATAATTTCGCGTCATATCGAACTATCCACCGTGCAAATCGTGTTAAAAGATCACTCCTACCTTTCGTGTCCACAATTCAAAAATGGCTATTCGGCGTTCCGTCAGAATCAGACCTTGAACTAGTTCAAACAAACATCCGAACATTATATCATAATCAAAAGCTAATACAGCATTCTATCACTTCTGCATTTAGCATAATAAATGTAACGCGCGAAATCACTAACGAGAATAGACAAACGTTAAACTCCCTACTTATTTCTGTTAAACATATACGCAAAACCTTAAACTCGGACATATCGCAGCTCCAACGTCATTTATCAACACTCGAACTATTTGGGCTGGTTATAGCAAAATATAGTTTAGTTATACGTGAAGCACAGGAAATGGTTCTAAATGCCAAAATATATTTGCAGCATCTTCAGACACAAATATCTACCCTCACGTTGGAACGAATAAGCCCCGAAAGTATTGACGCCACGTTATTACACCAAACCATTGACAGTTTCGCAGATTTTTTACCGGCGTATCTCACACTACCATACAACCCTGAATCAGACATAGCTTCTTATTATAAGCATTTGTCCAGCCAAACAATTCTTACCGATAATCATTTAATAATTCTAATATCCATTCCGCTACTCGATGTCAGAAAATCATACGACGTATTCCGAGCAATTCCTATACCCAGACCAATAAATCCTCTCGACCCAAAATTAAAGTATGGTACGAAACATGTAGTAGCGTCATTCGATTTCAAAGATAACTTCCTAATCATATCGGCGACACGCGATAGATATATCACCGCAAATGAAAACCACCCATGCATTCGTAAGAGACTTCCATATTGCAGAATGCAGGGCATAACTTATACAGTCGAAACCAAACGCAATTGTATCTTGGATTTGTATTTAAACAAAACCGACAATATTTTCGAAAGCTGTCCTATCAAAATTAACCCACAAAAAGTCCTACCTACAGCGATTCAAATAACTCATGAATCATGGGTCATCGTTGCATCAAAACCAGAGACATTCTCAGTATCATGTTACGAAAATATGACCCGTCTCAAACCAAATGAAATCACGATGACTGAATCAATCGATATTTTAACCCTACGACCGCGTTGTATAGCTTCGAACCCAAGTATTCAACTAATAGCGTATTCGAGTATCAATCATACGACACATTACGTGAAAACAGACTTGTTCCTATCTCAACCACAAATCAATATCACCAGCGTAGCACAATGGAAGCCCGAGTCCCGAATATCTCGATACCGAAAGCACTCCCACCTACACAGTCAATCTCCCTACCTCAATTTCTAGACACCATTACGTCTTTACAACCAATTGAATCCCATCCGAATAATTTTAATTATATAGCATTCATCCCTATCATTTTTATTATTGCCATAGTTTTAATCATCATCATTCAACTCCGTTTCCAATTCATTACAACCGAATGCCTCCAAAAATACAAGCTTTGCAAACGCACATCTGATCGCAATAATGAAACAGTTTATCCACAAGCCAGACAGCTACGAAAGGATCGACGTCAGGACGTCACAAGAGAACGCTCACATTCAAGGAAAAGACCTTACGAGCACGATGTCAATCCAGCGTTAATACCAACGAAGCGACGAAAGTCACATCACCCAAACCTCGTGACACAGGAACCGGAAGTGGACAGTAGCGCTCGCCAAATCAATGGAGCACATCCATGAACTTTTGAACGAAGTATCGTTCACCCATTTATTGTTCAACATACTTATGATTGTATTACATGTATTCCAATGATTTATATTGATAACTTATATTATTACACTCATGTTATCTCATCATGCCAACTCTCCTTCAAAGAGTGGATAACCATAATCATTCAACCATAATGCAAAAGGCTTCAACATGTACATAAATATATATATATATTCAATTGATACAATTTTTGCTGATGACCACACATCGTAACTTATATGCATACCGAAGTATCCAACCCTTAGATTTTAACACCAGTAGTCAAAATCTGAAAATAAGGGGGACATTATGTGGAGTAATGATCCCTGATACATACTAAACATATCTATCTCAACCGATGGGGGGAGACATGAATATAGTATGTAGAGTAACGATCCCTGATACATACTAAACATAGCTATCTTAACCGATGGGGGAGACTGGAATATAATCGAACTATAAGTGACCCCAACCAAATTGCCATGGTCATACTCGGAGAGGCCGCGACCTATGAGTTATGCAAGGCTAAACACAAAGGCAGGAGTCTTAGGTAATAATTCCCAGTTCACCCATGGGTCAGTACAGACAAAGAGATGCACTAATGACGGCTACCAGTCATTAGCGATATATAAACCAGACATTAATCTACTCTTCAATCAGTTTCGGTCTTCAGACTAATTGGCAGATGCCAACATCCACCCGCTAAATTAATAAGCGGCGTTCCTGTCTTTCCATCCATCCAAGATTTGATTGATAACATTACTCTTGACTATAAATTGATATTAGATGTGAATAAATGATATACAAGAACTGACTTCATTATTCCACAATAGGTGAACTATTTTCATTTTTCTAGTTGGAGTTATTCTCTGCCAATCATTTGTAACCGTAACCGCGAAAACACGTCGCATTTTTGAAACGACTTGCAAATGTAACTTTGTAACCCTTTTTAAATAATGGGTATCATTATTCTTCATAATCACATACCTACCACTATATTACTAATTTAACCAATCTTATATATGAAACTGGAAATATGGAGCCCGGAGTTCTGCACGGCATATTAAGTGTACGGATTTCCTCCACCACTAAAACTGGCGTGATATAGCCTTAGTTGATAAAAGCGACATTAAACTTCAATCAATCAATCGATCAACTGAGGCTTAATTGTATAAATACAGGTAGCGCGAGAAATATTTACTTAGTTTTTTTTTCCTTTTTGAGAAATTGTCGTAATAAGGTATCGGTATTTGATGTGATGGCACATTTACTTTAGGACAAATAATACCATATTTCATCAAATGCTGTCAAATACTATAATTCATGTTAACATCCGGACAACAAACTAATCGGCAAATTATAAGCCAAACAAGTGGCATAACTCCGTCAGTACTATTCAGAGCGAGCCATAATTAGAAACTGACCTCAGTGTATCAATGATCCACATATTAAATTTCAGTAATCGGATAATCATATTAAGTTGAGTTATCATCCGGACTACAAAATAGTCAGCAAATTCTAAGGCGAACATGGGCATAACTCCGCCAGAAATCGTCGGACCGGATACAAATTTGAACTCGATCGTGACCCATACCAAGTTTCATTACATTATGTCGAATACTATTCAAGTTAACATCCCGAAAACAAAATAATCGGCAATTTCCATGTCGAAAAAGGGGCATAACTCTGTCAAAATGGTCTGACCAAACCCAAATGCGAACCGAACGAACTGACGCCCGGTTCGAACAGGCAGACGGACGGACACCGTTCAATTCTATAGTCTCCCGAAATTATATTCCTGGCAACAATTTTAACAACCAGCATCAAATCCATTCAACACAGCCACTGACACCATATTACATTTATTACATTCGTGTTTCAACGTATCAACACAGCCACTGACACCATATTACATTTATTACATTCGTGTTTCACTCGTATCAACACAGCCACTGACACCATATTACATTTATTACATTCGTGTTTCAACGTATCAACACAGCCACTGACACCATATTACATTTATTACATTCGTGTTTCACTCGTATCAACACAGCCACTGACACCATATTACATTTATTACATTCGTGTTTCACTCGTATCAACACGGGCCACAGGGCTCTTCAACAACATCCAATAACACATACGAACTTCTGTCCAACTGTCCAATACTTAACTAACCTTGGCAGTCAACACCAGCATCCGACCCGTGAGAACAGGTGAATGTCCGCGAATGAGAGCAATTCCATATTGCAGCCTCCTCCCCGGTACATGCGACGTAACGCATCCATATAGGCCCCGTACCGTATCCGTAGGTTGCTCCCATTCTGGAGATGCCTCCTCGAAATCCAAGCGTCTTGCACACGACATATGCATCAGAGTCATCCCACCCGTAATGACACACTGTTCCCCATTGACCGTTCATATAGACCTCAACTCGACCGGATGTTGTTATTGATCCACCAACTAGGCGAAAGTTTTCTGCAACTGATAAAGCACATCAATTGGTCGATGTCACTCGATGTGTCGCAGTTACGACCTCATGTGCACCGATGTGCACCATCACTCTCTGCTTAATATATTAAATGTAATGTTGATGCCCGGTGTATATCGATGTATAGAGTTACTGTCTGCATAATATATTAAATTCAATGTTGATACTCGGTGTATATAGAAGTACATTCTTGCAGTACTGTCTGCATAATGTAATAAATGCAATGTTGATGCCCGGCGTATATCGATGTGCATCATTGCAGTGCTGTATGCATACTATATTAAATTCAATGTCGGTGCCGGTGTATACCGTTGTGCAGGCTCACTGTCTGCATAATACAATAAATGCAATGTTATGATTGTGCCTTGTGTATATTGTTGATGTATATTGAAATGGACTATCGATGAGTTATATTGGAACCATTCATTGGCCAAACGACTGATTCCGTAATGATGGAGTTTTCGTAATATAACCCCATGAGTAATGGTATACAATTATTTGGACAAGTCATTGAATGTTACCAAAGTGCAATTCCTTTATTCTTTAGTGTTTTCTGTAGCTATGTTATACTATATTTGGTGACAGATGTGCACTGTTGAGCTGTCAGCTCTAAAGCCATATTCGTGTTTGTAACGGACATTAGATAGTCTGCTTAACGTACCGTCGCATCAGAACTAAACTGCTTTATCTACATTTTGGCGAAAATATTGGTATATTTCGTTTCGGTGAGGGATTTCCTGTCCGAAAATCACCAGATATCGGTCTACCAAATTTGAAAGCAGAGGTTGTGTAAATCTATTCATCTCAAATAACTTGATTAAAATAACACAGAAATAGCGTGATTTGGGATTTTTGCAGGTTTATATGATTGAAGAACACGAACAACACTTAAGAACAAAAACAGAACAGTTTACACAAATTGTTCTATCTCCAGTTCGTGATTGCACACAAGATATCATATGTTTTGTTTCGAGACTCGTCATATAATAGTATTTTACACCAGCCATCATACCCGCTGTTTAACATCTTCCAAAACAGAATGAGAAGATGTGAACCGGGGGAACCAAACTTTAAACTCGATTTCCCACAAAAATGAAAATATGGTGAGAGAATACTTTAGTTCTGACGCGACGATAGCTTTCTATAATATTGCATGGAAATGTTGGCAATATGTCTATCGGTCGATAGTTATCGAAGTTGTGTTTGTCCACTGATTTATACATTGGAATGGCGCTGGCTATAGTATGTTCACCCTAATTATGTGGTACTATTCCAGGTGCGAACGACCTGTTGATTATATGAGATTATGGAGTGGAAATATAGTGTATCATCTCTGTAACGAGGATAACTGAAACTGTATTTTGTATTCCATCGTGTTACAAGGGAAATTATTTCTCCTCGTGTGGTTGCTGTGATGAGTATACTATTTCCTTCATGTGAAAATATTAAGTTAAAGAGGTCATGGCTGTCGTAAAATTTGAGAATGAATTCATTCCGGAGAAATCGCTGATAACGTGATATGATGAGCTTATTTATTTGAGGGATTTGGCGGCTAAAACTTCATAAGTAAACTCTAGAGAGTTTCAACCGGGAACATTGAACTTGTCAAGCATTCACATATGAGAAAACATACACAGGGAGTGAGCATGTAATATGCAACACTGAAAAGAAAACATCCAGTGATGTGGCACAATGAATTAGAACGTCAAACTTATCAGTAGTAAGGGGGTCTCGTTACATCCACATCTAAAAATAGATTTTTTGGGTCTAAAATTGTTTGTACTAAAATATTCCCAAAAAAAATTTCAAAACCCAAATTTTTTTTTCTCAAAATTTTCAAAAAAAAAATCTCGGTATTACATTTTTTTTAATTATTTGAGTGTAATATCTTTTGTTATTTTTGTTCAACCAAATTTTAAATATTTTTCATGAAATAGCTTTATACCAATTATATGTGTATGGACAGGTCCGAGTCGCTGTAATTTTGGACATTGTGACCATCGGTATGAATGCATACATTCCAGTGTTTATCAATCAGACGCAGTCCATGCATCATATAATTGTCATACCTGAAATAATTTGACACCATTACTCTTACATGAATAATAAAGAGCGTTTATTCTTTACTTCTCTATCGCGATGAAGTTATTGAGTATATGACAGGTGTGTATTATCGCGAATTATTGGAAGTATTGAGATGTACTATGTTGAATCATGAGCGGACGAAGGGGGTAATGTGAAATTACAACCCCAGAATGAACTGACATATTCGATGGAACAAATTTTCAAGTATGTACACGCCACATTGGGGGTAACAATGTCAAAAAGAGTCGCACCTTGGTTTACCAAATGACTTCTATTATATCCCGTTGACAGTTATACTACAACAAAGAACGCAACGACGAAATTGTCAATATTTGGTATTGTTCAATAACCCAATCGACAAGGGATTAATTTCAACATTATCAAGACAGATGTATCCTGAATGTCCTCAGCGTATGGTTCGAGAGTTTTCGGAAGCGACGAGTGAACCGTACGGTTACCTACTGGTGGATTTAAAAGCCGCAACACCGGACACATTACGTCGGCGACAGAATGTACTAAAAGAGGACACGAACCAACATATGGGTGAATGGAATGGCATGAAATATAATCTCCAAAAAGACAGAGAACACCCAGATGAACAGAATGGGATGAAAAAACATACAAAAGACACTGAGACCCAGGGTCAACAGAATGCGATGAAATACGATGACAGAGAACTCCCTGGTCAACAGAAGGGCATAGCATATAATTATATTGTGCCCCAGGGTCACCATAATGACTATACTAACGACATAAGGCCACCTGGTGAGCTCGATGAAATTAATAAGAACAACCGTCAAAACATAGACATTCGAGAAGACACGTCGTACCCTTGTAATGACTGCGGGCTTTTGTTCGAAGATCATTATGATGTTCAGAGACACGTAAAAAACTGGTGTCAAGAAAATAAGTTAAAACGAAAATTAACTGAGGACACGGATGATAGTCAGAATAAGAAAATTAAATTTAAATTGAATGAAGATGAATACTTCAAAAGTTTGTGTGCTGAGAGTAGAGATAAAACACATGAGGAATGGAGTGATAAAGTGGACACGTATAAGGAAAATGGTTCGAAAGAAACAGAAGCAAAAGAACAAGCTGACAAGGACCTTAAAAGTAAAGATATGAAGCACTTTATGAATGGTTATGCTTGGACAATAGTATCGTATCTGCAGCTGCGCAATGGGACTCTGCACAACAGAGTCATGGATAAAGTCGACAAATATATGAATAATGGTTATGGAGAATGTGATGCAGTAAAAATGTCAATATTAAAGTACAAACCGATGCTAGAAAAATTCATGGACGAAATAAATGACACTTCTGACGAAAGTGATGACAATTCGGACGATTAAATTTCAATAAACTTCATCAACATGATATTCTCGTTTTCGTTATATATCTATAAGCGGGGAGAGAGTGAGTGGATTATTGGGAATTGTAGAGTGAGAAACGATACGTAATGATAAAAGGCGCATTAAGTGCCAGAAAATTTGAACTTTAAATATTGTTCTGTGTTCCTTTAATATTCAAAAACACCGGTGCGTTTATTGTTAACATTCATTCATAATGAGTGTATTGTGTTCGTTTAATATTCAAACACCGGTGCGTTTATTGTTAATATTCATTCATAATGAGTGTCTAGTGTTCCTTTAATGATGTCACAGCGTGTGTACATGCAAGACAGTATAACACTATGCCTATGTCTGTATCTGTTGTCACACCGTGAGTGGATTGTCCGCCTTTAATGATGTCATAGCGTGTTAGCATGCAAGACAGTATAACACTATGATTATGTCTGTAGCTGTTGTTGGTAAGATGTGAAATATAAATTTCAAGGTTCAATTCATTCGTGTAGTAATTTCGTATATGTTCAACGCTCTTCATTCGTGCGCTTGTATTGTTAACATTCATTCATTATGAGTGTCCCTTTAGAGTGTCTTGTGTTCCTTTAAGATTCAAACACCAATATTACATCACGTCCCTTGTTTCGTGTCACTTTAACTCCTTGAGTGTATTGCCCCTTCTAATGATGTCATAGCATGGGTACATGTAATACAGTATAACACTATGACTATGTCTGTATCTGTTGTTGGTAAGATGTGAAATATAAATTTCAGTTCATTCGTGTAGTAATTTCGTATATGTTCAACGCTCTTCATTCGTAAGAGTTATTACCAACTGGAAGTTGTACTATTTTTGATGAACATCGGATTTGCTCATCAGACGATAAGCTGACAATATTTACGCATGGTCTAATTAGATTCATGCATAAATGTAAGGTAATTTATGTTATGGTCAAGTTTTTGTTAAGACCATGTTCTAACATAGATCGATAAATAAGTTAAAGGTCATTATATTCCACAGTCAAATCTATTGGTGATCGAATTTGATAACTATTTTATTGGAACAACTAAGAGTATTATTTACGTGAGATCAATGAGTCCAATTATTATAAATAATACATTGCAGGCATCGGTGGATACCCGATTGCCACATTTAGTGATCACGTGATAAACTGATAAAATGTCCAAGTCACGTACTATATGTGTCTCATGACCTGTACGTATTATGTATGCATATTTTTTTGGATAACTAATTATCGCGTTAATGTTAACAATGACACAGTTTATCAACCTTACGTGATAATAACCCGTTAAACAACTAATGTTGTTCAGACAAGATATCGATAATTGAACGAGTCGCACCACATATAACTGTCAACGGGATATAATAGAAGTCATTTGGTAAACCAAGGTGCGACTCTTTTTGACATTGTTACCCCCAATGTGGCGTGTACATACTTGAAAATTTGTTCCATCGAATATGTCAGTTCATTCTGGGGTTGTAATTTCACATTACCCTCTTCGTCCGCTCATGATTCAACATAGTACATCTCAATACTTCCAATAATTCGCGATAATACACACCTGTCATATACTCAATAACTTCATCGCGATAGAGAAGTAAAGAATAAACGCTCTTTATTATTCATGTAAGAGTAATGGTGTCAAATTATTTCAGGTATGACAATTATATGATGCATGGACTGCGTCTGATTGATAAACACTGGAATGTATGCATTCATACCGATGGTCGCAATGTCCAAAATTACAGCGACTCGGACCTGTCCATACACATATAATTGGTATAAAGCTATTTCATGAAAAATATTTAAAATTTGGTTGAACAAAAATAACAAAAGATATTACACTAAAATAATTAAAAAAAATTTAATACCGAGATTATCCGAAACCGAAAACTCATTATAAAATTTTTGAGATTAAAATATTTGTTTTGAAAATTTTGAGAAAAAAAATTTTGGGGTTTGAAATTTTGTTTGGGAATATTTTAGTACACACAATTTTAGACCCAAAAAATCTATTTTTAGATGTGGATGTAACGAGACCCCCTTACTACTCTTATCCCAGTCATAACTCATTTGTTTCACGGTCCAAAAGGGTCGAAAATATATTTAAATATAACGAAATACTCATGTGCTTTGTAACGATCTAGAGAAGTGATAGGGAGTGATATTAACTTTTATTGTGTTTTTCACGAAAACGCTCTTTACTGTTTACCACATCAAAACATCCAGAAACGCTCTTTATTGTCCGGTAAAATTGGAAGTTCCTCGAACAACAAGTAATATGACTACCGCCCAATAGTCAACGAAACGGAGCAATTCTAGGTAACAACACTTGTGCCCAAACTCATTTGTAAATTTTGCAATGAAGTTAAAAAAAATTGACAATATGATAGACCGAACCAAGACAGATATTAATAAACAAGTGAATATCAGGAACATGTTCAACAAATAATTACCTTCACAATTAACAATGGCATTATGTATGTCGTATATGTATGGATATATCCATTTAGTATATTAGATCAGATAATACAGCATACATAGATTGGAGACATGCACCGAAGAAACTCTCTATCTCATTGTCCGGGGAGTGTTAATTAGGCATCATGCATACGTGTGTATATGGCTACTGTTTGCCAGTTAATCAAGACGACATTGGCAGTTAGTTATCCCGCAAATTGTCGTTGTCCTAGTGAGTCTTATAAGTATGTTATAACATGGTGATAATCGTTTTCTTGAAATCGCCTCTCGTCAAGGACTAGTGAATATTTCTCGTATACGATTCTCTATGATGTAATGTACACATCAGTGTATTCCGAATATCATTTCTATTAATAAATGTAAGTTTGGTAGAAAACTTTTATTAACAGTTTAATTTGCATGTTGTTGCTCTTCTTCGCTATGCTATGCTTTAATTGTCAAAGCTGCAGATTAATGCAGAACATGGATATATACATATATACAATGGGGTCACTTACATTATCATCATCATCATCACCATCGACGTCCCCATCGTCATCATCGTCCTCGACATTGTCTCATCATCAGTTTCATCATCATCATCATCACCATCCTCATCATCCTCATCATCATAATCATCATCATTGTCCATCATCATCATCATCATCATTATCGTCATTATCGTCATCGCCGTCGTCATCATCATCGTCATCAGCATCATCGTCGTCGCTAATCATCTTCATCTTGGCATCTTAGTGATTGTCGTCCTGGCAACGTTTATAACGTCATCATCAATATCGTCGTAATTTGTTTTCTCATTTTGTAGATTAGGTACACATGATGTGTGTTCCTTTATACATAAGTATGATGTATACAATCATTAACTTACCCGGACATTCCACCCCAGCATCCCGGGTGTGTTGACAGCTATTTGTTCCCCATCCGTTGTGAGTGCAATCCCACACTGAAGTCTCATTTCCAGCGCATGTGACTTCGTCCAGCCAGATTGGTCCCGTCCCTTGTCCATAGCTTCTGGCAATACCGCCTTGGAAACCAAGAGTCCTGCACACGATAGCTGCATCAGTATTATCCCATCCGTTGTTGCACACCGTTCCCCATTGATCGTTCCTATACACTTCAACTCGACCAGATGCTGTACTATTTCCACCAACTAACCGAATATCGCCTAAAATGGAACACACATGAAGACGTTTAGTATCAAGCAAGTATGTGTATGTATATTTATTTTGTTGCTATTATTTTTGTAATGTGTTGGCCGTACACTCTCATATGTACACATATGTTGTAGATATTGCTAGACATCTACTTCTATTTATAACACGCCAATCAGCCCTCGGCCAATTGAAGCAATCTAATGAGGTTCGGTGACCGACCTTTATTTACTGTAAAATCTTTTAGTCGTCGCCTGTTCTATCAAACGGTCTGTCGTGATCATAACAAAATTCTGTATTATATTCGCGGCGCAGAGCTTGATTGACCAATTATATGCATTCCCGAGCATTCAAACAAATAATTGGTTCAGCGAGGTGATCATTACTAACATGGGCTGTGATACCATGTTTTTCACAACAAGCAAATGGAGGGACCAAGCGAAATGGAAAACAGGAGCGAAACATCATGCCAAAGAAGATATAAACGTTAATAAAATGAAATCAGAACAGTTTGTAATAGCAAATATACTATACTAAATCTTCAGATCGATGGGGTGGTATATTCGGTCGAATTGCATGGGCATTTGCTTTGTCGGGGAAATCTTGAAATTACTATCCTGAACAGTGGCAAATTCAGACCCCCACTCAACAACACAATAAAAAATGCAACCAACGACAGACCGTTGTACAGCACAGGCAACAACTAACAGACATTCAGAATAAAAAGGTCGATAACCGTATCCCATTGGATAACTTGCGTCGGTCGAAAGTGCTGCTTTTGATATTATAAATCCGGCTTCGGATGTATATGTAATACATAGGTTTGAGCGGACCTTTGTGCATTTTATAGATACTTCTGCCCCTTTAATATTTACCAGGGTTCTGGTATAGATACTTCTGCCCCTTTAATATTTACCAGGGTTCTGGTGAGGTATTGTGGCGATATTTTACTATGTAGGCCAATATGTATGTTGTTCAGTTCATACTTTTCGAATATATCTGGCCTCTATCGACATAATACGGCAAGTCGGTAATCGTTTAGAAGTACTAAAAATTCCCCAAATTGTTTTCGGACCTTGGTGAAAATTTCCCCGATTCGTACCCTTTCGTTAGTTAACACGATAACGAGAACCAAATTCAGCTGCTTGACTTCTTATAGAAGAAGATCTGGGCACAAACTTTGTCCAAAATATTGGTTTAGGGGCCATAACTCTGGTAAGCAAGTTGGGACATAAACCTAAATGACTCGAGTCGCTGTAGGTCGGCAAGGTGCATATACATACCAAATTTCAATATTCTATCCTTTAAACTTTCAGAGATATAAGGGTTACAAAATATATTAAGAAGAAGAATAAATAATAGTGAAAAATAAAAAATTGAATAACAATATACTTCCATATTAAAATATGGAAGTATAATAAGGGAATCGCGCGGAATTGATTGGAATGTCGATAGTGTGGTTTATTGACATTTCTGTGTGCAGTTGGAACGCTCTGGTGTGATCCCCACCCATGCCTCGAAATTTGGTGACGCGGGTAGAAAAGTCGTCATATATCGGCCAATTTTGGAGATATCGAGCTAATTTTTGCGTCATTGTGTTCGTATTTGTTGCCCCTTTAATATTTACCAGGGTTCTGGTGAGGTATTGTGGCGATATTTTACTATGTAGGCCAATATGTATGTTGTTCAGTTCATACTTTTCGAATATATCTGGCCTCTATCGACATAATACGGCAAGTCGGTAATCGTTTAGAAGTACTAAAAATTCCCCATCGAATGACACCAAGCACGTGACGATTTATTGAAGGAATTTAAATTCATAGTGCATTTTCTGTAAACTTGAAAAAAGGAAGGGGCCACAATTTCGACATTTGTCAACCGATTCATAAAATTCACTCACGAGGACACTCAGTGCATTTTATAGATACTTCACAACAATTTTGGTTCAAATCGGCGACAAATAAAAAAGACAAATTTTGCCCCTCCCCTAGCTCAGAAAAAAATTGAGCAGACCTTTGCCAAAATTTCCTGGTTTGGTCTTCTGTCTATGTTTAAGACGCTCACATAGACCAAATCCAGCTGTTGCGCTTCGTCTAGGAGAAGATCTGGGCACAAGCACTTTCTACACATGGACTTTATTAGTACATTATTCGATGTGTTATAACTTGGCCATTTCTCAACCGATTTACAAAATTCTTTCACGAGTAGCATTAGTACGTCGTATAGATACACGACAGTAAAAATGGTTGAAATCGGCGACAAAAAAAATTTGACAAATTTTGCACTCCTCCACAGGTCAACAAATTGTTTTCGGACCTTGGTGAAAATTTCCCCGATTCGTACCCTTTCGTTAGTTAACACGATAACGAGAACCAAATTCAGCTGCTTGACTTCTTATAGAAGAAGATCTGGGCACAAACTTTGTCCAAAATATTGGTTTAGGGGCCATAACTCTGGTAAGCAAGTTGGGACATAAACCTAAATGACTCGAGTCGCTGTAGGTCGGCAAGGTGCATATACATACCAAATTTCAATATTCTATCCTTTAAACTTTCAGAGATATAAGGGTTACAAAATATATTAAGAAGAAGAATAAATAATAGTGAAAAATAAAAAATTGAATAACAATATACTTCCATATTAAAATATGGAAGTATAATAAGGGAATCGCGCGGAATTGATTGGAATGTCGATAGTGTGGTTTATTGACATTTCTGTGTGCAGTTGGAACGCTCTGGTGTGATCCCCACCCATGCCTCGAAATTTGGTGACGCGGGTAGAAAAGTCGTCATATATCGGCCAATTTTGGAGATATCGAGCTAATTTTTGCGTCATTGTGTTCGTATTTGTTGCCCCTTTAATATTTACCAGGGTTCTGGTGAGGTATTGTGGCGATATTTTACTATGTAGGCCAATATGTATGTTGTTCAGTTCATACTTTTCGAATATATCTGGCCTCTATCGACATAATACGGCAAGTCGGTAATCGTTTAGAAGTACTAAAAATTCCCCATCGAATGACACCAAGCACGTGACGATTTATTGAAGGAATTTAAATTCATAGTGCATTTTCTGTAAACTTGAAAAAAGGAAGGGGCCACAATTTCGACATTTGTCAACCGATTCATAAAATTCACTCACGAGGACACTCAGTGCATTTTATAGATACTTCACAACAATTTTGGTTCAAATCGGCGACAAATAAAAAAGACAAATTTTGCCCCTCCCCTAGCCCAGAAAAAAATTGAGCAGACCTTTGCCAAAATTTCCTGGTTTGGTCTTCTGTCTATGTTTAAGACGCTCACATAGACCAAATCCAGCTGTTGCGCTTCGTCTAGGAGAAGATCTGGGCACAAGCACTTTCTACACATGGACTTTATTAGTACATTATTCGATGTGTTATAACTTGGCCATTTCTCAACCGATTTACAAAATTCTTTCACGAGTAGCATTAGTACGTCGTATAGATACACGACAGTAAAAATGGTTGAAATCGGCGACAAAAAAAATTTGACAAATTTTGCACTCCTCCACAGGTCAACAAATTGTGTTCGGACCTTGGTGAAAATTTCCCCGATTCGTACCCTTTCGTTAGTTAACACGATAACGAGAACCAAATTCAGCTGCTTGACTTCTTATAGAAGAAGATCTGGGCACAAACTTTGTCCAAAATATTGGTTTAGGGGCCATAACTCTGGTAAGCAAGTTGGGACATAAACCTAAATGACTCGAGTCGCTGTAGGTCGGCAAGGTGCATATACATACCAAATTTCAATATTCTATCCTTTAAACTTTCAGAGATATAAGGGTTACAAAATATATTAAGAAGAAGAATAAATAATAGTGAAAAATAAAAAATTGAATAACAATATACTTCCATATTAAAATATGGAAGTATAATAAGGGAATCGCGCGGAATTGATTGGAATGTCGATAGTGTGGTTTATTGACATTTCTGTGTGCAGTTGGAACGCTCTGTTGTGATCCCCACACATGCCTCGAAATTTGGTGACGCGGGTAGAAAAGTCGTCATATATCGGCCAATTTTGGAGATATCGAGCTAATTTTTGCGTCATTGTGTTCGTATTTGTTGCCCCTTTAATATTTACCAGGGTTCTGGTGAGGTATTGTGGCGATATTTTACTATGTAGGCCAATATGTATGTTGTTCAGTTCATACTTTTCGAATATATCTGGCCTCTATCGACATAATACGGCAAGTCGGTAATCGTTTAGAAGTACTAAAAATTCCCCATCGAATGACACCAAGCACGTGACGATTTATTGAAGGAATTTAAATTCATAGTGCATTTTCTGTAAACTTGAAAAAAGGAAGGGGCCACAATTTCGACATTTGTCAACCGATTCATAAAATTCACTCACGAGGACACTCAGTGCATTTTATAGATACTTCACAACAATTTTGGTTCAAATCGGCGACAAATAAAAAAGACAAATTTTGCCCCTCCCCTAGCCCAGAAAAAAATTGAGCAGACCTTTGCCAAAATTTCCTGGTTTGGTCTTCTGTCTATGTTTAAGACGCTCACATAGACCAAATCCAGCTGTTGCGCTTCGTCTAGGAGAAGATCTGGGCACAAGCACTTTCTACACATGGACTTTATTAGTACATTATTCGATGTGTTATAACTTGGCCATTTCTCAACCGATTTACAAAATTCTTTCACGAGTAGCATTAGTACGTCGTATAGATACACGACAGTAAAAATGGTTGAAATCGGCGACAAAAAAAAATTGACAAATTTTGCACTCCTCCACAGGTCAACAAATTGTTTTCGGACCTTGGTGAAAATTTCCCCGATTCGTACCCTTTCGTTAGTTAACACGATAACGAGAACCAAATTCAGCTGCTTGACTTCTTATAGAAGAAGATCTGGGCACAAACTTTGTCCAAAATATTGGTTTAGGGGCCATAACTCTGGTAAGCAAGTTGGGACATAAACCTAAATGACTCGAGTCGCTGTAGGTCGGCAAGGTGCATATACATACCAAATTTCAATATTCTATCCTTTAAACTTTCAGAGATATAAGGGTTACAAAATATATTAAGAAGAAGAATAAATAATAGTGAAAAATAAAAAATTGAATAACAATATACTTCCATATTAAAATATGGAAGTATAATAAGGGAATCGCGCGGAATTGATTGGAATGTCGATAGTGTGGTTTATTGACATTTCTGTGTGCAGTTGGAACGCTCTGGTGTGATCCCCACCCATGCCTCGAAATTTGGTGACGCGGGTAGAAAAGTCGTCATATATCGGCCAATTTTGGAGATATCGAGCTAATTTTTGCGTCATTGTGTTCGTATTTGTTGCCCCTTTAATATTTACCAGGGTTCTGGTGAGGTATTGTGGCGATATTTTACTATGTAGGCCAATATGTATGTTGTTCAGTTCATACTTTTCGAATATATCTGGCCTCTATCGACATAATACGGCAAGTCGGTAATCGTTTAGAAGTACTAAAAATTCCCCATCGAATGACACCAAGCACGTGACGATTTATTGAAGGAATTTAAATTCATAGTGCATTTTATGTAAACTTGAAAAAAGGAAGGGGCCACAATTTCGACATTTGTCAACCGATTCATAAAATTCACTCACGAGGACACTCAGTGCATTTTATAGATACTTCACAACAATTTTGGTTCAAATTGCTGCTGTTCATACTTTTCGAGATACTGCAACCCCCAGTTTTACACATAAAGGGAGATAACTCTGCAAATCAAGTTAGGACAAAATCCTATATAGCCCGATGCACTACAGCTATCATAGGGCTATAAACATACCAAAATCCAGCGCTCTATCTCTCATACTTCCTGAGATATAAGGGTTATAAAATTGCTTAGTATAATAATAATAAACTAGAGGGTTAAAATTCTGGCCTGCAGAATTTTGATACTTCCATATAAATTCCCCATCCCCGATCACCATCCATAATTTAATCATCTACCCAACCCTATCCAATCCTTACACATAAACCACTCCATAACCCTAATATTGGTAGCCAATCCATAATCATAACCATTTCCACAGCCCTATCCACAGCACTTAACTCTAACCCAATAAAATACCCTTACCAAATACATTGCCCTCATGCAAACCATATCCATAGCCGTACCTTGGACCATTACCATAACTCTTTCAATGAGTTTAGTCATACATACAAGCGTAACCACAACCAAATCCTTTGCATAACTGACACCGTCACAATTTTATCATTAACAATATCCACAATTCTAACCCAATTTATAAACCATATCCTGACCATAACGTTAACATTAAGCCTAACCCTGATCTACACATATCTATAGCCCTATTCTTAATGTGTTATATATTATCAGGGCATAAAATATTAAATATGAGTCAAGAATTCTGTCCGGAAATGATTCTATTGTTATTATTGATTTCATTTCGAATATCTTCTGGTCTAATAATGTGTGGTTGTTTAGCTAACGAACAATAGTGGTTACTGTTACCAGTGACCAGGGCTGTTCTAAAAATAAATCAAGAACTTGTCCCAATTAACATCTCATAATAAAATATTCGAAAAAATTCAACATTAGCTGATAGAAGTCTTACTGGACATGGGTCTTCAATTCATATTTATTATTTTGAACGCACAAAACTATTTCAAAACTTGTTATTTAAAGAGATAATCATATTGTTAACCCTTCACATTAATTTTCCTATGTGTATACAGTCATCCGGGAGTATTTTTCTACATGCTAAGTGAATACATGTAATATCTATCGGTCACTTAATCCTGATTAACTCATTGCGCATTCATTTGAAAAGTAACAAAAAATCATCGAATTTGCACGTGGATAGTACCGACCACATCCAATTTGCTTTATCCCGATTTCTTCATGTATTTCTTTGCAAGATTTACTTGAAGTTGCCAAAAGCCTCGACCAACCGATGCGCGTTCTCCGTTAGACGGATTGCTTTTACACAACAGTCAAACTTCCAGGATGTATATATGGTAAACTGAGGCACATGCTCACGCATTTGACTCACTCCTTCATTAGCCTGCTTCAATTTCGACTTTTGCCATATATCGATGTAGGCTGTGTTCCTATGCATGTACTACGCATTACGCTATATATCGTCGCCACGAGTGGATCCTTTGTTCTGAAACTTAAGCAATCGCACCAGTGTTGGGCGTTGATATCCCCTATCACATCCACTCGTCAGCAAAATTTTATCTCCATATTTTATGTTTTTCAAGACTTTTTGAACTTTTGATTTTTGTTGGAAATTGCCAATATGCACCCACCTGAACACGAGCTTTCCGTTGGTCGGTTTGCTTTGTAAGTAGAGCGGTCAAACTTTAGGATGTTACCAACAATATATCAACGAACCGGCTCCTGCATTACATTGCTCCGTCATTAACCCGGTCGGATTTGGCGAGAAAAATAGCTTAGTGATACAGCACTTAAATATACTTGTTAACATTATAAAGCCTCGCCACTAGCAAACCTGGTACCTTAGCGCAAATTAAGCAGACATCGATAAGTTGCGTTTGGGTACTATCTATCATATCCACTATTCAAAAAATTTTTGTCTCGATGTTTGATTTTTAGACAATTTTTCCCCCTTTGATTTTCGTTGGAATTTGCAAAAAGTCTGAACCGACCGGAAGATCACTCGCTGTTTGACAGTTTGCTATTATAGCAGAGCTATCACACTTTGGGGGCCTACCTACGCGATACCGCAGTACCTGCTCCTGCATTAACCTTGCTCACCAATTAGCCCGTTTGGATTTGGCGCCAAAAATAGGTAATTTTCTTGTACATGCCGTAGACCGGTAACGATTGGGACAAAAAACTTGCCAGTGGTAAAATTCGGTCCGCAACACTCTCCCCATTCGGAATATGCAACAAAAATATTATACCGCTGGACTTGTTTTTTTTTTGTTTTTTTTTTTGCTAAATCTGCCGTTTACATCCGCCACCGGTCAGCCTGGTCTCACCACCCTCGGCCTGGTCTCACCACCCCGACCTGGTATCATTACCCAGCATGGTTTCGTTGCCGCCCCGGTTATGCTTCATCCTCTCCCATGCTCCTTCATTAGCCAAATTATTTAATTTTCGATTTGTTATAACTTGGTCAATTCTGAACCGATTTCCAAAATTCTTTCAGGAGGATCATTAGTACGTCCTATAGATACACGACAGTAAAAGTAGTTGAAATCATCGAAAAAAAATATTTCGAAAATTTTGCCCCCACCCAAACCCCAAAAATATAAGTCCGTTCCTGTTCAAAACTTATTTTCATAGCAAGTTGCTAATAAGTAACTGCATAGAAGCCCTCATATCTGGCTACCTTGAATGTTATAGGCGGACACAGGATATGAAATAAATCGAATTTTGCGAATCATGGGCGACAACTCTGTAGGGAAAGCTCGGACATAAATTGTAAAGCATGGACACAATAGGGCCTACTGAGTTGTACATACGGTCCAAATTTCAAGTTGCTGCTGTTCATACTTTTCGAGATACTGCAACCCCCAGTTTTACACATAAAGGGAGATAACTCTGCAAATCAAGTTAGGACAAAATCCTATATAGCCCGATGCACTACAACTATCATAGGGCTATAAACATACCAAAATCCAGCGCTCTATCTCTCATACTTCCTGAGATATAAGGGTTATAAAATTGCTTAGTATAATAATAATAAACTAGAGGGTTAAAATTCTGGCCTGCAGAATTTTGATACTTCCATATAAATTCCCCATCCCCGATCACCATCCATAATTTAATCATCTACCCAACCCTATCCAATCCTTACACATAAACCACTCCATAACCCTAATATTGGTAGCCAATCCATAATCATAACCATTTCCACAGCCCTATCCACAGCACTTAACTCTAACCCAATAAAATACCCTTACCAAATACATTGCCCTCATGCAAACCATATCCATAGCCGTACCTTGGACCATTACCATAACTCTTTCAATGAGTTTAGTCATACATACAAGCGTAACCACAACCAAATCCTTTGCATAACTGACACCGTCACAATTTTATCATTAACAATATCCACAATTCTAACCCAATTTATAAACCATATCCTGACCATAACGTTAACATTAAGCCTAACCCTGATCTACACATATCTATAGCCCTATTCTTAATGTGTTATATATTATCAGGGCATAAAATATTAAATATGAGTCAAGAATTCTGTCCGGAAATGATTCTATTGTTATTATTGATTTCATTTCGAATATCTTCTGGTCTAATAATGTGTGGTTGTTTAGCTAACGAACAATAGTGGTTACTGTTACCAGTGACCAGGGCTGTTCTAAAAATAAATCAAGAACTTGTCCCAATTAACATCTCATAATAAAATATTCGAAAAAATTCAACATTAGCTGATAGAAGTCTTACTGGACATGGGTCTTCAATTCATATTTATTATTTTGAACGCACAAAACTATTTCAAAACTTGTTATTTAAAGAGATAATCATATTGTTAACCCTTCACATTAATTTTCCTATGTGTATACAGTCATCCGGGAGTATTTTTCTACATGCTAAGTGAATACATGTAATATCTATCGGTCACTTAATCCTGATTAACTCATTGCGCATTCATTTGAAAAGTAACAAAAAATCATCGAATTTGCACGTGGATAGTACCGACCACATCCAATTTGCTTTATCCCGATTTCTTCATGTATTTCTTTGCAAGATTTACTTGAAGTTGCCAAAAGCCTCGACCAACCGATGCGCGTTCTCCGTTAGACGGATTGCTTTTACACAACAGTCAAACTTCCAGGATGTATATATGGTAAACTGAGGCACATGCTCACGCATTTGACTCACTCCTTCATTAGCCTGCTTCAATTTCGACTTTTGCCATATATCGATGTAGGCTGTGTTCCTATGCATGTACTACGCATTACGCTATATATCGTCGCCACGAGTGGATCCTTTGTTCTGAAACTTAAGCAATCGCACCAGTGTTGGGCGTTGATATCCCCTATCACATCCACTCGTCAGCAAAATTTTATCTCCATATTTTATTTTTTTCAAGAATTTTTGAACTTTTGATTTTTGTTGGAAATTGCCAATATGCACCCACCTGAACACGAGCTTTCCGTTGGTCGGTTTGCTTTGTAAGTAGAGCGGTCAAACTTTAGGATGTTACCAACAATATATCAACGAACCGGCTCCTGCATTACATTGCTCCGTCATTAACCCGGTCGGATTTGGCGAGAAAAATAGCTTAGTGATACAGCACTTAAATATACTTGTTAACATTATAAAGCCTCGCCACTAGTAAACCTGGTACCTTAGCGCAAATTAAGCAGACATCGATAAGTTGCGTTTGGGTACTATCTATCATATCCACTATTCAAAAAATTTTTGTCTCGATGTTTGATTTTTAGACAATTTTTCCCCCTTTGATTTTCGTTGGAATTTGCAAAAAGTCTGAACCGACCGGAAGATCACTCGCTGTTTGACAGTTTGCTATTATAGCAGAGCTATCACACTTTGGGGGCCTACCTACGCGATACCGCAGTACCTGCTCCTGCATTAACCTTGCTCACCAATTAGCCCGTTTGGATTTGGCGCCAAAAATAGGTAATTTTCTTGTACATGCCGTAGACCGGTAACGATTGGGACAAAAAACTTGCCAGTGGTAAAATTCGGTCCGCACCACTCTCCCCATTCGGAATATGCAACAAAAATATTATACCGCTGGACTTGTTTTTTGTTTTGTTTTTTTTTTGCTAAATCTGCCGTTTACATCCGCCACCGGTCAGCCTGGTCTCACCACCTTCGGCCTGGTCTCACCACCCCGACCTGGTATCATTACCCAGCATGGTTTCGTCGCCGCCCCGGTTATGCTTCATCCTCTCCCATGCTCCTTCATTAGCCAAATTATTTAATTTTCGATGGTCTGTAACTTGGACATTTCTCAACCGATTTACAAAATTCTTTCAGGAGGATCATTAGTACACCCTATAGATACACGACAGTAAAAATAGTTGAAATCATCGAAAAAAAAAATTGCGAAAATTTTGCCCCCACCCAAACCCCAAAAATATAAGTCCGTTCCTGTTCAAAACTTATTTTCATAGCAAGTTGCTAATAAGTAACTGCATAGAAGCCCTCATATCTGGCTACCTTGAATGTTATAGGCGGACACAGGATATGAAATAAATCGAATTTTGCGAATCATGGGCGACAACTCTGTAGGGAAAGCTCGGACATAAATTGTAAAGCATGGACACAATAGGGCCTACTGAGTTGTACATACGGTCCAAATTTCAAGTTGCTGCTGTTCATACTTTTCGAGATACTGCAACCCCCAGTTTTACACATAAAGGGAGATAACTCTGCAAATCAAGTTAGGACAAAATCCTATATAGCCCGATGCACTACAACTATCATAGGGCTATAAAAATATGGAAGTATAATAAGGGATTCGCACGGAATTGATTGGTATGTCGATAGTATGGTTTATTGACATTTCTGTGTTCAGTTGGAACGTTCTGGTGTGACCCCCACCCTTGCCTCGGAATTAGGTGATGCGTGTAGAAAAGTCGCCATATCTCGGCCAATCTTCGAGATATCGAGCTAATTTTTGCGTCATTGTGTTCGCATTTGATGCCCCTTTAATATTTAGTAGGGTTCTAGTAAGATATTGTGGCGATATTCTACTATATAGACCTATATTAATGCTGTTCAGTACATACATTTCGATTATATCTGGCTTCCATCGACATAATAAGGCAAGTCGGTAATCGTTTAAAAGTATTATAAATTCCCCACCGAATGACACTAAACAATTGACGATTGGTTGAAGGAATTTGAATTCATAGTGCATCTTCTGTAAACTTGAAAAAAATGAAGAGGCCACAATTTCTACATTTTTCAACCGATTCACAAAATTCACTCATAATGTCACTCGGTACATCTTATAGATACTTCACAACAATTTTGGTTCAAATCGGAGACCAAAAAAATATGACAATTTTTGCCCCCTCCCTAATATGGACCAATGTTTTTTTGGATCTTCGTCAAAATTGCACCATTTCGTCTTCTTTCTATGGATAACACGCTCACATAGACCAAATCCAGTTCGCGTGCGTCGTCTAGGAGGAGTTTTGTCCACAAGCACTTTCTCCTCAATCGATGTATGAATACAATTTTCGATGGTCTGTAACTTGGACATTTCTCAACCGATTTACAAAATTCTTTCAGGAGGATCATTAGTACACCCTATAGATACACGACAGTAAAAATAGTTGAAATCATCGAAAAAAAAAATTGCGAAAATTTTGCCCCCACCCAAACCCCAAAAATATAAGTCCGTTCCTGTTCAAAACTTATTTTCATAGCAAGTTGCTAATAAGTAACTGCATAGAAGCCCTCATATCTGGCTACCTTGAATGTTATAGGCGGACACAGGATATGAAATAAATCGAATTTTGCGAATCATGGGCGACAACTCTGTATGGAGGGCTCGGACATAAATTGTAATGCATGGACACAATAGGGCATACTGAGTTGTACATACGGTCCAAATTTCAAGTTGCTGCTATTCATACTTTTCGAGATACTGCAACCCCCAGTTTTACACATAAAGGGAGATAACTCTGCAAATCAAGTTAGGACAAAATCCTATATAGCCCGATGCACTACAACTATCATAGGGCTATAAACATACCAAAATCCAGCGCTCTATCTCACATACTTCCTGAGATATAAGGGTTATAAAATTGCTTAGTATAATAATAATAAATAATATTGGAAAAAAATAATAAATTGAATAACAATATACTTCCATATTAAAATATGGAAGTATAATAAGGGATTCGCACGGAATTGATTGGTATGTCGATAGTATGGTTTATTGACATTTCTGTGTTCAGTTGGAACGTTCTGGTGTGACCCCCACCCTTGCCTCGGAATTAGGTGATGCGTGTAGAAAAGTCGCCATATCTCGGCCAATCTTCGAGATATCGAGCTAATTTTTGCGTCATTGTGTTCGCATTTGATGCCCCTTTAATATTTAGTAGGGTTCTAGTAAGATATTGTGGCGATATTCTACTATATAGACCTATATTAATGCTGTTCAGTACATACATTTCGATTATATCTGGCTTCCATCGACATAATAAGGCAAGTCGGTAATCGTTTAAAAGTATTATAAATTCCCCACCGAATGACACTAAACAATTGACGATTGGTTGAAGGAATTTGAATTCATAGTGCATCTTCTGTAAACTTGAAAAAAATGAAGAGGCCACAATTTCTACATTTTTCAACCGATTCACAAAATTCACTCATAATGTCACTCGGTACATCTTATAGATACTTCACAACAATTTTGGTTCAAATCGGAGACCAAAAAAATATGACAATTTTTGCCCCCTCCCTAATATGGACCAATGTTTTTTTGGATCTTCGTCAAAATTGCACCATTTCGTCTTCTTTCTATGGATAACACGCTCACATAGACCAAATCCAGTTCGCGTGCGTCGTCTAGGAGGAGTTTTGTCCACAAGCACTTTCTCCTCAATCGATGTATGAATACAATTGTCGATGGTCTGTAACTTGGACATTTCTCAACCGATTTACAAAATTCTTTCAGGAGGATCATTAGTACACCCTATAGATACACGACAGTAAAAATAGTTGAAATCATCGAAAAAAAAAATTGCGAAAATTTTGCCCCCACCCAAACCCCAAAAATATAAGTCCGTTCCTGTTCAAAACTTATTTTCATAGCAAGTTGCTAATAAGTAACTGCATAGAAGCCCTCATATCTGGCTACCTTGAATGTTATAGGCGGACACAGGATATGAAATAAATCGAATTTTGCGAATCATGGGCGACAACTCTGTATGGAGGGCTCGGACATAAATTGTAATGCATGGACACAATAGGGCATACTCAGTTGTACATACGGTCCAAATTTCAAGTTGCTGCTATTCATACTTTTCGAGATACTGCAACCCCCAGTTTTACACATAAAGGGAGATAACTCTGCAAATCAAGTTAGGACAAAATCCTATATAGCCCGATGCACTACAACTATCATAGGGCTATAAACATACCAAAATCCAGCGCTCTATCTCACATACTTCCTGAGATATAAGGGTTATAAAATTGCTTAGTATAATAATAATAAATAATATTGGAAAAAAATAATAAATTGAATAACAATATACTTCCATATTAAAATATGGAAGTATAATAAGGGATTCGCACGGAATTGATTGGTATGTCGATAGTATGGTTTATTGACATTTCTGTGTTCAGTTGGAACGTTCTGATGTGACCCCCACCCTTGCCTCGGAATTAGGTGATGCGTGTAGAAAAGTCGCCATATCTCGGCCAATCTTCGAGATATCGAGCTAATTTTTGCGTCATTGTGTTCGCATTTGATGCCCCTTTAATATTTAGTAGGGTTCTAGTAAGATATTGTGGCGATATTCTACTATATAGACCTATATTAATGCTGTTCAGTACATACATTTCGATTATATCTGGCTTCCATCGACATAATAAGGCAAGTCGGTAATCGTTTAAAAGTATTATAAATTCCCCACCGAATGACACTAAACAATTGACGATTGGTTGAAGGAATTTGAATTCATAGTGCATCTTCTGTAAACTTGAAAAAAATGAAGAGGCCACAATTTCTACATTTTTCAACCGATTCACAAAATTCACTCATAATGTCACTCGGTACATCTTATAGATACTTCACAACAATTTTGGTTCAAATCGGAGACCAAAAAAATATGACAATTTTTGCCCCCTCCCTAATATGGACCAATGTTTTTTTGGATCTTCGTCAAAATTGCACCATTTCGTCTTCTTTCTATGGATAACACGCTCACATAGACCAAATCCAGTTCGCGTGCGTCGTCTAGGAGGAGTTTTGTCCACAAGCACTTTCTCCTCAATCGATGTATGAATACAATTTTCGATGGTCTGTAACTTGGACATTTCTCAACCGATTTACAAAATTCTTTCAGGAGGATCATTAGTACACCCTATAGATACACGACAGTAAAAATAGTTGAAATCATCGAAAAAAAAAATTGCGAAAATTTTGCCCCCACCCAAACCCCAAAAATATAAGTCCGTTCCTGTTCAAAACTTATTTTCATAGCAAGTTGCTAATAAGTAACTGCATAGAAGCCCTCATATCTGGCTACCTTGAATGTTATAGGCGGACACAGGATATGAAATAAATCGAATTTTGCGAATCATGGGCGACAACTCTGTATGGAGGGCTCGGACATAAATTGTAATGCATGGACACAATAGGGCATACTGAGTTGTACATACGGTCCAAATTTCAAGTTGCTGCTATTCATACTTTTCGAGATACTGCAACCCCCAGTTTTACACATAAAGGGAGATAACTCTGCAAATCAAGTTAGGACAAAATCCTATATAGCCCGATGCACTACAACTATCATAGGGCTATAAACATACCAAAATCCAGCGCTCTATCTCACATACTTCCTGAGATATAAGGGTTATAAAATTGCTTAGTATAATAATAATAAATAATATTGGAAAAAAATAATAAATTGAATAACAATATACTTCCATATTAAAATATGGAAGTATAATAAGGGATTCGCACGGAATTGATTGGTATGTCGATAGTATGGTTTATTGACATTTCTGTGTTCAGTTGGAACGTTCTGGTGTGACCCCCACCCTTGCCTCGGAATTAGGTGATGCGTGTAGAAAAGTCGCCATATCTCGGCCAATCTTCGAGATATCGAGCTAATTTTTGCGTCATTGTGTTCGCATTTGATGCCCCTTTAATATTTAGTAGGGTTCTAGTAAGATATTGTGGCGATATTCTACTATATAGACCTATATTAATGCTGTTCAGTACATACATTTCGATTATATCTGGCTTCCATCGACATAATAAGGCAAGTCGGTAATCGTTTAAAAGTATTATAAATTCCCCACCGAATGACACTAAACAATTGACGATTGGTTGAAGGAATTTGAATTCATAGTGCATCTTCTGTAAACTTGAAAAAAATGAAGAGGCCACAATTTCTACATTTTTCAACCGATTCACAAAATTCACTCATAATGTCACTCGGTACATCTTATAGATACTTCACAACAATTTTGGTTCAAATCGGAGACCAAAAAAATATGACAATTTTTGCCCCCTCCCTAATATGGACCAATGTTTTTTTGGATCTTCGTCAAAATTGCACCATTTCGTCTTCTTTCTATGGATAACACGCTCACATAGACCAAATCCAGTTCGCGTGCGTCGTCTAGGAGGAGTTTTGTCCACAAGCACTTTCTCCTCAATCGATGTATGAATACAATTTTCGATGGTCTGTAACTTGGACATTTCTCAACCGATTTACAAAATTCTTTCAGGAGGATCATTAGTACACCCTATAGATACACGACAGTAAAAATAGTTGAAATCATCGAAAAAAAAAATTGCGAAAATTTTGCCCCCACCCAAACCCCAAAAATATAAGTCCGTTCCTGTTCAAAACTTATTTTCATAGCAAGTTGCTAATAAGTAACTGCATAGAAGCCCTCATATCTGGCTACCTTGAATGTTATAGGCGGACACAGGATATGAAATAAATCGAATTTTGCGAATCATGGGCGACAACTCTGTATGGAGGGCTCGGACATAAATCGTAATGCATGGACACAATATGGCATACTGAGTTGTACATACGGTCCAAATTTCAAGTTGCTGCTATTCATACTTTTCGAGATACTGCAACCCCCAGTTTTACACATAAAGGGAGATAACTCTGCAAATCAAGTTAGGACAAAATCCTATATAGCCCGATGCACTACAACTATCATAGGGCTATAAACATACCAAAATCCAGCGCTCTATCTCACATACTTCCTGAGATATAAGGGTTATAAAATTGCTTAGTATAATAATAATAAATAATATTGGAAAAAAATAATAAATTGAATAACAATATACTTCCATATTAAAATATGGAAGTATAATAAGGGATTCGCACGGAATTGATTGGTATGTCGATAGTATGGTTTATTGACATTTCTGTGTTCAGTTGGAACGTTCTGGTGTGACCCCCACCCTTGCCTCGGAATTAGGTGATGCGTGTAGAAAAGTCGCCATATCTCGGCCAATCTTCGAGATATCGAGCTAATTTTTGCGTCATTGTGTTCGCATTTGATGCCCCTTTAATATTTAGTAGGGTTCTAGTAAGATATTGTGGCGATATTCTACTATATAGACCTATATTAATGCTGTTCAGTACATACATTTCGATTATATCTGGCTTCCATCGACATAATAAGGCAAGTCGGTAATCGTTTAAAAGTATTATAAATTCCCCACCGAATGACACTAAACAATTGACGATTGGTTGAAGGAATTTGAATTCATAGTGCATCTTCTGTAAACTTGAAAAAAATGAAGAGGCCACAATTTCTACATTTTTCAACCGATTCACAAAATTCACTCATAATGTCACTCGGTACATCTTATAGATACTTCACAACAATTTTGGTTCAAATCGGAGACCAAAAAAATATGACAATTTTTGCCCCCTCCCTAATATGGACCAATGTTTTTTTGGATCTTCGTCAAAATTGCACCATTTCGTCTTCTTTCTATGGATAACACGCTCACATAGACCAAATCCAGTTCGCGTGCGTCGTCTAGGAGGAGTTTTGTCCACAAGCACTTTCTCCTCAATCGATGTATGAATACAATTTTCGATGGTCTGTAACTTGGACATTTCTCAACCGATTTACAAAATTCTTTCAGGAGGATCATTAGTACACCCTATAGATACACGACAGTAAAAATAGTTGAAATCATCGAAAAAAAAAATTGCGAAAATTTTGCCCCCACCCAAACCCCAAAAATATAAGTCCGTTCCTGTTCAAAACTTATTTTCATAGCAAGTTGCTAATAAGTAACTGCATAGAAGCCCTCATATCTGGCTACCTTGAATGTTATAGGCGGACACAGGATATGAAATAAATCGAATTTTGCGAATCATGGGCGACAACTCTGTATGGAGGGCTCGGACATAAATTGTAATGCATGGACACAATAGGGCATACTGAGTTGTACATACGGTCCAAATTTCAAGTTGCTGCTATTCATACTTTTCGAGATACTGCAACCCCCAGTTTTACACATAAAGGGAGATAACTCTGCAAATCAAGTTAGGACAAAATCCTATATAGCCCGATGCACTACAACTATCATAGGGCTATAAACATACCAAAATCCAGCGCTCTATCTCACATACTTCCTGAGATATAAGGGTTATAAAATTGCTTAGTATAATAATAATAAATAATATTGGAAAAAAATAATAAATTGAATAACAATATACTTCCATATTAAAATATGGAAGTATAATAAGGGATTCGCACGGAATTGATTGGTATGTCGATAGTATGGTTTATTGACATTTCTGTGTTCAGTTGGAACGTTCTGGTGTGACCCCCACCCTTGCCTCGGAATTAGGTGATGCGTGTAGAAAAGTCGCCATATCTCGGCCAATCTTCGAGATATCGAGCTAATTTTTGCGTCATTGTGTTCGCATTTGATGCCCCTTTAATATTTAGTAGGGTTCTAGTAAGATATTGTGGCGATATTCTACTATATAGACCTATATTAATGCTGTTCAGTACATACATTTCGATTATATCTGGCTTCCATCGACATAATAAGGCAAGTCGGTAATCGTTTAAAAGTATTATAAATTCCCCACCGAATGACACTAAACAATTGACGATTGGTTGAAGGAATTTGAATTCATAGTGCATCTTCTGTAAACTTGAAAAAAATGAAGAGGCCACAATTTCTACATTTTTCAACCGATTCACAAAATTCACTCATAATGTCACTCGGTACATCTTATAGATACTTCACAACAATTTTGG
Source organism: Siphonodentalium dalli (assembly GCA_032622095.1). NCBI lineage: Eukaryota > Metazoa > Mollusca > Scaphopoda > Gadilida > Siphonodentaliidae > Siphonodentalium > Siphonodentalium dalli. The sequence continues at coordinate 4,614,612 of CP136061.1, forward strand.
TTCAAATCGGAGACCAAAAAAATATGACAATTTTTGCCCCCTCCCTAATATGGACCAATGTTTTTTTGGATCTTCGTCAAAATTGCACCATTTCGTCTTCTTTCTATGGATAACACGCTCACATAGACCAAATCCAGTTCGCGTGCGTCGTCTAGGAGGAGTTTTGTCCACAAGCACTTTCTCCTCAATCGATGTATGAATACAATTTCCGATGGTCTGTAACTTGGACATTTCTCAACCGATTTACAAAATTCTTTCAGGAGGATCATTAGTACACCCTATAGATACACGACAGTAAAAATAGTTGAAATCATCGAAAAAAAAAATTGCGAAAATTTTGCCCCCACCCAAACCCCAAAAATATAAGTCCGTTCCTGTTCAAAACTTATTTTCATAGCAAGTTGCTAATAAGTAACTGCATAGAAGCCCTCATATCTGGCTACCTTGAATGTTATAGGCGGACACAGGATATGAAATAAATCGAATTTTGCGAATCATGGGCGACAACTCTGTATGGAGGGCTCGGACATAAATTGTAATGCATGGACACAATAGGGCATACTGAGTTGTACATACGGTCCAAATTTCAAGTTGCTGCTATTCATACTTTTCGAGATACTGCAACCCCCAGTTTTACACATAAAGGGAGATAACTCTGCAAATCAAGTTAGGACAAAATCCTATATAGCCCGATGCACTACAACTATCATAGGGCTATAAACATACCAAAATCCAGCGCTCTATCTCACATACTTCCTGAGATATAAGGGTTATAAAATTGCTTAGTATAATAATAATAAATAATATTGGAAAAAAATAATAAATTGAATAACAATATACTTCCATATTAAAATATGGAAGTATAATAAGGGATTCGCACGGAATTGATTGGTATGTCGATAGTATGGTTTATTGACATTTCTGTGTTCAGTTGGAACGTTCTGGTGTGACCCCCACCCTTGCCTCGGAATTAGGTGATGCGTGTAGAAAAGTCGCCATATCTCGGCCAATCTTCGAGATATCGAGCTAATTTTTGCGTCATTGTGTTCGCATTTGATGCCCCTTTAATATTTAGTAGGGTTCTAGTAAGATATTGTGGCGATATTCTACTATATAGACCTATATTAATGCTGTTCAGTACATACATTTCGATTATATCTGGCTTCCATCGACATAATAAGGCAAGTCGGTAATCGTTTAAAAGTATTATAAATTCCCCACCGAATGACACTAAACAATTGACGATTGGTTGAAGGAATTTGAATTCATAGTGCATCTTCTGTAAACTTGAAAAAAATGAAGAGGCCACAATTTCTACATTTTTCAACCGATTCACAAAATTCACTCATAATGTCACTCGGTACATCTTATAGATACTTCACAACAATTTTGGTTCAAATCGGAGACCAAAAAAATATGACAATTTTTGCCCCCTCCCTAATATGGACCAATGTTTTTTTGGATCTTCGTCAAAATTGCACCATTTCGTCTTCTTTCTATGGATAACACGCTCCCATAGACCAAATCCAGTTCGCGTGCGTCGTCTAGGAGGAGTTTTGTCCACAAGCACTTTCTCCTCAATCGATGTATGAATACAATTTTCGATGGTCTGTAACTTGGACATTTCTCAACCGATTTACAAAATTCTTTCAGGAGGATCATTAGTACACCCTATAGATACACGACAGTAAAAATAGTTGAAATCATCGAAAAAAAAAATTGCGAAAATTTTGCCCCCACCCAAACCCCAAAAATATAAGTCCGTTCCTGTTCAAAACTTATTTTCATAGCAAGTTGCTAATAAGTAACTGCATAGAAGCCCTCATATCTGGCTACCTTGAATGTTATAGGCGGACACAGGATATGAAATAAATCGAATTTTGCGAATCATGGGCGACAACTCTGTATGGAGGGCTCGGACATAAATTGTAATGCATGGACACAATAGGGCATACTGAGTTGTACATACGGTCCAAATTTCAAGTTGCTGCTATTCATACTTTTCGAGATACTGCAACCCCCAGTTTTACACATAAAGGGAGATAACTCTGCAAATCAAGTTAGGACAAAATCCTATATAGCCCGATGCACTACAACTATCATAGGGCTATAAACATACCAAAATCCAGCGCTCTATCTCACATACTTCCTGAGATATAAGGGTTATAAAATTGCTTAGTATAATAATAATAAATAATATTGGAAAAAAATAATAAATTGAATAACAATATACTTCCATATTAAAATATGGAAGTATAATAAGGGATTCGCACGGAATTGATTGGTATGTCGATAGTATGGTTTATTGACATTTCTGTGTTCAGTTGGAACGTTCTGGTGTGACCCCCACCCTTGCCTCGGAATTAGGTGATGCGTGTAGAAAAGTCGCCATATCTCGGCCAATCTTCGAGATATCGAGCTAATTTTTGCGTCATTGTGTTCGCATTTGATGCCCCTTTAATATTTAGTAGGGTTCTAGTAAGATATTGTGGCGATATTCTACTATATAGACCTATATTAATGCTGTTCAGTACATACATTTCGATTATATCTGGCTTCCATCGACATAATAAGGCAAGTCGGTAATCGTTTAAAAGTATTATAAATTCCCCACCGAATGACACTAAACAATTGACGATTGGTTGAAGGAATTTGAATTCATAGTGCATCTTCTGTAAACTTGAAAAAAATGAAGAGGCCACAATTTCTACATTTTTCAACCGATTCACAAAATTCACTCATAATGTCACTCGGTACATCTTATAGATACTTCACAACAATTTTGGTTCAAATCGGAGACCAAAAAAATATGACAATTTTTGCCCCCTCCCTAATATGGACCAATGTTTTTTTGGATCTTCGTCAAAATTGCACCATTTCGTCTTCTTTCTATGGATAACACGCTCACATAGACCAAATCCAGTTCGCGTGCGTCGTCTAGGAGGAGTTTTGTCCACAAGCACTTTCTCCTCAATCGATGTATGAATACAATTTTCGATGGTCTGTAACTTGGACATTTCTCAACCGATTTACAAAATTCTTTCAGGAGGATCATTAGTACACCCTATAGATACACGACAGTAAAAATAGTTGAAATCATCGAAAAAAAAAATTGCGAAAATTTTGCCCCCACCCAAACCCCAAAAATATAAGTCCGTTCCTGTTCAAAACTTATTTTCATAGCAAGTTGCTAATAAGTAACTGCATAGAAGCCCTCATATCTGGCTACCTTGAATGTTATAGGCGGACACAGGATATGAAATAAATCGAATTTTGCGAATCATGGGCGACAACTCTGTATGGAGGGCTCGGACATAAATTGTAATGCATGGACACAATAGGGCATACTGAGTTGTACATACGGTCCAAATTTCAAGTTGCTGCTATTCATACTTTTCGAGATACTGCAACCCCCAGTTTTACACATAAAGGGAGATAACTCTGCAAATCAAGTTAGGACAAAATCCTATATAGCCCGATGCACTACAACTATCATAGGGCTATAAACATACCAAAATCCAGCGCTCTATCTCACATACTTCCTGAGATATAAGGGTTATAAAATTGCTTAGTATAATAATAATAAATAATATTGGAAAAAAATAATAAATTGAATAACAATATACTTCCATATTAAAATATGGAAGTATAATAAGGGATTCGCACGGAATTGATTGGTATGTCGATAGTATGGTTTATTGACATTTCTGTGTTCAGTTGGAACGTTCTGGTGTGACCCCCACCCTTGCCTCGGAATTAGGTGATGCGTGTAGAAAAGTCGCCATATCTCGGCCAATCTTCGAGATATCGAGCTAATTTTTGCGTCATTGTGTTCGCATTTGATGCCCCTTTAATATTTAGTAGGGTTCTAGTAAGATATTGTGGCGATATTCTACTATATAGACCTATATTAATGCTGTTCAGTACATACATTTCGATTATATCTGGCTTCCATCGACATAATAAGGCAAGTCGGTAATCGTTTAAAAGTATTATAAATTCCCCACCGAATGACACTAAACAATTGACGATTGGTTGAAGGAATTTGAATTCATAGTGCATCTTCTGTAAACTTGAAAAAAATGAAGAGGCCACAATTTCTACATTTTTCAACCGATTCACAAAATTCACTCATAATGTCACTCGGTACATCTTATAGATACTTCACAACAATTTTGGTTCAAATCGGAGACCAAAAAAATATGACAATTTTTGCCCCCTCCCTAATATGGACCAATGTTTTTTTGGATCTTCGTCAAAATTGCACCATTTCGTCTTCTTTCTATGGATAACACGCTCACATAGACCAAATCCAGTTCGCGTGCGTCGTCTAGGAGGAGTTTTGTCCACAAGCACTTTCTCCTCAATCGATGTATGAATACAATTTTCGATGGTCTGTAACTTGGACATTTCTCAACCGATTTACAAAATTCTTTCAGGAGGATCATTAGTACACCCTATAGATACACGACAGTAAAAATAGTTGAAATCATCGAAAAAAAAAATTGCGAAAATTTTGCCCCCACCCAAACCCCAAAAATATAAGTCCGTTCCTGTTCAAAACTTATTTTCATAGCAAGTTGCTAATAAGTAACTGCATAGAAGCCCTCATATCTGGCTACCTTGAATGTTATAGGCGGACACAGGATATGAAATAAATCGAATTTTGCGAATCATGGGCGACAACTCTGTATGGAGGGCTCGGACATAAATTGTAATGCATGGACACAATAGGGCATACTGAGTTGTACATACGGTCCAAATTTCAAGTTGCTGCTATTCATACTTTTCGAGATACTGCAACCCCCAGTTTTACACATAAAGGGAGATAACTCTACAAATCAAGTTAGGACAAAATCCTATATAGCCCGATGCACTACAACTATCATAGGGCTATAAACATACCAAAATCCAGCGCTCTATCTCACATACTTCCTGAGATATAAGGGTTATAAAATTGCTTAGTATAATAATAATAAATAATATTGGAAAAAAATAATAAATTGAATAACAATATACTTCCATATTAAAATATGGAAGTATAATAAGGGATTCGCACGGAATTGATTGGTATGTCGATAGTATGGTTTATTGACATTTCTGTGTTCAGTTGGAACGTTCTGGTGTGACCCCCACCCTTGCCTCGGAATTAGGTGATGCGTGTAGAAAAGTCGCCATATCTCGGCCAATCTTCGAGATATCGAGCTAATTTTTGCGTCATTGTGTTCGCATTTGATGCCCCTTTAATATTTAGTAGGGTTCTAGTAAGATATTGTGGCGATATTCTACTATATAGACCTATATTAATGCTGTTCAGTACATACATTTCGATTATATCTGGCTTCCATCGACATAATAAGGCAAGTCGGTAATCGTTTAAAAGTATTATAAATTCCCCACCGAATGACACTAAACAATTGACGATTGGTTGAAGGAATTTGAATTCATAGTGCATCTTCTGTAAACTTGAAAAAAATGAAGAGGCCACAATTTCTACATTTTTCAACCGATTCACAAAATTCACTCATAATGTCACTCGGTACATCTTATAGATACTTCACAACAATTTTGGTTCAAATCGGAGACCAAAAAAATATGACAATTTTTGCCCCCTCCCTAATATGGACCAATGTTTTTTTGGATCTTCGTCAAAATTGCACCATTTCGTCTTCTTTCTATGGATAACACGCTCACATAGACCAAATCCAGTTCGCGTGCGTCGTCTAGGAGGAGTTTTGTCCACAAGCACTTTCTCCTCAATCGATGTATGAATACAATTTTCGATGGTCTGTAACTTGGACATTTCTCAACCGATTTACAAAATTCTTTCAGGAGGATCATTAGTACACCCTATAGATACACGACAGTAAAAATAGTTGAAATCATCGAAAAAAAAAATTGCGAAAATTTTGCCCCCACCCAAACCCCAAAAATATAAGTCCGTTCCTGTTCAAAACTTATTTTCATAGCAAGTTGCTAATAAGTAACTGCATAGAAGCCCTCATATCTGGCTACCTTGAATGTTATAGGCGGACACAGGATATGAAATAAATCGAATTTTGCGAATCATGGGCGACAACTCTGTATGGAGGGCTCGGACATAAATTGTAATGCATGGACACAATAGGGCATACTGAGTTGTACATACGGTCCAAATTTCAAGTTGCTGCTATTCATACTTTTCGAGATACTGCAACCCCCAGTTTTACACATAAAGGGAGATAACTCTGCAAATCAAGTTAGGACAAAATCCTATATAGCCCGATGCACTACAACTATCATAGGGCTATAAACATACCAAAATCCAGCGCTCTATCTCACATACTTCCTGAGATATAAGGGTTATAAAATTGCTTAGTATAATAATAATAAATAATATTGGAAAAAAATAATAAATTGAATAACAATATACTTCCATATTAAAATATGGAAGTATAATAAGGGATTCGCACGGAATTGATTGGTATGTCGATAGTATGGTTTATTGACATTTCTGTGTTCAGTTGGAACGTTCTGGTGTGACCCCCACCCTTGCCTCGGAATTAGGTGATGCGTGTAGAAAAGTCGCCATATCTCGGCCAATCTTCGAGATATCGAGCTAATTTTTGCGTCATTGTGTTCGCATTTGATGCCCCTTTAATATTTAGTAGGGTTCTAGTAAGATATTGTGGCGATATTCTACTATATAGACCTATATTAATGCTGTTCAGTACATACATTTCGATTATATCTGGCTTCCATCGACATAATAAGGCAAGTCGGTAATCGTTTAAAAGTATTATAAATTCCCCACCGAATGACACTAAACAATTGACGATTGGTTGAAGGAATTTGAATTCATAGTGCATCTTCTGTAAACTTGAAAAAAATGAAGAGGCCACAATTTCTACATTTTTCAACCGATTCACAAAATTCACTCATAATGTCACTCGGTACATCTTATAGATACTTCACAACAATTTTGGTTCAAATCGGAGACCAAAAAAATATGACAATTTTTGCCCCCTCCCTAATATGGACCAATGTTTTTTTGGATCTTCGTCAAAATTGCACCATTTCGTCTTCTTTCTATGGATAACACGCTCACATAGACCAAATCCAGTTCGCGTGCGTCGTCTAGGAGGAGTTTTGTCCACAAGCACTTTCTCCTCAATCGATGTATGAATACAATTTTCGATGGTCTGTAACTTGGACATTTCTCAACCGATTTACAAAATTCTTTCAGGAGGATCATTAGTACACCCTATAGATACACGACAGTAAAAATAGTTGAAATCATCGAAAAAAAAAATTGCGAAAATTTTGCCCCCACCCAAACCCCAAAAATATAAGTCCGTTCCTGTTCAAAACTTATTTTCATAGCAAGTTGCTAATAAGTAACTGCATAGAAGCCCTCATATCTGGCTACCTTGAATGTTATAGGCGGACACAGGATATGAAATAAATCGAATTTTGCGAATCATGGGCGACAACTCTGTATGGAGGGCTCGGACATAAATTGTAATGCATGGACACAATAGGGCATACTGAGTTGTACATACGGTCCAAATTTCAAGTTGCTGCTATTCATACTTTTCGAGATACTGCAACCCCCAGTTTTACACATAAAGGGAGATAACTCTGCAAATCAAGTTAGGACAAAATCCTATATAGCCCGATGCACTACAACTATCATAGGGCTATAAACATACCAAAATCCAGCGCTCTATCTCACATACTTCCTGAGATATAAGGGTTATAAAATTGCTTAGTATAATAATAATAAATAATATTGGAAAAAAATAATAAATTGAATAACAATATACTTCCATATTAAAATATGGAAGTATAATAAGGGATTCGCACGGAATTGATTGGTATGTCGATAGTATGGTTTATTGACATTTCTGTGTTCAGTTGGAACGTTCTGGTGTGACCCCCACCCTTGCCTCGGAATTAGGTGATGCGTGTAGAAAAGTCGCCATATCTCGGCCAATCTTCGAGATATCGAGCTAATTTTTGCGTCATTGTGTTCGCATTTGATGCCCCTTTAATATTTAGTAGGGTTCTAGTAAGATATTGTGGCGATATTCTACTATATAGACCTATATTAATGCTGTTCAGTACATACATTTCGATTATATCTGGCTTCCATCGACATAATAAGGCAAGTCGGTAATCGTTTAAAAGTATTATAAATTCCCCACCGAATGACACTAAACAATTGACGATTGGTTGAAGGAATTTGAATTCATAGTGCATCTTCTGTAAACTTGTAAAAAATGAAGAGGCCACAATTTCTACATTTTTCAACCGATTCACAAAATTCACTCATAATGTCACTCGGTACATCTTATAGATACTTCACAACAATTTTGGTTCAAATCGGAGACCAAAAAAATATGACAATTTTTGCCCCCTCCCTAATATGGACCAATGTTTTTTTGGATCTTCGTCAAAATTGCACCATTTCGTCTTCTTTCTATGGATAACACGCTCACATAGACCAAATCCAGTTCGCGTGCGTCGTCTAGGAGGAGTTTTGTCCACAAGCACTTTCTCCTCAATCGATGTATGAATACAATTTTCGATGGTCTGTAACTTGGACATTTCTCAACCGATTTACAAAATTCTTTCAGGAGGATCATTAGTACACCCTATAGATACACGACAGTAAAAATAGTTGAAATCATCGAAAAAAAAAATTGCGAAAATTTTGCCCCCACCCAAACCCCAAAAATATAAGTCCGTTCCTGTTCAAAACTTATTTTCATAGCAAGTTGCTAATAAGTAACTGCATAGAAGCCCTCATATCTGGCTACCTTGAATGTTATAGGCGGACACAGGATATGAAATAAATCGAATTTTGCGAATCATGGGCGACAACTCTGTATGGAGGGCTCGGACATAAATTGTAATGCATGGACACAATAGGGCATACTGAGTTGTACATACGGTCCAAATTTCAAGTTGCTGCTATTCATACTTTTCGAGATACTGCAACCCCCAGTTTTACACATAAAGGGAGATAACTCTGCAAATCAAGTTAGGACAAAATCCTATATAGCCCGATGCACTACAACTATCATAGGGCTATAAACATACCAAAATCCAGCGCTCTATCTCACATACTTCCTGAGATATAAGGGTTATAAAATTGCTTAGTATAATAATAATAAATAATATTGGAAAAAAATAATAAATTGAATAACAATATACTTCCATATTAAAATATGGAAGTATAATAAGGGATTCGCACGGAATTGATTGGTATGTCGATAGTATGGTTTATTGACATTTCTGTGTTCAGTTGGAACGTTCTGGTGTGACCCCCACCCTTGCCTCGGAATTAGGTGATGCGTGTAGAAAAGTCGCCATATCTCGGCCAATCTTCGAGATATCGAGCTAATTTTTGCGTCATTGTGTTCGCATTTGATGCCCCTTTAATATTTAGTAGGGTTCTAGTAAGATATTGTGGCGATATTCTACTATATAGACCTATATTAATGCTGTTCAGTACATACATTTCGATTATATCTGGCTTCCATCGACATAATAAGGCAAGTCGGTAATCGTTTAAAAGTATTATAAATTCCCCACCGAATGACACTAAACAATTGACGATTGGTTGAAGGAATTTGAATTCATAGTGCATCTTCTGTAAACTTGAAAAAAATGAAGAGGCCACAATTTCTACATTTTTCAACCGATTCACAAAATTCACTCATAATGTCACTCGGTACATCTTATAGATACTTCACAACAATTTTGGTTCAAATCGGAGACCAAAAAAATATGACAATTTTTGCCCCCTCCCTAATATGGACCAATGTTTTTTTGGATCTTCGTCAAAATTGCACCATTTCGTCTTCTTTCTATGGATAACACGCTCACATAGACCAAATCCAGTTCGCGTGCGTCGTCTAGGAGGAGTTTTGTCCACAAGCACTTTCTCCTCAATCGATGTATGAATACAATTTTCGATGGTCTGTAACTTGGACATTTCTCAACCGATTTACAAAATTCTTTCAGGAGGATCATTAGTACACCCTATAGATACACGACAGTAAAAATAGTTGAAATCATCGAAAAAAAAAATTGCGAAAATTTTGCCCCCACCCAAACCCCAAAAATATAAGTCCGTTCCTGTTCAAAACTTATTTTCATAGCAAGTTGCTAATAAGTAACTGCATAGAAGCCCTCATATCTGGCTACCTTGAATGTTATAGGCGGACACAGGATATGAAATAAATCGAATTTTGCGAATCATGGGCGACAACTCTGTATGGAGGGCTCGGACATAAATTGTAATGCATGGACACAATAGGGCATACTGAGTTGTACATACGGTCCAAATTTCAAGTTGCTGCTATTCATACTTTTCGAGATACTGCAACCCCCAGTTTTACACATAAAGGGAGATAACTCTGCAAATCAAGTTAGGACAAAATCCTATATAGCCCGATGCACTACAACTATCATAGGGCTATAAACATACCAAAATCCAGCGCTCTATCTCACATACTTCCTGAGATATAAGGGTTATAAAATTGCTTAGTATAATAATAATAAATAATATTGGAAAAAAATAATAAATTGAATAACAATATACTTCCATATTAAAATATGGAAGTATAATAAGGGATTCGCACGGAATTGATTGGTATGTCGATAGTATGGTTTATTGACATTTCTGTGTTCAGTTGGAACGTTCTGGTGTGACCCCCACCCTTGCCTCGGAATTAGGTGATGCGTGTAGAAAAGTCGCCATATCTCGGCCAATCTTCGAGATATCGAGCTAATTTTTGCGTCATTGTGTTCGCATTTGATGCCCCTTTAATATTTAGTAGGGTTCTAGTAAGATATTGTGGCGATATTCTACTATATAGACCTATATTAATGCTGTTCAGTACATACATTTCGATTATATCTGGCTTCCATCGACATAATAAGGCAAGTCGGTAATCGTTTAAAAGTATTATAAATTCCCCACCGAATGACACTAAACAATTGACGATTGGTTGAAGGAATTTGAATTCATAGTGCATCTTCTGTAAACTTGTAAAAAATGAAGAGGCCACAATTTCTACATTTTTCAACCGATTCACAAAATTCACTCATAATGTCACTCGGTACATCTTATAGATACTTCACAACAATTTTGGTTCAAATCGGAGACCAAAAAAATATGACAATTTTTGCCCCCTCCCTAATATGGACCAATGTTTTTTTGGATCTTCGTCAAAATTGCACCATTTCGTCTTCTTTCTATGGATAACACGCTCACATAGACCAAATCCAGTTCGCGTGCGTCGTCTAGGAGGAGTTTTGTCCACAAGCACTTTCTCCTCAATCGATGTATGAATACAATTTTCGATGGTCTGTAACTTGGACATTTCTCAACCGATTTACAAAATTCTTTCAGGAGGATCATTAGTACACCCTATAGATACACGACAGTAAAAATAGTTGAAATCATCGAAAAAAAAAATTGCGAAAATTTTGCCCCCACCCAAACCCCAAAAATATAAGTCCGTTCCTGTTCAAAACTTATTTTCATAGCAAGTTGCTAATAAGTAACTGCATAGAAGCCCTCATATCTGGCTACCTTGAATGTTATAGGCGGACACAGGATATGAAATAAATCGAATTTTGCGAATCATGGGCGACAACTCTGTATGGAGGGCTCGGACATAAATTGTAATGCATGGACACAATAGGGCATACTGAGTTGTACATACGGTCCAAATTTCAAGTTGCTGCTATTCATACTTTTCGAGATACTGCAACCCCCAGTTTTACACATAAAGGGAGATAACTCTGCAAATCAAGTTAGGACAAAATCCTATATAGCCCGATGCACTACAACTATCATAGGGCTATAAACATACCAAAATCCAGCGCTCTATCTCACATACTTCCTGAGATATAAGGGTTATAAAATTGCTTAGTATAATAATAATAAATAATATTGGAAAAAAATAATAAATTGAATAACAATATACTTCCATATTAAAATATGGAAGTATAATAAGGGATTCGCACGGAATTGATTGGTATGTCGATAGTATGGTTTATTGACATTTCTGTGTTCAGTTGGAACGTTCTGGTGTGACCCCCACCCTTGCCTCGGAATTAGGTGATGCGTGTAGAAAAGTCGCCATATCTCGGCCAATCTTCGAGATATCGAGCTAATTTTTGCGTCATTGTGTTCGCATTTGATGCCCCTTTAATATTTAGTAGGGTTCTAGTAAGATATTGTGGCGATATTCTACTATATAGACCTATATTAATGCTGTTCAGTACATACATTTCGATTATATCTGGCTTCCATCGACATAATAAGGCAAGTCGGTAATCGTTTAAAAGTATTATAAATTCCCCACCGAATGACACTAAACAATTGACGATTGGTTGAAGGAATTTGAATTCATAGTGCATCTTCTGTAAACTTGTAAAAAATGAAGAGGCCACAATTTCTACATTTTTCAACCGATTCACAAAATTCACTCATAATGTCACTCGGTACATCTTATAGATACTTCACAACAATTTTGGTTCAAATCGGAGACCAAAAAAATATGACAATTTTTGCCCCCTCCCTAATATGGACCAATGTTTTTTTGGATCTTCGTCAAAATTGCACCATTTCGTCTTCTTTCTATGGATAACACGCTCACATAGACCAAATCCAGTTCGCGTGCGTCGTCTAGGAGGAGTTTTGTCCACAAGCACTTTCTCCTCAATCGATGTATGAATACAATTTTCGATGGTCTGTAACTTGGACATTTCTCAACCGATTTACAAAATTCTTTCAGGAGGATCATTAGTACACCCTATAGATACACGACAGTAAAAATAGTTGAAATCATCGAAAAAAAAAATTGCGAAAATTTTGCCCCCACCCAAACCCCAAAAATATAAGTCCGTTCCTGTTCAAAACTTATTTTCATAGCAAGTTGCTAATAAGTAACTGCATAGAAGCCCTCATATCTGGCTACCTTGAATGTTATAGGCGGACACAGGATATGAAATAAATCGAATTTTGCGAATCATGGGCGACAACTCTGTATGGAGGGCTCGGACATAAATTGTAATGCATGGACACAATAGGGCATACTGAGTTGTACATACGGTCCAAATTTCAAGTTGCTGCTATTCATACTTTTCGAGATACTGCAACCCCCAGTTTTACACATAAAGGGAGATAACTCTGCAAATCAAGTTAGGACAAAATCCTATATAGCCCGATGCACTACAACTATCATAGGGCTATAAACATACCAAAATCCAGCGCTCTATCTCACATACTTCCTGAGATATAAGGGTTATAAAATTGCTTAGTATAATAATAATAAATAATATTGGAAAAAAATAATAAATTGAATAACAATATACTTCCATATTAAAATATGGAAGTATAATAAGGGATTCGCACGGAATTGATTGGTATGTCGATAGTATGGTTTATTGACATTTCTGTGTTCAGTTGGAACGTTCTGGTGTGACCCCCACCCTTGCCTCGGAATTAGGTGATGCGTGTAGAAAAGTCGCCATATCTCGGCCAATCTTCGAGATATCGAGCTAATTTTTGCGTCATTGTGTTCGCATTTGATGCCCCTTTAATATTTAGTAGGGTTCTAGTAAGATATTGTGGCGATATTCTACTATATAGACCTATATTAATGCTGTTCAGTACATACATTTCGATTATATCTGGCTTCCATCGACATAATAAGGCAAGTCGGTAATCGTTTAAAAGTATTATAAATTCCCCACCGAATGACACTAAACAATTGACGATTGGTTGAAGGAATTTGAATTCATAGTGCATCTTCTGTAAACTTGAAAAAAATGAAGAGGCCACAATTTCTACATTTTTCAACCGATTCACAAAATTCACTCATAATGTCACTCGGTACATCTTATAGATACTTCACAACAATTTTGGTTCAAATCGGAGACCAAAAAAATATGACAATTTTTGCCCCCTCCCTAATATGGACCAATGTTTTTTTGGATCTTCGTCAAAATTGCACCATTTCGTCTTCTTTCTATGGATAACACGCTCACATAGACCAAATCCAGTTCGCGTGCGTCGTCTAGGAGGAGTTTTGTCCACAAGCACTTTCTCCTCAATCGATGTATGAATACAATTTTCGATGGTCTGTAACTTGGACATTTCTCAACCGATTTACAAAATTCTTTCAGGAGGATCATTAGTACACCCTATAGATACACGACAGTAAAAATAGTTGAAATCATCGAAAAAAAAAATTGCGAAAATTTTGCCCCCACCCAAACCCCAAAAATATAAGTCCGTTCCTGTTCAAAACTTATTTTCATAGCAAGTTGCTAATAAGTAACTGCATAGAAGCCCTCATATCTGGCTACCTTGAATGTTATAGGCGGACACAGGATATGAAATAAATCGAATTTTGCGAATCATGGGCGACAACTCTGTATGGAGGGCTCGGACATAAATTGTAATGCATGGACACAATAGGGCATACTGAGTTGTACATACGGTCCAAATTTCAAGTTGCTGCTATTCATACTTTTCGAGATACTGCAACCCCCAGTTTTACACATAAAGGGAGATAACTCTGCAAATCAAGTTAGGACAAAATCCTATATAGCCCGATGCACTACAACTATCATAGGGCTATAAACATACCAAAATCCAGCGCTCTATCTCACATACTTCCTGAGATATAAGGGTTATAAAATTGCTTAGTATAATAATAATAAATAATATTGGAAAAAAATAATAAATTGAATAACAATATACTTCCATATTAAAATATGGAAGTATAATAAGGGATTCGCACGGAATTGATTGGTATGTCGATAGTATGGTTTATTGACATTTCTGTGTTCAGTTGGAACGTTCTGGTGTGACCCCCACCCTTGCCTCGGAATTAGGTGATGCGTGTAGAAAAGTCGCCATATCTCGGCCAATCTTCGAGATATCGAGCTAATTTTTGCGTCATTGTGTTCGCATTTGATGCCCCTTTAATATTTAGTAGGGTTCTAGTAAGATATTGTGGCGATATTCTACTATATAGACCTATATTAATGCTGTTCAGTACATACATTTCGATTATATCTGGCTTCCATCGACATAATAAGGCAAGTCGGTAATCGTTTAAAAGTATTATAAATTCCCCACCGAATGACACTAAACAATTGACGATTGGTTGAAGGAATTTGAATTCATAGTGCATCTTCTGTAAACTTGAAAAAAATGAAGAGGCCACAATTTCTACATTTTTCAACCGATTCACAAAATTCACTCATAATGTCACTCGGTACATCTTATAGATACTTCACAACAATTTTGGTTCAAATCGGAGACCAAAAAAATATGACAATTTTTGCCCCCTCCCTAATATGGACCAATGTTTTTTTGGATCTTCGTCAAAATTGCACCATTTCGTCTTCTTTCTATGGATAACACGCTCACATAGACCAAATCCAGTTCGCGTGCGTCGTCTAGGAGGAGTTTTGTCCACAAGCACTTTCTCCTCAATCGATGTATGAATACAATGTTCGATGGTCTGTAACTTGGACATTTCTCAACCGATTTACAAAATTCTTTCAGGAGGATCATTAGTACACCCTATAGATACACGACAGTAAAAATAGTTGAAATCATCGAAAAAAAAAATTGCGAAAATTTTGCCCCCACCCAAACCCCAAAAATATAAGTCCGTTCCTGTTCAAAACTTATTTTCATAGCAAGTTGCTAATAAGTAACTGCATAGAAGCCCTCATATCTGGCTACCTTGAATGTTATAGGCGGACACAGGATATGAAATAAATCGAATTTTGCGAATCATGGGCGACAACTCTGTATGGAGGGCTCGGACATAAATTGTAATGCATGGACACAATAGGGCATACTGAGTTGTACATACGGTCCAAATTTCAAGTTGCTGCTATTCATACTTTTCGAGATACTGCAACCCCCAGTTTTACACATAAAGGGAGATAACTCTGCAAATCAAGTTAGGACAAAATCCTATATAGCCCGATGCACTACAACTATCATAGGGCTATAAACATACCAAAATCCAGCGCTCTATCTCACATACTTCCTGAGATATAAGGGTTATAAAATTGCTTAGTATAATAATAATAAATAATATTGGAAAAAAATAATAAATTGAATAACAATATACTTCCATATTAAAATATGGAAGTATAATAAGGGATTCGCACGGAATTGATTGGTATGTCGATAGTATGGTTTATTGACATTTCTGTGTTCAGTTGGAACGTTCTGGTGTGACCCCCACCCTTGCCTCGGAATTAGGTGATGCGTGTAGAAAAGTCGCCATATCTCGGCCAATCTTCGAGATATCGAGCTAATTTTTGCGTCATTGTGTTCGCATTTGATGCCCCTTTAATATTTAGTAGGGTTCTAGTAAGATATTGTGGCGATATTCTACTATATAGACCTATATTAATGCTGTTCAGTACATACATTTCGATTATATCTGGCTTCCATCGACATAATAAGGCAAGTCGGTAATCGTTTAAAAGTATTATAAATTCCCCACCGAATGACACTAAACAATTGACGATTGGTTGAAGGAATTTGAATTCATAGTGCATCTTCTGTAAACTTGAAAAAAATGAAGAGGCCACAATTTCTACATTTTTCAACCGATTCACAAAATTCACTCATAATGTCACTCGGTACATCTTATAGATACTTCACAACAATTTTGGTTCAAATCGGAGACCAAAAAAATATGACAATTTTTGCCCCCTCCCTAATATGGACCAATGTTTTTTTGGATCTTCGTCAAAATTGCACCATTTCGTCTTCTTTCTATGGATAACACGCTCACATAGACCAAATCCAGTTCGCGTGCGTCGTCTAGGAGGAGTTTTGTCCACAAGCACTTTCTCCTCAATCGATGTATGAATACAATTTTCGATGGTCTGTAACTTGGACATTTCTCAACCGATTTACAAAATTCTTTCAGGAGGATCATTAGTACACCCTATAGATACACGACAGTAAAAATAGTTGAAATCATCGAAAAAAAAAATTGCGAAAATTTTGCCCCCACCCAAACCCCAAAAATATAAGTCCGTTCCTGTTCAAAACTTATTTTCATAGCAAGTTGCTAATAAGTAACTGCATAGAAGCCCTCATATCTGGCTACCTTGAATGTTATAGGCGGACACAGGATATGAAATAAATCGAATTTTGCGAATCATGGGCGACAACTCTGTATGGAGGGCTCGGACATAAATTGTAATGCATGGACACAATAGGGCATACTGAGTTGTACATACGGTCCAAATTTCAAGTTGCTGCTATTCATACTTTTCGAGATACTGCAACCCCCAGTTTTACACATAAAGGGAGATAACTCTGCAAATCAAGTTAGGACAAAATCCTATATAGCCCGATGCACTACAACTATCATAGGGCTATAAACATACCAAAATCCAGCGCTCTATCTCACATACTTCCTGAGATATAAGGGTTATAAAATTGCTTAGTATAATAATAATAAATAATATTGGAAAAAAATAATAAATTGAATAACAATATACTTCCATATTAAAATATGGAAGTATAATAAGGGATTCGCACGGAATTGATTGGTATGTCGATAGTATGGTTTATTGATATTTCTGTGTTCAGTTGGAACGTTCTGGTGTGACCCCCACCCTTGCCTCGGAATTAGGTGATGCGTGTAGAAAAGTCGCCATATCTCGGCCAATCTTCGAGATATCGAGCTAATTTTTGCGTCATTGTGTTCGCATTTGATGCCCCTTTAATATTTAGTAGGGTTCTAGTAAGATATTGTGGCGATATTCTACTATATAGACCTATATTAATGCTGTTCAGTACATACATTTCGATTATATCTGGCTTCCATCGACATAATAAGGCAAGTCGGTAATCGTTTAAAAGTATTATAAATTCCCCACCGAATGACACTAAACAATTGACGATTGGTTGAAGGAATTTGAATTCATAGTGCATCTTCTGTAAACTTGAAAAAAATGAAGAGGCCACAATTTCTACATTTTTCAACCGATTCACAAAATTCACTCATAATGTCACTCGGTACATCTTATAGATACTTCACAACAATTTTGGTTCAAATCGGAGACCAAAAAAATATGACAATTTTTGCCCCCTCCCTAATATGGACCAATGTTTTTTTGGATCTTCGTCAAAATTGCACCATTTCGTCTTCTTTCTATGGATAACACGCTCACATAGACCAAATCCAGTTCGCGTGCGTCGTCTAGGAGGAGTTTTGTCCACAAGCACTTTCTCCTCAATCGATGTATGAATACAATTTTCGATGGTCTGTAACTTGGACATTTCTCAACCGATTTACAAAATTCTTTCAGGAGGATCATTAGTACACCCTATAGATACACGACAGTAAAAATAGTTGAAATCATCGAAAAAAAAAATTGCGAAAATTTTGCCCCCACCCAAACCCCAAAAATATAAGTCCGTTCCTGTTCAAAACTTATTTTCATAGCAAGTTGCTAATAAGTAACTGCATAGAAGCCCTCATATCTGGCTACCTTGAATGTTATAGGCGGACACAGGATATGAAATAAATCGAATTTTGCGAATCATGGGCGACAACTCTGTATGGAGGGCTCGGACATAAATTGTAATGCATGGACACAATAGGGCATACTGAGTTGTACATACGGTCCAAATTTCAAGTTGCTGCTATTCATACTTTTCGAGATACTGCAACCCCCAGTTTTACACATAAAGGGAGATAACTCTGCAAATCAAGTTAGGACAAAATCCTATATAGCCCGATGCACTACAACTATCATAGGGCTATAAACATACCAAAATCCAGCGCTCTATCTCACATACTTCCTGAGATATAAGGGTTATAAAATTGCTTAGTATAATAATAATAAATAATATTGGAAAAAAATAATAAATTGAATAACAATATACTTCCATATTAAAATATGGAAGTATAATAAGGGATTCGCACGGAATTGATTGGTATGTCGATAGTATGGTTTATTGACATTTCTGTGTTCAGTTGGAACGTTCTGGTGTGACCCCCACCCTTGCCTCGGAATTAGGTGATGCGTGTAGAAAAGTCGCCATATCTCGGCCAATCTTCGAGATATCGAGCTAATTTTTGCGTCATTGTGTTCGCATTTGATGCCCCTTTAATATTTAGTAGGGTTCTAGTAAGATATTGTGGCGATATTCTACTATATAGACCTATATTAATGCTGTTCAGTACATACATTTCGATTATATCTGGCTTCCATCGACATAATAAGGCAAGTCGGTAATCGTTTAAAAGTATTATAAATTCCCCACCGAATGACACTAAACAATTGACGATTGGTTGAAGGAATTTGAATTCATAGTGCATCTTCTGTAAACTTGAAAAAAATGAAGAGGCCACAATTTCTACATTTTTCAACCGATTCACAAAATTCACTCATAATGTCACTCGGTACATCTTATAGATACTTCACAACAATTTTGGTTCAAATCGGAGACCAAAAAAATATGACAATTTTTGCCCCCTCCCTAATATGGACCAATGTTTTTTTGGATCTTCGTCAAAATTGCACCATTTCGTCTTCTTTCTATGGATAACACGCTCACATAGACCAAATCCAGTTCGCGTGCGTCGTCTAGGAGGAGTTTTGTCCACAAGCACTTTCTCCTCAATCGATGTATGAATACAATTTTCGATGATCTGTAACTTGGACATTTCTCAACCGATTTACAAAATTCTTTCAGGAGGATCATTAGTACACCCTATAGATACACGACAGTAAAAATAGTTGAAATCATCGAAAAAAAAAATTGCGAAAATTTTGCCCCCACCCAAACCCCAAAAATATAAGTCCGTTCCTGTTCAAAACTTATTTTCATAGCAAGTTGCTAATAAGTAACTGCATAGAAGCCCTCATATCTGGCTACCTTGAATGTTATAGGCGGACACAGGATATGAAATAAATCGAATTTTGCGAATCATGGGCGACAACTCTGTATGGAGGGCTCGGACATAAATTGTAATGCATGGACACAATAGGGCATACTGAGTTGTACATACGGTCCAAATTTCAAGTTGCTGCTATTCATACTTTTCGAGATACTGCAACCCCCAGTTTTACACATAAAGGGAGATAACTCTGCAAATCAAGTTAGGACAAAATCCTATATAGCCCGATGCACTACAACTATCATAGGGCTATAAACATACCAAAATCCAGCGCTCTATCTCACATACTTCCTGAGATATAAGGGTTATAAAATTGCTTAGTATAATAATAATAAATAATATTGGAAAAAAATAATAAATTGAATAACAATATACTTCCATATTAAAATATGGAAGTATAATAAGGGATTCGCACGGAATTGATTGGTATGTCGATAGTATGGTTTATTGACATTTCTGTGTTCAGTTGGAACGTTCTGGTGTGACCCCCACCCTTGCCTCGGAATTAGGTGATGCGTGTAGAAAAGTCGCCATATCTCGGCCAATCTTCGAGATATCGAGCTAATTTTTGCGTCATTGTGTTCGCATTTGATGCCCCTTTAATATTTAGTAGGGTTCTAGTAAGATATTGTGGCGATATTCTACTATATAGACCTATATTAATGCTGTTCAGTACATACATTTCGATTATATCTGTCTTCCATCGACATAATAAGGCAAGTCGGTAATCGTTTAAAAGTATTATAAATTCCCCACCGAATGACACTAAACAATTGACGATTGGTTGAAGGAATTTGAATTCATAGTGCATCTTCTGTAAACTTGAAAAAAATGAAGAGGCCACAATTTCTACATTTTTCAACCGATTCACAAAATTCACTCATAATGTCACTCGGTACATCTTATAGATACTTCACAACAATTTTGGTTCAAATCGGAGACCAAAAAAATATGACAATTTTTGCCCCCTCCCTAATATGGACCAATGTTTTTTTGGATCTTCGTCAAAATTGCACCATTTCGTCTTCTTTCTATGGATAACACGCTCACATAGACCAAATCCAGTTCGCGTGCGTCGTCTAGGAGGAGTTTTGTCCACAAGCACTTTCTCCTCAATCGATGTATGAATACAATTTTCGATGGTCTGTAACTTGGACATTTCTCAACCGATTTACAAAATTCTTTCAGGATGATCATTAGTACACCCTATAGATACACGACAGTAAAAATAGTTGAAATCATCGAAAAAAAAAATTGCGAAAATTTTGCCCCCACCCAAACCCCAAAAATATAAGTCCGTTCCTGTTCAAAACTTATTTTCATAGCAAGTTGCTAATAAGTAACTGCATAGAAGCCCTCATATCTGGCTACCTTGAATGTTATAGGCGGACACAGGATATGAAATAAATCGAATTTTGCGAATCATGGGCGACAACTCTGTATGGAGGGCTCGGACATAAATTGTAATGCATGGACACAATAGGGCATACTGAGTTGTACATACGGTCCAAATTTCAAGTTGCTGCTATTCATACTTTTCGAGATACTGCAACCCCCAGTTTTACACATAAAGGGAGATAACTCTGCAAATCAAGTTAGGACAAAATCCTATATAGCCCGATGCACTACAACTATCATAGGGCTATAAACATACCAAAATCCAGCGCTCTATCTCACATACTTCCTGAGATATAAGGGTTATAAAATTGCTTAGTATAATAATAATAAATAATATTGGAAAAAAATAATAAATTGAATAACAATATACTTCCATATTAAAATATGGAAGTATAATAAGGGATTCGCACGGAATTGATTGGTATGTCGATAGTATGGTTTATTGACATTTCTGTGTTCAGTTGGAACGTTCTGGTGTGACCCCCACCCTTGCCTCGGAATTAGGTGATGCGTGTAGAAAAGTCGCCATATCTCGGCCAATCTTCGAGATATCGAGCTAATTTTTGCGTCATTGTGTTCGCATTTGATGCCCCTTTAATATTTAGTAGGGTTCTAGTAAGATATTGTGGCGATATTCTACTATATAGACCTATATTAATGCTGTTCAGTACATACATTTCGATTATATCTGGCTTCCATCGACATAATAAGGCAAGTCGGTAATCGTTTAAAAGTATTATAAATTCCCCACCGAATGACACTAAACAATTGACGATTGGTTGAAGGAATTTGAATTCATAGTGCATCTTCTGTAAACTTGAAAAAAATGAAGAGGCCACAATTTCTACATTTTTCAACCGATTCACAAAATTCACTCATAATGTCACTCGGTACATCTTATAGATACTTCACAACAATTTTGGTTCAAATCGGAGACCAAAAAAATATGACAATTTTTGCCCCCTCCCTAATATGGACCAATGTTTTTTTGGATCTTCGTCAAAATTGCACCATTTCGTCTTCTTTCTATGGATAACACGCTCACATAGACCAAATCCAGTTCGCGTGCGTCGTCTAGGAGGAGTTTTGTCCACAAGCACTTTCTCCTCAATCGATGTATGAATACAATTTTCGATGGTCTGTAACTTGGACATTTCTCAACCGATTTACAAAATTCTTTCAGGAGGATCATTAGTACACCCTATAGATACACGACAGTAAAAATAGTTGAAATCATCGAAAAAAAAAATTGCGAAAATTTTGCCCCCACCCAAACCCCAAAAATATAAGTCCGTTCCTGTTCAAAACTTATTTTCATAGCAAGTTGCTAATAAGTAACTGCATAGAAGCCCTCATATCTGGCTACCTTGAATGTTATAGGCGGACACAGGATATGAAATAAATCGAATTTTGCGAATCATGGGCGACAACTCTGTATGGAGGGCTCGGACATAAATTGTAATGCATGGACACAATAGGGCATACTGAGTTGTACATACGGTCCAAATTTCAAGTTGCTGCTATTCATACTTTTCGAGATACTGCAACCCCCAGTTTTACACATAAAGGGAGATAACTCTGCAAATCAAGTTAGGACAAAATCCTATATAGCCCGATGCACTACAACTATCATAGGGCTATAAACATACCAAAATCCAGCGCTCTATCTCACATACTTCCTGAGATATAAGGGTTATAAAATTGCTTAGTATAATAATAATAAATAATATTGGAAAAAAATAATAAATTGAATAACAATATACTTCCATATTAAAATATGGAAGTATAATAAGGGATTCGCACGGAATTGATTGGTATGTCGATAGTATGGTTTATTGACATTTCTGTGTTCAGTTGGAACGTTCTGGTGTGACCCCCACCCTTGCCTCGGAATTAGGTGATGCGTGTAGAAAAGTCGCCATATCTCGGCCAATCTTCGAGATATCGAGCTAATTTTTGCGTCATTGTGTTCGCATTTGATGCCCCTTTAATATTTAGTAGGGTTCTAGTAAGATATTGTGGCGATATTCTACTATATAGACCTATATTAATGCTGTTCAGTACATACATTTCGATTATATCTGGCTTCCATCGACATAATAAGGCAAGTCGGTAATCGTTTAAAAGTATTATAAATTCCCCACCGAATGACACTAAACAATTGACGATTGGTTGAAGGAATTTGAATTCATAGTGCATCTTCTGTAAACTTGAAAAAAATGAAGAGGCCACAATTTCTACATTTTTCAACCGATTCACAAAATTCACTCATAATGTCACTCGGTACATCTTATAGATACTTCACAACAATTTTGGTTCAAATCGGAGACCAAAAAAATATGACAATTTTTGCCCCCTCCCTAATATGGACCAATGTTTTTTTGGATCTTCGTCAAAATTGCACCATTTCGTCTTCTTTCTATGGATAACACGCTCACATAGACCAAATCCAGTTCGCGTGCGTCGTCTAGGAGGAGTTTTGTCCACAAGCACTTTCTCCTCAATCGATGTATGAATACAATTTTCGATGATCTGTAACTTGGACATTTCTCAACCGATTTACAAAATTCTTTCAGGAGGATCATTAGTACACCCTATAGATACACGACAGTAAAAATAGTTGAAATCATCGAAAAAAAAAATTGCGAAAATTTTGCCCCCACCCAAACCCCAAAAATATAAGTCCGTTCCTGTTCAAAACTTATTTTCATAGCAAGTTGCTAATAAGTAACTGCATAGAAGCCCTCATATCTGGCTACCTTGAATGTTATAGGCGGACACAGGATATGAAATAAATCGAATTTTGCGAATCATGGGCGACAACTCTGTATGGAGGGCTCGGACATAAATTGTAATGCATGGACACAATAGGGCATACTGAGTTGTACATACGGTCCAAATTTCAAGTTGCTGCTATTCATACTTTTCGAGATACTGCAACCCCCAGTTTTACACATAAAGGGAGATAACTCTGCAAATCAAGTTAGGACAAAATCCTATATAGCCCGATGCACTACAACTATCATAGTGCTATAAACATACCAAAATCCAGCGCTCTATCTCACATACTTCCTGAGATATAAGGGTTATAAAATTGCTTAGTATAATAATAATAAATAATATTGGAAAAAAATAATAAATTGAATAACAATATACTTCCATATTAAAATATGGAAGTATAATAAGGGATTCGCACGGAATTGATTGGTATGTCGATAGTATGGTTTATTGACATTTCTGTGTTCAGTTGGAACGTTCTGGTGTGACCCCCACCCTTGCCTCGGAATTAGGTGATGCGTGTAGAAAAGTCGCCATATCTCGGCCAATCTTCGAGATATCGAGCTAATTTTTGCGTCATTGTGTTCGCATTTGATGCCCCTTTAATATTTAGTAGGGTTCTAGTAAGATATTGTGGCGATATTCTACTATATAGACCTATATTAATGCTGTTCAGTACATACATTTCGATTATATCTGGCTTCCATCGACATAATAAGGCAAGTCGGTAATCGTTTAAAAGTATTATAAATTCCCCACCGAATGACACTAAACAATTGACGATTGGTTGAAGGAATTTGAATTCATAGTGCATCTTCTGTAAACTTGAAAAAAATGAAGAGGCCACAATTTCTACATTTTTCAACCGATTCACAAAATTCACTCATAATGTCACTCGGTACATCTTATAGATACTTCACAACAATTTTGGTTCAAATCGGAGACCAAAAAAATATGACAATTTTTGCCCCCTCCCTAATATGGACCAATGTTTTTTTGGATCTTCGTCAAAATTGCACCATTTCGTCTTCTTTCTATGGATAACACGCTCACATAGACCAAATCCAGTTCGCGTGCGTCGTCTAGGAGGAGTTTTGTCCACAAGCACTTTCTCCTCAATCGATGTATGAATACAATTTTCGATGGTCTGTAACTTGGACATTTCTCAACCGATTTACAAAATTCTTTCAGGAGGATCATTAGTACACCCTATAGATACACGACAGTAAAAATAGTTGAAATCATCGAAAAAAAAAATTGCGAAAATTTTGCCCCCACCCAAACCCCAAAAATATAAGTCCGTTCCTGTTCAAAACTTATTTTCATAGCAAGTTGCTAATAAGTAACTGCATAGAAGCCCTCATATCTGGCTACCTTGAATGTTATAGGCGGACACAGGATATGAAATAAATCGAATTTTGCGAATCATGGGCGACAACTCTGTATGGAGGGCTCGGACATAAATTGTAATGCATGGACACAATAGGGCATACTGAGTTGTACATACGGTCCAAATTTCAAGTTGCTGCTATTCATACTTTTCGAGATACTGCAACCCCCAGTTTTACACATAAAGGGAGATAACTCTGCAAATCAAGTTAGGACAAAATCCTATATAGCCCGATGCACTACAACTATCATAGGGCTATAAACATACCAAAATCCAGCGCTCTATCTCACATACTTCCTGAGATATAAGGGTTATAAAATTGCTTAGTATAATAATAATAAATAATATTGGAAAAAAATAATAAATTGAATAACAATATACTTCCATATTAAAATATGGAAGTATAATAAGGGATTCGCACGGAATTGATTGGTATGTCGATAGTATGGTTTATTGACATTTCTGTGTTCAGTTGGAACGTTCTGGTGTGACCCCCACCCTTGCCTCGGAATTAGGTGATGCGTGTAGAAAAGTCGCCATATCTCGGCCAATCTTCGAGATATCGAGCTAATTTTTGCGTCATTGTGTTCGCATTTGATGCCCCTTTAATATTTAGTAGGGTTCTAGTAAGATATTGTGGCGATATTCTACTATATAGACCTATATTAATGCTGTTCAGTACATACATTTCGATTATATCTGGCTTCCATCGACATAATAAGGCAAGTCGGTAATCGTTTAAAAGTATTATAAATTCCCCACCGAATGACACTAAACAATTGACGATTGGTTGAAGGAATTTGAATTCATAGTGCATCTTCTGTAAACTTGAAAAAAATGAAGAGGCCACAATTTCTACATTTTTCAACCGATTCACAAAATTCACTCATAATGTCACTCGGTACATCTTATAGATACTTCACAACAATTTTGGTTCAAATCGGAGACCAAAAAAATATGACAATTTTTGCCCCCTCCCTAATATGGACCAATGTTTTTTTGGATCTTCGTCAAAATTGCACCATTTCGTCTTCTTTCTATGGATAACACGCTCACATAGACCAAATCCAGTTCGCGTGCGTCGTCTAGGAGGAGTTTTGTCCACAAGCACTTTCTCCTCAATCGATGTATGAATACAATTTTCGATGATCTGTAACTTGGACATTTCTCAACCGATTTACAAAATTCTTTCAGGAGGATCATTAGTACACCCTATAGATACACGACAGTAAAAATAGTTGAAATCATCGAAAAAAAAAATTGCGAAAATTTTGCCCCCACCCAAACCCCAAAAATATAAGTCCGTTCCTGTTCAAAACTTATTTTCATAGCAAGTTGCTAATAAGTAACTGCATAGAAGCCCTCATATCTGGCTACCTTGAATGTTATAGGCGGACACAGGATATGAAATAAATCGAATTTTGCGAATCATGGGCGACAACTCTGTATGGAGGGCTCGGACATAAATTGTAATGCATGGACACAATAGGGCATACTGAGTTGTACATACGGTCCAAATTTCAAGTTGCTGCTATTCATACTTTTCGAGATACTGCAACCCCCAGTTTTACACATAAAGGGAGATAACTCTGCAAATCAAGTTAGGACAAAATCCTATATAGCCCGATGCACTACAACTATCATAGTGCTATAAACATACCAAAATCCAGCGCTCTATCTCACATACTTCCTGAGATATAAGGGTTATAAAATTGCTTAGTATAATAATAATAAATAATATTGGAAAAAAATAATAAATTGAATAACAATATACTTCCATATTAAAATATGGAAGTATAATAAGGGATTCGCACGGAATTGATTGGTATGTCGATAGTATGGTTTATTGACATTTCTGTGTTCAGTTGGAACGTTCTGGTGTGACCCCCACCCTTGCCTCGGAATTAGGTGATGCGTGTAGAAAAGTCGCCATATCTCGGCCAATCTTCGAGATATCGAGCTAATTTTTGCGTCATTGTGTTCGCATTTGATGCCCCTTTAATATTTAGTAGGGTTCTAGTAAGATATTGTGGCGATATTCTACTATATAGACCTATATTAATGCTGTTCAGTACATACATTTCGATTATATCTGGCTTCCATCGACATAATAAGGCAAGTCGGTAATCGTTTAAAAGTATTATAAATTCCCCACCGAATGACACTAAACAATTGACGATTGGTTGAAGGAATTTGAATTCATAGTGCATCTTCTGTAAACTTGAAAAAAATGAAGAGGCCACAATTTCTACATTTTTCAACCGATTCACAAAATTCACTCATAATGTCACTCGGTACATCTTATAGATACTTCACAACAATTTTGGTTCAAATCGGAGACCAAAAAAATATGACAATTTTTGCCCCCTCCCTAATATGGACCAATGTTTTTTTGGATCTTCGTCAAAATTGCACCATTTCGTCTTCTTTCTATGGATAACACGCTCACATAGACCAAATCCAGTTCGCGTGCGTCGTCTAGGAGGAGTTTTGTCCACAAGCACTTTCTCCTCAATCGATGTATGAATACAATTTTCGATGGTCTGTAACTTGGACATTTCTCAACCGATTTACAAAATTCTTTCAGGAGGATCATTAGTACACCCTATAGATACACGACAGTAAAAATAGTTGAAATCATCGAAAAAAAAAATTGCGAAAATTTTGCCCCCACCCAAACCCCAAAAATATAAGTCCGTTCCTGTTCAAAACTTATTTTCATAGCAAGTTGCTAATAAGTAACTGCATAGAAGCCCTCATATCTGGCTACCTTGAATGTTATAGGCGGACACAGGATATGAAATAAATCGAATTTTGCGAATCATGGGCGACAACTCTGTATGGAGGGCTCGGACATAAATTGTAATGCATGGACACAATAGGGCATACTGAGTTGTACATACGGTCCAAATTTCAAGTTGCTGCTATTCATACTTTTCGAGATACTGCAACCCCCAGTTTTACACATAAAGGGAGATAACTCTGCAAATCAAGTTAGGACAAAATCCTATATAGCCCGATGCACTACAACTATCATAGGGCTATAAACATACCAAAATCCAGCGCTCTATCTCACATACTTCCTGAGATATAAGGGTTATAAAATTGCTTAGTATAATAATAATAAATAATATTGGAAAAAAATAATAAATTGAATAACAATATACTTCCATATTAAAATATGGAAGTATAATAAGGGATTCGCACGGAATTGATTGGTATGTCGATAGTATGGTTTATTGACATTTCTGTGTTCAGTTGGAACGTTCTGGTGTGACCCCCACCCTTGCCTCGGAATTAGGTGATGCGTGTAGAAAAGTCGCCATATCTCGGCCAATCTTCGAGATATCGAGCTAATTTTTGCGTCATTGTGTTCGCATTTGATGCCCCTTTAATATTTAGTAGGGTTCTAGTAAGATATTGTGGCGATATTCTACTATATAGACCTATATTAATGCTGTTCAGTACATACATTTCGATTATATCTGGCTTCCATCGACATAATAAGGCAAGTCGGTAATCGTTTAAAAGTATTATAAATTCCCCACCGAATGACACTAAACAATTGACGATTGGTTGAAGGAATTTGAATTCATAGTGCATCTTCTGTAAACTTGAAAAAAATGAAGAGGCCACAATTTCTACATTTTTCAACCGATTCACAAAATTCACTCATAATGTCACTCGGTACATCTTATAGATACTTCACAACAATTTTGGTTCAAATCGGAGACCAAAAAAATATGACAATTTTTGCCCCCTCCCTAATATGGACCAATGTTTTTTTGGATCTTCGTCAAAATTGCACCATTTCGTCTTCTTTCTATGGATAACACGCTCACATAGACCAAATCCAGTTCGCGTGCGTCGTCTAGGAGGAGTTTTGTCCACAAGCACTTTCTCCTCAATCGATGTATGAATACAATTTTCGATGGTCTGTAACTTGGACATTTCTCAACCGATTTACAAAATTCTTTCAGGAGGATCATTAGTACACCCTATAGATACACGACAGTAAAAATAGTTGAAATCATCGAAAAAAAAAATTGCGAAAATTTTGCCCCCACCCAAACCCCAAAAATATAAGTCCGTTCCTGTTCAAAACTTATTTTCATAGCAAGTTGCTAATAAGTAACTGCATAGAAGCCCTCATATCTGGCTACCTTGAATGTTATAGGCGGACACAGGATATGAAATAAATCGAATTTTGCGAATCATGGGCGACAACTCTGTATGGAGGGCTCGGACATAAATTGTAATGCATGGACACAATAGGGCATACTGAGTTGTACATACGGTCCAAATTTCAAGTTGCTGCTATTCATACTTTTCGAGATACTGCAACCCCCAGTTTTACACATAAAGGGAGATAACTCTGCAAATCAAGTTAGGACAAAATCCTATATAGCCCGATGCACTACAACTATCATAGGGCTATAAACATACCAAAATCCAGCGCTCTATCTCACATACTTCCTGAGATATAAGGGTTATAAAATTGCTTAGTATAATAATAATAAATAATATTGGAAAAAAATAATAAATTGAATAACAATATACTTCCATATTAAAATATGGAAGTATAATAAGGGATTCGCACGGAATTGATTGGTATGTCGATAGTATGGTTTATTGACATTTCTGTGTTCAGTTGGAACGTTCTGGTGTGACCCCCACCCTTGCCTCGGAATTAGGTGATGCGTGTAGAAAAGTCGCCATATCTCGGCCAATCTTCGAGATATCGAGCTAATTTTTGCGTCATTGTGTTCGCATTTGATGCCCCTTTAATATTTAGTAGGGTTCTAGTAAGATATTGTGGCGATATTCTACTATATAGACCTATATTAATGCTGTTCAGTACATACATTTCGATTATATCTGGCTTCCATCGACATAATAAGGCAAGTCGGTAATCGTTTAAAAGTATTATAAATTCCCCACCGAATGACACTAAACAATTGACGATTGGTTGAAGGAATTTGAATTCATAGTGCATCTTCTGTAAACTTGAAAAAAATGAAGAGGCCACAATTTCTACATTTTTCAACCGATTCACAAAATTCACTCATAATGTCACTCGGTACATCTTATAGATACTTCACAACAATTTTGGTTCAAATCGGAGACCAAAAAAATATGACAATTTTTGCCCCCTCCCTAATATGGACCAATGTTTTTTTGGATCTTCGTCAAAATTGCACCATTTCGTCTTCTTTCTATGGATAACACGCTCACATAGACCAAATCCAGTTCGCGTGCGTCGTCTAGGAGGAGTTTTGTCCACAAGCACTTTCTCCTCAATCGATGTATGAATACAATTTTCGATGGTCTGTAACTTGGACATTTCAAATATATTTATTTACTAAATCCGACTATAATAAAGACATGGATAATATAGTTTATAAAAAATTGAGGCTTGAAGTAGATATTTTGGAGACTGCTGATAAAAACACGTCGTTCGAATATTCAGTTTCTACATTGATGACTAATTCTAACAGGAGTCATTTGGATAGAGGTGGGAATTCGCACAGGTTTTCTCAGGATTCGCATGAGATAGTTTGTGTGTTTTGTAATGGATCTTGCTTGCCTGCCAATTGTAATGTGGTGTCTGATGTTGGACCGCGAGTTGCTTGTGTACGACAACACAAGCTCTGCTTTAACTGTCTTTATTCTACGCACCGATGTACAGAGTGTATGTCGCGGTTATGGTGTAGATCCCGGGTCATATTCCAATTCCTGAACATAGCACTCATCCGCGGAAGATGTAATTTTCACTCAAAGGGCCATAACCTCAGAAAAAGTGAATGCACCACAGAGTACCCCCCCCCCCCCCACTCATATAGAGAGCGCCAAAGTTGTTAAAGAAGGCCGGATCGATGGGAGGAACATATTCTAATATACCCCCGCCAAACCTGGTCAGCAAAACGTCAGAGTCAACGGCTCTCTGCACCCTCACAGCTTGACTCACTGTGGTCAAATGTAGCCGCAATAATCGGGTTGTCAACGGACAAATATTACAGGTTTGTATGATCCATGTAAAACGCTAAATACACGATATTTACAGAGATTGCATGCATGTGTGTATCCATCCTAAGTTAACGAGCACGTCTGGTTTGATTACTAGACGCTAAATTCTAAGCGACGCTTGTTCTGTAGTTGATCCGCTCGGGTTTGTATCGACAGTTACCATACGAACAACGTTGTTTATGCAAACTCACTGTTCACGGAATGTTAAATGGCAAATGGGCTTAGTTACTGAACTACATACTAGTACAGGAAAGGCCGGTCATGTGAGAGCCGTGAATCTAAAGACGAAACATGGATTTACAAACAGACCTATTTCGAAGTTTTACCTACTAGAAATTGACTGCAATGTTTCGTTAACCGTGAACGCAAATCTATAAAGAAACGCTCTGTGTGTGAAGTTCGTTTATGTAAAAGATGTATAACCTATTACAAACAGAGAATACAGGATATAAATATATACATGTATATATGGATATATATACATGTATATGTATATATATATAATATAAAGGAAACCCACATATACAAGAGCGTTACATTGTGTGTGTATACGTATAACTCTATACAAAACTAAATGTTTAGTAGTTGATGATCCATGGTTTAAGTCTCTCCTATACACTTATATTATTGTTTTGGACTTTCCCCATATTATATTGTATGCAAATGGTTCTTTATTATCAAAGTGTCACGTTTTTGTAATATGTATATTGTATGGGCTACCATCGCCAAATAAACAAATGTACGTCCGATTAGCAGACACATTGTGTGCGGAATTCAATAACGCAATATTCTCACTGCTTGCTGTCTGATAATTAGCTCCATTTCCAAACACGTTCACCCGACAAAACGTTCAGTCGGTGGGTTACATCCAAAGTAGGTGTTACCCATGGTTGCTAATAATAGTATATAAAACTCCAGTCCGCCCTAAACAGATTTATAAATACATGGATGTGTATTGTTTTACTATTAATGAGTGTGATGCATATTATCGGTAACTACCGCTCACCGTACACCATGTATATGTTTAAATCTAAAATAACCAATATGAAATCATAGGTTTATATTCCAATTTTCTAATAAAACGTGCTCACTCATTATGTTATTGATATGTCAGTTAAATGTATTTGTCCCATACTGATGCTTAATGTACTGATGCTTAAGGGCCATCAGTTGTTCAATCGGTTAGAGGTACAACTCCAAGCGTTTCGCTTTCAGTGATGGCGATAAGGGTTCATATCCACATGTTTTCTTCATCGACTTTGTAACTCTAAATAGTTATACGGTGTAGAGTTGATATTTACTCGCTGATGGCCGGTGGTTTGCAACACATTTTCGACGAGTTTATCAGCCATTGAAATCACTGTTAGATTAACCGTAAGTTCGCAAATGTGACATAGCTCCATCATAAAATGTTGGACTGAACCAAGATTCGAATGTGACCTGTATTTTCATGTTATTAGCCCACATACTCATATTAATTTGATAGCTATCCTGTAATTATAACATATGTTATCAGCCGGATAAAATTATAAGCGAATAATAAGTTGATAAATTGCAAAACTCTGCACGAAATGGTCGGATCGAATCCAAATTCATCCCGTACTATAATTCATATTAACATCCGGATAACAACATGATCGGCAAATTATAAGCCGAACAAGAGGCATAACTCATTCAGAACTGGTCAGAGCGAACCCAAATACGAAAACTGACCTGTTCATGTGATTAATCCACATACTAAATGTGTTAAAGTTATCAGCTGATAATCATATTAAGTCGAGTTATCATCTAGTCTACAAATTATTCAGCAAAAGGTGAATTAAGGGGCATAACTACGCCAAAAATGATCGGACCGGATCAAAATGTGAACTCGATCGGGAAACGTACAAAGTTTCATGACATTATATCGAATAATATTCAAGTTTATATCGGGAAAACAAAAAATCGCCAAATTCCTATATGAAAAAGGGGCATAACTCTGTCAGAAATGGTCGGACGAAACCCAACCGAAACCCGAATGAACACACACGCAGACGGACGGACACCGCTCAATTATATAGTCTCCCGAAGTTATTTTCTTGGCAACAATTGGACAAACAGCATCATATTCAATCAACACAGTCAATGACACCAGATTACTTTTATTACATTCTAGTCTTATCAACACGAGTTACGGGGCTCTCCGACAACATCCAATAACCCAAACTATCTTCTGTTCAACTGTGACACATTTTACTCACCCTGACAGTCAACTCCAGCATCGGTTGAATGTGAACAGGCTGTACCAGTCGAATAAGAGCAATTCCAGATTGCAGCCTCGTCCCCGGTACATGCGACGTCTATCATCCACATAGGCCCCGTACCTTGTCCGTAGGGTGCCGACAGTCTGGCGATGCCTCCTCGAAATCCAAGCATCTTGCACACGACAGCTGCATCCGAGTCATCCCACCCGTAATGACACACTGTTCCCCATTGACCGTTCATATACACCTCAACTCGACCAGATGTTATTAATCCACCAACTAGGCGAATGTTTTCTGCAACTGATAAAACACATCAATTGGTCGATGTCACTCGATGTGTCGCAGTTCGACCTCATAAGCGATTTACACCATTACTGCCTGCATAATATAATAAATGCAATGCTGATACCTGGCGTATATTGATGTACATCCTTGCATTACTGTCTGCATAATATAATAAATTTCATGTTGATACCAGGTGTTATCGATGTGCAACCTTACTGTCAGCAAATTATATAGCATCAATGTTGGTGCCCGTTATATATCGTTGTGCAGCTTTACTGTCGGCATAATACAATACATTCAATGTTATGTTAAAGCCCAGTGTATATCGCTGATGTATATCAAACCATTGAAATGGACGTATATGTCTTGCAATCTATTGGTGAGTAATATTGGAACCATGTATTGGCTAAACAACTGATGCTGTAATGATGGAGTTTCCATAATATAACTTCATGAGTAATCATATACAATTATTCGGACAAGTCATTGAAGGTTACCAAAATGCAATTCGTTGATTATTTAGTGTTTATGTGGCTATGGTATACAGTATATGATGACAGAGCTGCACTGTTGAGTTGTCAGCTCTAAAGCCACATTCGTGTTTGTAACGGACTGTGATAGTCTGCTTAACATAGCGTCGCGTCAGAACTAAACTGTTATATCTCAGTTTTGGCGGGAAAATGAGATATTGGTATATTTCGTTTCGGTGCGGGATTTCCTGTCCGAAAATAATCAGATATCGTATACCATTGATAATTTGAATGAAAGGTTGTTTAAATCTGTTCCATCTCAAAACTCACCTTTTTATTTACAGTGCTATTAGTCCGGGAGCTGATATGGGTACCATTGCACCCCCTGGGACTTAACTTCACCCAATTCATTTTGTTCCTTATTATGTCCTTCAACTTTAAAGCAATGTTAACAAGAAAAAGAAATGGCCGTGTAGACTCCAGACAAGATGGCGTCCAGCATGGCCGCCGTTTTTTCAGAACAGACCTTAAGTCAGTTCTGTGCAATTTATAGCGGGAAAATCTTGTAAAATGTATACACATGTTTATATTTTCGTTCAGCTAAGACATCATAACACATTTTTGGGCCAAAATTGCAACTAACCATCCAAGATGGCCACCAAAAATGATCATTGGAACAATTAAATATGCAATTATTGGGGTCCTAGCCCCTTCCGATCCCTCAAAATTCGATTTTACAGAACGCGGTATAACATTTCACACAAAAATCAAAATTGGGATTCTATTCATATATCAACAAGAAATGAACAGAACCACGAGTGACGTCATGCTTAATCACATCTGAGTTAATTATAATACCACATTTTAAATATACAGACAGCGAAATGTTGATTTTTTCTGGGGTCAGCAGCCACTACCATGTTTGGTTTACTTCTTCCTACTTCTTATCAATTATGTCCATATAGAACGATTTAGCTATATCAAAATGATTATTTAAACCACCGGTATTCAATAAAATACAAAGAACAAATTAAATGTGTTCTGTTTAAAAGTACATTTTGTCGTAATGGTCTCTAATCTACACACATACACTAGGGACTGAAACGGTCTGCCTAATGTGTGCATGCTATTCACAATTAGTTATCTGGCGCTTTAATTGTTAACACCTCTCCTTGTTCAACCGATTTAGGTTGTCTTTTGTCTATAAAATGATGGGATTGAAAAAATTGTTGTTAAGGGAATTTCAGCCCCGATAATTTTGAGACATGTATATTCGATTGAAATATAGTTTCATCAGTGTGCGGTCTTTTTTCAATCCGGAAATTAAATCCATTGTGCGGTCTGCAGGTCGTACTGTTCGTCTGATCATCATGAAGTTTGTCATGGATGTTAATATTGACATTTGGCTGGGAACGAGTCCTTTTGGGGTCATTCGACCAACAAACATGGCCGTCAGCAGCCATCTTGGATTTTACTCTTTGTATGACTAAATCCACTGGCATAGGCTACAGGTCGTACCTTTGGTCAGATCATTATGAGATTTGTCATGGCTATTGACATCTAGATGGGAACGGGTCATTTTGGGGTCATTCTGCCAAAAAACATGGCCGCTGGCAGCCATCTTGGATTTCAAAATTCAATCAATTGGCGCTAGCTACAGGTCGTATTATTCGTCTGATCATCGTGAAATTTGACATGAATGAGTCTTTTCGGGTTCATTCGGTCAAAAACCATGGCCGCCAGCAGCCTTCTTGGATTGTACTCTTTGAATGACTAAATCCTTTGGCGCGGGCTACAGGTCGTACCTTTGGTCTGATCTTTATGAAATTTGTCAAGAATGTTGACATTAACATGTAGATGAGAACGAGTCATTTTGTGGTCATTCGGCCAAAAAACATGGCCGCTGGTGGCCATCTTGGATTTCAAAATTAAATCCATTGGTGCGGTCTGCAGGTCGTACTGTTCGTCTGATCATCATGAAGTTTGTCATGGATGTTAATATTGACATGTGGTTGGGAACGAGTCCTTTTGGGGTCATTCGACCAAAAAACATGGCCGCCAGCAGCCATCTTGGATTTTACTCTTTGCATGACTAAATCCTTTGGCGCGGGCTACAGGTCGTACCTTTTGTCTGTATCAGTATCCTATTGATTTTTCCATGGACAACGGACATAGGAAAACTCGTCGTTTTGAATGTAAAATTCCCGGGAGAGGTTCACAGAACCCCCTCCCATACGAGAGGGGGATCCCCGTTCTTGTGCTCTCCCACGCTTTGCGGCTCGGATGATGCTATGCATCATATATGCCTATATTAATGGTGCCCCCCCCCCTCTTTTCAAATTTCCTGAATCCGCCCCTGTACCGCACATGTGCCGGTAGGTCACTAGATAGTTTGAAGTGAGGTACATGTACACTGTATTTGGAATAAAGCACTGCATTATCCATCATTACCTGCACATGTATGACACGATACGATACATGTATTGTTTGAAATGTACATGTATAGCGGTACACTGGATTCACGATGAGTCTTTACAGGCCTATACATGTACATGTGTGACACAATACGATATATGTATTGTTTGAAATGTACATGTATAGCGGTACACTGGATTCACAATGAGTCTTCACAGGCCTACTGTTTAGTAGTAGATCTGTTAATATTGATCAATCTGATGAATATCCTAATATGTAATTAGCCTTTTGCCACATTAGTTACTTTTAGTTCTAATTATATACCATACATGAATATGTGCATGTAAATAGTAATGGGCCAATTCCATGTGACTGACATAACATTCAAAGAAGTTTTTCCAGATTCAATGTCATGTTATGATCTACAAATATACATGTAACTATAAAATCTTACTGCTACATGTACATGTATGTGTGCACCCAAATATTGTATTGTTTCGAATTTGGCTTATGTTATGATTGTTATCGTGACTGACATTACACAAACCTATCGAAGATACATGGTACTAGTAACTTGATTTCAAATTTAATGTATAGATGTGAATATATATTCATTGCTGATTTGTCTTACATACATGTATGTTACACTTATTAACACTGTTCAAATTAGCATTTCTGCATAAACATAACAAATTGATACATAACGGTTTACTTAATCTAACTCAAGTACAATTATTTCACCCAAACCTTGGGTGTTTATTTCACACGACATTCTGGGATAACCTGTGTGTCGACTGAGAACATGCGTGCCAATTGAGGAGAACACGCGAAGGATTTGTGTAAATGTTAGCCCAAACGACATTTCGAAGTAACGACTGCTTTGTTGTTTATTTCGAGGAATAATACCGCATCATATGAATTCAGCCCAAATATATTGACAGGTGTCAAGGGTCTAACTCTATACTGAGCAATACAAAACTAATATAATAAATACCGAGTATATTTAATTTTAACGCCAATGGGTCGTTTATGTGCGTTTAAGAGTGTATTTATGCTTAAAGCAAAGTGAAATAACGATCTTAAAATGAATTGGCCGGTATATTTTATTAGTTATCAGGGTTACCAGGGTCGTAGTTGCATAAATTACAATATATTTTTATGCTAAGATAATTGCGTGGTAATTTGTTGGTTAATGGATTGATCGGTGATCATGTTAACACAAATCCCATATATGGAAAGTGACTTGCGCATGCGCAAAACAGATACAATGGTCTAATTTTCCAATGCCGATGACAATCGAAGCGGACGCGATGTGCATTTTAATTTTTTCATTACGACTGTTTTGGCGTCCTAATCTATTAAAATATTCTTCTATATCTTGGAAGGTGTTCTGGAAGGATTATTTCAATATGTGTATATCGGATTAACCTTCCAAAAAGATGAGTTTGACGCCTGTATTTCTTGGCATGAATATTAACGAGCGCTCGTCTGCAAGTAGGTCATCTGGATTCGGAATTGGCGTGTTTTTGTGAAAATGTCAAATTCAATTTCTTCCATCTAAAACATAATTACGCGCTGGACTCGGTCATTTTAGGAACATATATGTATCACACGCACATATACCAAGTCTCAGTCTAAAAGTTTGAAAAATGACAGTTTTATCGACATAAATCGATGTTAATGGTAAATTCAAATTTCCATGTTAAATTTTATCATTGAAAAAAATTCATTTCTTCCATCTAAAACATAATTGCGTGCTGTACTCTGTCATTTTACGAATATGTAGCTATCCCACCAACACACTCCAAGTCTCAGCTTAAAATTTTGAAAAATGACAGTTTTATCGACATAAATCAATTTTAATGCCAATAATGGCAAATGGAGTGTTAAATAAATTTTAGGCCAATTAGGGCCCTGCGAATGTTTTCTGACCTGTTCTATATTGGTCACTAGAGTTCATATTTGACCGGTTACACCTGATAATTATGCGACAGTATAGTCGCGTTACTTTATAGGTCAACATTGGTCATTATCACCTGACAAATTTATTTTGGTCTATCGTATCAACCCCTATTTTCTCCCGCGCGTAGCCTGACTACCGCTATTCTCAAAGTAATTGACCAGAAAAACGGGGTGATACCCCGGTCATGACCACGGTGATACCGGTAATAAACGGTAGCTGTATCGAGGCGGTCATGGCAGTGGAATTACGGTATTGGGCGATGATACCGCGGTCTTTTAGCGGGCACCGCATTAATTTTTTTGAATACCGCAGTGATTTTCATGGAACACTTTGAGGGGAGGTATTTACTCCCACATACGTTAACAAGCGGTATCAGTACCGCGGTATTGGAGGATACCGCGGTATAGTACCGCAGTATTAACGGGGTGACACCACGTTGCTGGTGGTCAATTACTTTAAGTATAGCGGTAAGTGTCAACATTGGTCATTATCGCTCCACTAATTTGTATCGTTTCATCGGTATGAATTCCATATCCAATTATCCACATATAACCAACCCAACCTCTAATCCCGGTCCAATTTATTTATTTCTTTCATCGGTATATTCACGTAACGTAATATTTTATCACGTGATATTTGTACTTATATGTCTATGGTATTACTATAGTATACTGTATACGTATATCAATTGCTATTCCTATCTATATAATCCTGGTGCCATCTATAAAGATAGATAATTTCAGACTCCTCCCCCCCCCCATTTTACATCATTGCTGCTTTAGTACAGTCGCGATGCAACATCGCTCCACTAATTTATGTCAGTTCATCGGTACAAACCACTTTTTCTCCGAGTCCATATAACCAACCCAACATCTTATAGATGACTATTCTGGCACTATATAGAGATGACTAAGATTCTGACACCCCCCTATTTTATAGCCATGTTGCAACAGTAGAGTTCAGATGCATATTATGTCAACATCGGTCGTTATCGCTCTACAAATTTATATCGGTTCAACCCTTAGTTCCCTGTATCGCCCACCCCTCCCTCAGTTTATTTTTTCAGTTGTATTATAGTCTCATTACGTACACATTTTATCTTTTCTAACTTTTGCTTCAACGCGTTGAGTTCCGCTGCAGACAATATAAAACTGACAACATTTTGAAATGTAAGCAGGCTTCAAACTCATCTTATCCAAGAAAAACTCTGGTTACATAAGAAATTTGTGTATAAGGTGTACGCGCATTTGTCGCATTAAAAACAAAAGGTCCCAAGTCAAGGTCCAAATCCCCAACACACTGATGTGAGGTTTAACTCCATCTACATACAGTAATGTCCAAAGTAATTGATCACTTAACCACAGCAAAATAATGGGTATTTTTTCATGATTTTAAATCCTGAAAAATTACCCATAATTCTGCTGTGGTTAAGTGGTCAATTACTTTGGGCATTACTGTAACCAATATAAGGATTTGAGGTGTAATAATAACTCAATCCTCATACAGTAATGTCCAAAGTAATCGACCACTTAACCACAGCATAATTATTGGTAATTTGTCAGGATTTTAAATGCTGAAAAAATACCCATAATTCTGCTGTGGTTAAGTGGTCAATTACTTTGGGCATTAATGTAACCAATATAAGGATTTGAGGTGTAATGATAACTCAATCCTCATACAGTAATGTACAAAGTAATTGACCACAGCTGAATAATGGGTAATTTGTCAGGATTTTAAATGCTGAAAAATTACCAATAATTATGATGTGGTTAAGTGGTCAATTACTTTGGGCATTACTGTAACCAATATAAGGATGTGAGGTTTAATGAGAACTCCATCCACATAACTAATAAATATGTGTGAAAATTAAACCAAAAAAAATAAATTCCATGATGGCGTCCAATATGGACTGCCTAATTCTGCTCCAAAACATGTATATTGAATATATGGTTGTTTATCAATTGGGGGAAACTGATTATTTCAATGATATTTTCATTAACTGCATGGGATCCAAAACCCGACTTACGGGAGCTCGCTTCGTGCACGACTGTATCTTAAGCATATGTGCATATTTAATGAGCCAACAATTGGAATCCAAATAGAGAAGATTGGCACGTTGACCCTGCGCATAGACATCATTGATGATCTCTATGGGAATCAAAATTGACATTTAATAGACAATTTCGATTAACCGCAATAACTTAAGGAATCTCTAATTATGATTAAGCCCAATGAGAATGCAATAAGACATTTCTTATTACCCTTAACCGCAATTACTTCCCATTGCACTTTAACACAATTAATATCTCTCTCTCCCCCCCCAACAGCTTATCAATACCACTCAGGACAGTGGGTGTTTTTCCTCAATTAATTGAATTTCTTGTTAGTGACCATAAATCTTTACCTTCGGTTTTGCCGAATAACCGAACAAATGTTGTCAACTGTTTCCACGTTTATTCTCACTTATACCGTTTTTATATCCGTTTTATCCTATTTGTTGTTGTGTATTGCATTACTTTGATAAAGTCTGCGCTTGTGTTATTATCACAAAAGGTAATCCGTGTTTACATTTCACA
Source organism: Siphonodentalium dalli (assembly GCA_032622095.1). Taxonomy (NCBI): domain Eukaryota; kingdom Metazoa; phylum Mollusca; class Scaphopoda; order Gadilida; family Siphonodentaliidae; genus Siphonodentalium; species Siphonodentalium dalli. The sequence continues at coordinate 4,656,124 of CP136061.1, forward strand.
ATTCCGCCTTACAGTCTGCGAGTGCGACGGAAAAAATTTCCACATGTCCGAGCGCCATTGGCATTGATTCCTTAAATACGAGACTATTTAATCGAATGAGGTCAAATATTCGCATATAACTTGACTCATATGTTATTCTGCACAATTCTGGCCAGTGCCGACTTTCATTTCGCATTACTTTCGTTTTTATCGAAATATAACCGTTTTCTATGGAGATTCCCATGTAAATTTGTTCAACCAAAAAAATTCATAGTTTTGCCAATTTCAAGCTAGTTTAATACTTTATAGCATGGTCAGGGCATAATCTGGCCTATCGAGTGATGGTAGACGTTCCTTCAGTGTGCACAACAAATATTTGGTCCCAACGAAGCAGGCTAAAATCCTGAAATTTGTCAATTGACTTTGAGTGTGAAGAAAATATTCATTTAAACTTCCAAAATTGGTTGAAATATGCTCAACAACATTCAGTTGAATGGTGACATTATTTATAGTCACCGACTAACTTCCACGATGAATAAAATTTGTTTTTATTGATGACAATTATGTCGCGAGTCATAAAAATGTTAATTTTCTGAAGAAAAAAAATTCATTGTTTCGCCAATTTCAAGCTAGTATTGAGCATGGTCAGGGCATTACATATAATGATTAAGATTGCTAAAGAACTGAAATAATGAAATGGGAAACTTTTACTGACATCTGGTAAGGATTGAGGAGCAGATGCTAGAGGCCCCCACCCCACCCCCATGGAAGACGGAATACCACTTAACACAGAAGTTGGAATACGGAATACCATATGGAATACATAAAAATATATGAAAACTTCATTTTTTGGAAGGTCGGCGTACGAATACCGGTATTTTTGGAATACCGAATACCTCCTAACAGAGGGGCCGGAAATACGGCGTACTTCATAACAGGGCATGGAATACGGCATACGAAAAAGGGGGGTGGGGGCCTCATGCTATGGAGCCTCCCAATATATTGTCTGCTCCACATCTCAATAGAATTCAACAACATTCAGTTGAATGGTGACATTATTTATAGTCACCGACTAACTTCCACGATGAATCAAATTTGTTTTTATTGGTGACAATTTATGTCGCGAATCATAAAAATGTAAATTTTCTGAAGAAAAAAAATTCATTGGTTTGCGAATTTCAAGCTAGTTTATAGCGAACATGGGAACCAAGGTACAATTTATGCCATTTAGGCACACTTCAGAGTGAAATCTGGGCTTATATTTCGGCGAGAATCCAAATCTAGATTCTCGCAAATTACCCTGGATTCTCATGAAAAAGTATATATGGATTCTCGCAAAATCAGATGAAATATATGCCCTAGTGGAAATATAGCAAATCGTTTAATGCTTTAGAATTTTTTTTTTCGGAGATTTATATATATGTTTAAAGACATATTATGGAATTTTTCGGGAGCGAGAAATTGATAAGTTAGTGCTCAGGCACTTTTCCAACGTGGGGAATGTTATCATTCTACTAACATCACTGAAAATTTCCAAAAAGATCTACCACACCACTTCATATAGAACATCGTCTGAACTACTCCAAATTGTAAATATTTACATCTCGATTCGGGGCGCAACTATCGGCTGTAATTAAACAAAAATCATTTTGCCATCGAGAGTCATTGCTTTTAACTAATATATAAGAATGACGTTGTGTAACATCCATTTGGATTAATATTCGTAACAAATAACTACTTTGAGAAAGATTATTCTTAATTTCTATTTATTTGATCACTCTGCCCGGTGTCTGCCGGAGTGTTTCACATCACTTTAATCAAGGAAGACTGTTAAGAAAAACTGCATTTCAAGACCACCAAACAACTTTCCTTTTTAGGGCCACCACATCTTCCAAATATGTATTTCTTCCATTTTGCTATCAAAGACCGAAAAATGTCGTTAAACTAGAGATCCAAATACCCCCTAAGGGCCCCTCTATCTTGAGATATTAAAGACCGAAAAATGTCGTTAAACTATAAAGACCGAAAAATGTCGTTAAACTAGAGATCCAAATACCCCCTATATCTTGAGATATTATAAAGACCGAAAAATGTCATTAAACTATTAATTGTTGTTGCTGTTGTTTATTAGGGTTTATCGTCATTCTAGCCGCTAGGCCACACACGACGTTGTCAATTTTACGGGTGGAGGAAAGACCACGCAGAGGCTCAATTTCACCGGTAAGTTGTTCCACTGCGTGTAGAAACCACCGACCCCCGGAAAGCAATTGACAAACTTGCCCAGATACACGATTCCGGTCACCCTCCCTATGGTGGGGTTAGAACCAGCTTCGTCAGCGCTGGACGGCCTGGGACGACGTAATTCACCTGGCACTCTACCGACTGGACCACCGGGGGCCCCTATTAAACTGTTAAAGACCGAAAATGTCGTTAAATTGTAAAGTTTGAGCTATTGCCATGGCTTTGTCGTCCGTGTGTATGTGTGTACGTAAGGCGTCAACAATGCAGGCTACAGGTCGTACCTTTGGTCGGATCATTATGAAATTTGTCATAGCTGTTGACATCAACATTTAGACCAGATTATTAATTTTGGGATCATTCGGAAAAAAAACATGGCCGCCAGTGGCCATCTTGGATTTCAAAATTCAATCCATTAGCACGGGCTACAGTTCGTAATGTTTGTCTGATCATCATGAAATTTGTCAAGAATGTTAATAATGACATGTAGATGGGAACGAGTCCTTTTGGGGTCATTCGGCCAAAAAACATGGCCGCAGCAGCCATTTTGGATTTTAGTCTTTATATGACTAAATCTTTAGCACGGGCTACAGGTCTTAACTTTAGTCTGATCATCATAAAATTTGTCATGGCTGTTGAAATTGGAATGTAGATGGGAACGAGTCATTTTGGGGTCATTCGGACAAAAAACATGGCCGCCAGTGGCTATCTTGGATTTCAAAATTTAATCCATTAGCACGGGCCACAGGTCGTACTGTTTGTCTGATCATCATGAAATTTGTCATGGATGATAATATTGACATGTAGATGGGAACGAGTAATTTTGGGGTTATTCGGCCAAAAAACATGGCCGCCAGCAGCCATCTTGGATTTTACTCTTTGTATGACTAAATTCTTTAGCACGGGCTACAGGTCGTACTTTCAGTCTGATCATCATAAAATTTGTCAAGAATGTTAATAATGACATGTAGATGGGAACGAGTCATTTTGGGATCATTTGACCCAAAAACATGGCCGCCAGCAGCCATCTTGGATTTTAATCTTTGTATGACTAAATCCTTTAGCACGGGCTACAGGTCGTACCTTTAGTCTGATCATCATGAAATTTTTCATGGCTGTTGAAATTGGAATGTAGATGAGAATGAGTCATTTTGGGGACATTCCGACAAAAAAACATGGCTGCCAGCGGCCATCTTGGATTTCCAAATTCAATTCTAAATCTTTCCATTCATTGCTCATCACACAAATTTAACTTCTTCTCAAAGTTGAGCTACAGTGTCATTGACACTTTCATTTGAGACATTAAAGAACGAAATATGTCGTTACACCATTAATGATCATTAATACATAATTTGTGTTTATGAAAGTCTGGTACAGACAGTTTGTTTCCAGTACATATTCATTGGAACGTAAACAATTATTCTCTGACAAATCATGTTAATATTGCCTTTCGTTACTGGTTTCCTTGACTCACATATCTCTCACTTCTTAATACTTATAATTAAAACAAATGTTCTGTGTTTTGTGTCACTTCTTAATAGCATTCTGTATTCTGCTATTGAAAAGAAAAACAGTTGTAGTATACCTTAAAGGTATGAAGGCCTTGGTGGGTATCATGTGAACATATTTCCACCGCTACAAACGAAATAATATTCAAATATAGACAGACTTTGTTAATATACAAATGAGAAATATCTCATAAACATTATGTTATAGTCGTAAATTTGCCGACTGTTATGTAAACAAAGCATAAAAAGTTACTTTCCTGGTGTTTCTTTATATTATGATGGTAAACATAAAGAGCGTTCTTTGTTGCTCAATTCCTTATTTGGAAATAATAAAGAGCGTTTATACCATTTGTGTGTGATTAGCCAGTAGCATTATGCTGCCTTCTATAACACAATCAGACTCTTGTTTAGGCAAAATTTAGTAGGTCTTTATGTAAGCATGATGTTTAAGGGATTACAGTGCTCATGAAACAACAAAACTCTATCGGAAAGCCACCCCTATTGTGATCACAATAATCCAAGTCCCATAAAAATCGCGTAATAATTAAGCCGATAAATAAATAAATAATACCGCCACCGGTTGTCGGCTATCTCCGTCGCAAAACCTCGCATGACGTCAAGCGAGGTAAACTAATTAAAAACACGGAATCGGAGTTATTTGTGTCTACCTATATGACGATGGAAAATCCGGAATAGACATCAGCTCGTGAGCGTGATGGAATTACTGCGGGGCATATCAATAGCATTGTGTACACATGGTTAATTGTCATCGCGCGGTGAGTTATATTCACTTGTGATTTGTCTTAAGCGCTGTTTGGAAAGTTATTGTTTTGACAAAAAAACTATAGAAGGCCGATTGAGCGGGGTAGGTAACACTTTCGTGTCAAAAATAAAGCTTATAAAAACATGAGCAGGCATGTGAACTCTATTCGGGCGCGTGTTCACGATGTTGTTTTAATTTTCCGTATATATGCCCCGAGTGTCCCGTATTTACAATCATTCATTCGTAACATTGCCATATAAATGCAGTGTTTTCGGCTGTGGCCGGTCTAGTGACTCTCAGTTAGGTATAATGCTGTATTCATTTCCAAACGATGTTCGTTTACGTGCCATTTGGCGGCATTTCTGTGGGAAACCCGTTGCGCAATCATCAGAAACCGATTACATATACCAAATAAAGAGCGTTTAATTTGACAAGTCAGTCATGGTTACGAATACATACAATTGCAGTTAAAGTGGAGAGTATGTTGAATAAATCACGATAACAACTATTCTTAGTCGATTCCCCATTTCCTTCACCATGGCTCCATAAAGAGCGTTCCATGTTAAGAGTTTTCCTAATATGGTACGAATAAAAAGAGTTTAATAAAGCGGAAATTGCTATGACTTGGAAGGATATATAAAGCATGCATATCGGAAGTTCGTGTACATGTATTGACCTGTATTGGTGTAATCATTAAAAAAAATGACGATGAAAACTGTTCTAAGTCGAGTCCCTTTACCTTGACGCAATAAAGAGCGTTCACTATTACGATATATTGCGAATAAAGAGCACTTGAATATGTGATTCCATATTAAACCGGATTATTATCCCTCCTTCAAAAAGTGTTATATATGATTGGATGTTTATAACCCTATTGTTATGCGTAATTGCCACATAGAGGTCGATTTATGACCTGGATATTCAATAGACCGCATCGCTAGAGTGCTAATTTAATAGGTCAATAACGATGCATAGATGTAGTGAATTTCCACCAGTGACAGTCGGCTAGATTGTTTTGGGGTGGGGGAAGCAATATTCCGAAATATATATAAACACCATATTGCCCAAATAATTACATGATTCATAACCAAGGAAAAATGAACATATCATATTGGTAATGAATGACTTGATTATAATTGATTAAATCCGACAGCAATAAACCAATTGTGTGTTGTTTTACCGCGTTACGATAATTAAAACGAAACGCTCTTTATTGACACACGACTAATGTCATCTGGAAATTGGAATGTTTACGAGATGATAATTGCCTAATAACTGTGCAAGTCTTCGCGTATATATGCAATCTTGATATGCATATATAATATAACTTGGACTATTCCGGTAACGAAAAAATATATATAAACACGAGCACGCGTTTATATAGATAAATGCGCGCAAAACTGAATAATATACGGGCATGGCTTTATAGTAACAACACATCGCGATACATATAATAATAGTAATAATAACACGATAAAGATCGACATTTAATTACGAGAAAGGCGATGTTTCGGCGAAGTTTTGCATTCGCAGTGTGATAACGCGACAATCGTCAAAGGCCGCGATCGACTACATGCTAACTTAAAATACCGCCGTCGCGTATCTATGCGTTGTCAATGAGTTGCCACGTGATCGATCACGTGCTATGCTTCTGTTTACATGTGACAATCACGTGATCGGGCTGATGATCACGTGACTTCGTCTACAACAAAATCTTCGGCTAACTTCGGAATTTTTTTGAATCGTTATAAAAATAACGATTGGCGGCCGAATATTAGATTATATGCGCCCAATGGACATTTTATATATATATTATCGGTATATTGAAAGAAAATAATATTGTTTTTTTCAGGACCGTATTCCTTTAAGGGATAGTGATCGTATATTTGAACCAAAATGTATGCGTTTTAATATTGATCTGTTTACGGTGTTTGGAACAAATATTTTCGACAACTAAACCCTCTCGTCCCTTTAATATAATTAATATAACATCCCTCATCCAATAATCTCCAAATTGCATATCTAATTTCAATCCTAGTTACACATCACACCGCCCCTCATCATTTGCCAATTGTACACCCTTTTTTGCTGCTTCTGTTGCAACTGCTCAATTTATTTAAAAATTATTGAAAAAATGGTCCTCCGGCCTGCGACATTTACCTCCGATTTAGTTTTTTCGATCATCGGTCCACACCAAAATTGAGCACACGTCCCTATATAATATACCTATTTAAACCGAGTATACACGGTGGTGTAATAGAAGAACCATTAATTTAACCGTAACCGTAGCATATTTCCACGTATACGTGTACGTTTTCACGACAAATCCCCGCTGATCTGTTATTAATGAACCAAACAATTAACATGTCAACACACTCTGGCCCGCCAATGCTACAGTGTATAAACGTAACGGGGCAAATATGCATATTATATTGACAGCTAACGAGAACATTCATCACCAATAATCTGCTCACCCCTTTCAGTCGATACGATAGAAACTAAACGATTTGTTACTTCTAATTACCCGTACTTAATTACACTACTTGCGTGTTAATAAAGTACGACACACCCCCCCCCCCCCCAATCACAACTAAAGGTGAAACATGGGATTTAGAACATTAATATTCACTCTTACACAGTTCCACATTCAAGGTGTGTCTTGTGTAATCGTATGTCAGTTGTAACGTTGTGAAACCGCAACCGAACTGAATTATTCTATTGCTAAATAGTTCATGGGTGACCTGATGCATGCATCTTAGTTTTCTTGTTTATACTGTGGATGGATGCATATCATTGCAAGGGCGAAAACAACATCCCGTGATGTGGACACGCCCCGCATGGACTATTTTCGCCATGCAGAGCACAATAATTCTGTTGACATTTTGTTTCTGGGCGTCAGATATCTGGCCCGGTGCCAAAGTTTTTCTATAAACATAGATATAGCAATTCTAACTGTGGTGTCTAATTTGTTTGCACAAACGCATGTATAGAACCATGATTAAATGAAATATTTATCCAATGCACCGGCCCAAACCATATGGTCCACCTGGTAGCCCTGGGCCCATTCAATTGCACTCATTGAACTAGCTGTAAGCATGCGGCTAAATAATTATAAGCTGACCAATTAGTAGTATTTTGAACACATACCAGTAATCCGCACTGTTGACACATAAATGCCTGCAATACATGTATATTTTGAGGACATATCACTGCACTGTAAAAAGGACTGTGTGGCAGCTTCCACACAATGACTGTGTGGAGGCATTATCTGAACATAAATGTGTACACAATACACACATATGTGTGTATCACCCAATATCCACACATATATGTGTACATCACCACACATATTTGTATGTGACGTCGGTTTTTTTAAATTTCACGTGGTGGTCACGCGCGCGTCGTTGTTTCGTACAGGCTCACAGGCTGCCGTAAAGTGTACACATGGAGTCTTGTTGATTGTGGTGGATCTCGAAATTCGATATATTGGTCGGTCTCTTCGATTATTTCTATAGTTAAGGTAAGATTATATTTAAATTGGCAAGATATTCACCTTTGTGAGAATTTCCGTATCTATTTTGTATAAAACATGATTGAACGAAATAATAAACTTGATTTGGATTTTCTGATTCATCAATTCCCTGTCGCATAGTCATATATTTACATTTTAGAGTTGTGCGTTTATCTGGGTTTATCTGTTGTTTCTGTGGTCTATATGATACACATCTTTCCGAAGCACAAAACCTGCTCGAAAATTGTCTTTATGTAAATTGACAAATTCAACTGTGTGGTGAAGACATTTACTGAACAAATGTGTGTTCATCACATACACACTATATATTATACAGCGTGCTTTAAACCAGAACCACAATTTTATTATTTTGCACGGTAAGGTTCTCATGTTGATAAAGTAACGACGTTTTTTGTGTTTATATGGAATGCAGATGAGAGGAAATATATACTGAGACCAGTGACGTGGCGACAGGGCGGATATTGGGAAGGGTGTGTCTATAACCCTATCCCAAACCTCGGTAAAATTTACTAAAAATTCCAACAGTTGGAAATTTCATGCCTGACGCAAAGTTACAAGTTTTACACCACATGCATTATAATAGGTTGAAATTATTCTCTTTGTTTGATTTTTCAACCAGTAATTAGTGGGAAATTTATAGTTTTTTTTAGACAAACAGTAGCATATTTTTCTACTTTTGGTAAAACAAAAATGGTCTCAAATGGCCATCGGGTGGAAGACTTCCATTTGGTTGGAAATTCTAATAGTTGGAAAGCTTGAGGTACCAATTGGAAAATTCAGAACGAGAGGGGGGTGTGCAAATATAATTCTACAAATATGGTTCAAGGGGGATGGTGGGGTGTACTTCGACATTTGAATGTGGACACCCCCCCCCCCCCACCAACAGCGACCACTGAGCCGCGTCCACGAATGAGACTTGTGGCTGTCACTGAAATGCCCTAGTCGCATACTACGAAGTGACATGTGGCACCCGGAATCACACAAAATGTGTGAAATTGGTGTTTCAAATTAATTTAATTTGAATATGATGAGCATCACTGTTGCAATAAACCTTGAAATACCACAATGGACGATCAATGTACCAAGGGAAACAAATTGTTGGGTGTGTGGGTGGGGTATTTATTTGTCAATTATATTGGTGGTTTACCAAGACGATGTGAAAAATTAACATGCATAATTTGGCTCCTCTGCTATGTATAACTTGCGTAAATTTGGTTACCGAGGGAGGGGCCCGGGGGGGGGGGGGGGTGATGTCGTATATCTAATACATATGTAGCCACCGTTTGTGTCCAAAACTTTAAATTGTGAAGAATATTGTGTCATTCAATAAATGTCATAGCAAATAATGAACTTAGAAATAATCTAAAATTATAAATACTGCAGAATAGTGAGATGTGTCATTAAAGTATTATTAGCATTTGGACTAAGTGACGTACATGGTGAAGAGTTATCGTTTATACTATAAAAAAGGGGTGGGGGGGGGCTATGAATGTATTGTGTTATATATAGCTACAATTCCTTATGTAAAATTGCAAATTTCCCGTGTCAAGATTGCGCTTAATGAGGCATCGATCTGGCCATATAGATAAAGTAAAATATATTTATAAATTGTCCGAACATTCATTATGTGAAGCTATAATGAGTAGTACATGTATATATTTAGTATCATTCAAAAACTATATTCCTTTCTGAAAATGCGCTCTTTAATGTATGAATTATAATACTGTTATAGATGTACATACAATGTATACTGTAAATAATATTCCCAATGGCATGTTATAAACAAAATAACTTCTCTGCTTACAGGTTCAATGGTGAAATCATGGCGGTCACGCGGTGTAACGTCGATGTAAATAACAAGATATGGACATGGCTGCCTTGGCAACGACTATAATCAACCAACCAAGAACCACGGTGGAATGTATGAGTTAGACACAAATTCCACAGTCAATGATTTTGGTATACATATGATGTCATGTGCTGTAATTTGGTTTCTGTGCAAGAGGCGATTACATTCAAAAAGACTATCCTCTTTGGAGCCCTTAATTTTCTTGTATAGTTCAAGGGATCTCAGAAAGCTTCAGTTAGTTTTAGAGCTTGTTCTTCTACACACGTGAGTGTGAGTCTGATGTAAGACAGCCAACCAGTAGCAATATATATGTATATATAGCAGAGACTGACTTTCGAATTGTTCCAATACATTCAAGTTGAAGGAAAATTCTAGTTATTGATGTGAAACCCATTAATGGAACTGAAACATGCACGCTTATAGTTTAAAGGATAACCAAAATATTACGTGAATGTGTTAAACGGCTGTTTGTTTTGTGTCTTTGTATTATTGAAATTAAAGACTATAGCTATACTATATCATTCGACAATCACGATTTCTGCTGTGTACACAAAAGAAGGCCGCGGACCCCCGGGATATGCATGTTTGCTGTTTGATAAGTTAATATTCGAAAACGTCCAGCGCAGCACGTCAATCATCAGTAGACTATAACATTTCATATGTATGGCGGGAAAAAAAGGTCCAATGATAGCCGAACTATATGTTTGGCCAATAAATATCGGTAAACACTCTTCGTTGAATATGATTTTTTTTTTGCAGGATTAGCAGCCTATTGTTTGGATCGACCACACACTTTTGTACACATGTAATGAACACATATGTGTTGTCTTGCCCAACAGCATTGTGTACAAGAACAATACAAAATAGTGTAATGGCGGTGAACACTATTGTTTGGATCAACCACACAAATGTGTACGCATGTGATTAACACATATGTGTAGTCTCGCCCAACAACATTGTGTACAATAACAATACAAACGTGTGTGGTAGCGGCGAACATATTGTTTCCTTAGTGCAAACATATTTGTGTCCATTCAACGAACAAATAAATGTGCTGGACCCAAACATCTTTGTGTGTGTCAACTACACAACTTTGTAGGTCAGTAACCACACATAAACTGTTCATCTGCATCCACACAATCTTGTGCGCAACTTAGCACACATTTAATGTGTGCCTACAAAGAACAAGTTGTTTTGGTCGATCCACACAGTATGTTCGCCACCACCACACAACAGATGTGTGGTCATTTGCCACACAATTCACCACACAATGTTGTTGTCGATCAAATGGCTACACAAACTGTGTGGTAACTGTGTGGATCTACCACACAGTCGTTTTAAGAGTGTGGTGTGAAACCACAGGACCTTTAATCTTCTATCACGCACTGCATGCACGACTCTCCATATAGCATACCGAATGGCCATGTTTATAAGTACTGCCCCCATGTGTGATGTACCCAGTCCCGGTGCAGTAACATTGATACATCCATTGATCCGAGTAAATTTAAAGACATACAGTGTATTATGTACTTATTCGGGTCCGTGAAACTGATCAGTTAGTATCCAGGCACTATGCCATCTGGAGGAATGTTTTATTCTACTAACATTACCGAACATCTGAAGCAAATCGACCGTACCACTCGTCGGATCTACATGCACGCTCAGTTGTAAATATTTAATTTCGATTCGGGACGCATCTATCATCGATAAACTAATGAAAGCGAACTCATCATCAAGAGTCGCTGCATTTAATTAATAATATAAGAACGACGGTGTGTGTTGTCAATTTGGCCATAAAATTGTAAAAATTACTACTTTGAACAAGATTTTTCTCCATTTACATTTGATCACCCTACCAGAGTGTTTCACATCACTTTAATTGTCACTACATGTAGCTCCATATACATGTAAGCTACATAAACTTAGTTTGTGTTTTATGTGTGCATACCCAGATTGGAACATATCAAATTTATATAGTAGTATCCAAAAAATTCCGGGGGGTTGGTCCCCCATACCCCCACATATCAGAGGGGGTATCCCCTCTCATGCTCTCCCACGCTTGTCGCTTCATGGGTCGGATGATGCTATGTGTCATATACATGTACATATTAAAGGAGCCCCCCCCTTTCAAATTTTCTGGATCCGCCCATGGTTATCCTCAATGCACTCAAACATTCATCAATATTCTACTACTAGTATGTACAAATGTACATGTATAAATATACAGGTACGGGTATATAATCACAGTATTTCAAGCGCGAAATCAGGTGATGAAAAAATGGGTTTTTGTGAGGTCTCACACGTACATCCATGTATGTAACGCAGAAATTTGTAGTTGGCTTTTATTTGTACTGCCACTCTGGCACTCACCATGTATTACTGACATTCTTATGAGGCATGGATGGATGTTAACCATATAAATATGATTATACCCACATGCTGAGGAGGATAAATTGAGGAACGACACTACACAGAAAAAATATATAAATGCCACAAATGTAATGGTAGAATGACCCTAATTTCATCATAGTAGATGTACCTTAGATACATGGCTTATTTGCAATGTCTGCATACATATAAACTTCCAAATAAGGCCTATGGAAAATATAGGTGTGATTTCCCCTAATTGCCCCCTCTCAGAATTAGGGTCGATAAGAAGCCATTTTGTCAGTATTTTTCGTTAAACATACTGCTTACAATGTACCATATACATGTACTTGTACATTAATGTAGAAGTGTACTACATCTACATGTAGTATAATTGGGCTTGGTTAAAGGTGGTGTGATGTAAGTGAATAAACCAAGGAGTTCACAAGTGAACAACAGCTGGGGACTCTGGGAAGGGGTGGATTGGGAAAACACAATTTTTAAAAAGTTTTTTCGAATCCAGAGGGGTGGGGTAAAAACAAATTTGCAGGAAGCTATGCCGGTGTGGGAGGGTGGTCCGAGAGTCAAATGCACATTTTTTTACAACATTATGCAAATTGAATCTCACTGGATATTCAGGGGTCATGCTACATGTGGATATGTATGTATAATTTGTTTTCGTAAAATTGAATGCATATAATGAACGGTGCCATACATGTACATGTATAATATTGTTTTATTTGGATCTGAGCTTCTTAATGGGTTACTGTATTTTTCCACTATTAACATGTCAAGCTGTATTCCACTATTATAGTGGTATATGACTATACAACCAAGACAGATATTAAAAAACAAATTAATATCAGGAACCTGTTCAATACTAACCTTCAGAATTCACAACGGCCTATAGTGTGTCTTATAGGTGTGGATTATCAATATCCACTGGCCTTATATGTGTCTTATAGGTATGCATTATCAATAGCCACCGGCCTTATGTGTGTCTTATAGGTATGGATTATCAATATCCAACGGCCTTATGTTTGTCTTATATGTATGGATTATCAATATCAACCGGCCTTATGTATGTCTTATAGGTATGGATTATCAATATCCACCGGCATTATGTGTGTCCCATAGGTATGGATTAGCAATATCCAACGGCCTTATTTGTGTCGTATAGGTATGGATTATCAATATCCAACGGCCTTATGTGTGTCTTATAGGTATGGATTATCAATATCCACCGGCCTCATGTGTGTCTTATAGGTATGGATTATCAATATCCACCGGCCTTATGTGTGTCTTATAGGTATGGATTATCAATATCCACCGGCCTTATGTGTGTCTTATATGTATGGATTATCAATATCCACCGGCCTTATGTGTGTCGTATAGGTATGGATTATTAATATCCAACGGCCTTATGTGTGTCTTATAGGTATGGATTATCAATATCCAACGGCCTTATGTTTGTCTTATAGGTATAGATTATCAATATCCACCGGCCTTATGTGTGTCTTATAGGTATGGATTATCAATATCCACCGGCCTTATGCGTGTCTTATATGTATGGATTATCAATATCCACCGGCCTTATGTGTGTCTTATAGGTATGGATTATCAATATCCAACAGCCTTATGTATGTCTTATATGTATGGATTATCAATATCCACCGGCCTGTAGTTATCAATTATCAATATCCATTTATGGACATTGGATCAGATAATACAGCATACATAGGTTGGAGTGACAGAATAAAATCTCTATCTCATTGTCCGGGGAGTGTTATTATGTATCATGCATACATTTGTATATGACTACTGTTTGCCCGTTAATAAAGACGAAATTGGCAGTTAGTTATCGACAAATTATCAAAGGTCCTATTGAATTATGTCATGGTGATAATTGTTTACTAGTGAGTGGTATAAGTAGGTTATATCATGGTGATAATTGTTTACTAGTGAGTGGTATAAGTAGGTTATATCATGGTGATAATTGTTTACTAGTGAGTGTTATAAGTAGGATATATCATGGTGATACTTGTTTACTAGTGAGTGTTATAAGTAGGATATATCATGGTGATACTTGTTTACTAGTGAGTGGTATAAGTAGGATATATCATGGTGATAATTGTTTACTAGTGAGTGTTATAAGTAGGTTATATCATGGTGATAATTGTTTACTAGTGAGTGGTATAAGTAGGATATATCATGGTGATAATTGTTTACTAGTGAGTGTTATAAGTAGGTTATATCATGGTGATAATTGTTTACTAGTGAGTGGTATAAGTAGGTTATATCATGGTGATAATCGTTTACTAGTGAGTGTTATAAGTAGGTTATATCATGGTGATAATTGTTTACTAGTGAGTGGTATAAGTAGGATATATCATGGTGATAATTGTTTACTAGTGAGTGGTATACGTAGGTTATATCATGGTGATAATTGTTTACTAGTGAGTGGTATAAGTAGGTTATATCATGGTGATAATTGTTTACTAGTGAGTGGTATAAGTAGGTTATATCATGGTGATAATTGTTTACTAGTGAGTGTTATAAGTAGGTTATATCATGGTGATAATTGTTTACTAGTGAGTGGTATAAGTAGGTTATATCATGGTGATAATTGTTTACTAGTGAGTGTTATAAGTAGGATATATCATGGTGATACTTGTTTACTAGTGAGTGTTATAAGTAGGTTATATCATGGTGATAATTGTTTACTAGTAAGTGTTATAAGTAGGTTATATCATGGTGATAATCGTTTACTAGTGAGTGTTATAATTAGGTTATATCATGGTGATAATTGTTTACTAGTGAGTGGTATAAGTAGGATATATCATGGTGATAATTGTTTACTAGTGAGTGGTATAAGTAGGTTATATCATGGTGATAATCGTTTACTAGTGAGTGTTATAAGTAGGTTATATCATGGTGATAATTGTTTACTAGTGAGTGGTATAAGTAGGTTATATCATGGTGATAATTGTTTACTAGTGAGTGTTATAAGTAGGATATATCATGGTGATACTTGTTTACTAGTGAGTGTTATAAGTAGGTTATATCATGGTGATAATTGTTTACTAGTGAGTGTTATAAGTAGGTTATATCATGGTGATAATTGTTTACTAGTGAGTGGTATAAGTAGGTTATATCATGGTGATAATTGTTTACTAGTGAGTGTTATAAGTAGGATATATCATGGTGATAATTGTTTACTAGTGAGTGGTATAAGTAGGTTATATCATGGTGATAATTGTTTACTAGTGAGTGGTATAAGTAGGATATATCATGGTGATAATTGTTTACTAGTGAGTGTTATAAGTAGGTTATATCATGGTGATAATTGTTAACTAGTGAGTGGTATAAGTAGGTTATATCATGGTGATAATCGTTTACTAGTGAGTGTTATAAGTAGGTTATATCATGGTGATAATTGTTTACTAGTGAGTGGTATAAGTAGGATATATCATGGTGATAATCGTTTACTAGTGAGTGTTATAAGTAGGTTACATCATGGTGATAATTGTTTACTAGTGAGTGTTATAAGTAGGTTATATCATGGTGATACTTGTTTACTAGTGAGTGTTATAAGTAGGTTATATCATGGTGATAATCGTTTACTAGTGAGTGTTATAAGTAGGTTACATCATGGTGATAATTGTTTACTAGTGAGTGGTATAAGTAGGTTATATCATGGTGATAATTGTTTACTAGTGAGTGGTATAAGTAGGTTATATCATGGTGATAATTGTTTACTAGTGAGTGGTATAAGTAGGTTATATCATGGTGATAATTGTTTACTAGTGAGTGGTATAAGTAGGATATATCATGGTGATAATTGTTTACTAGTGAGTGTTATAAGTAGGTTATATCATGGTGATAATTGTTTACTAGTGAGTGGTATAAGTAGGTTATATCATGGTGATCATTGTTTACTAGTGAGTGTTATAAGTAGGTTATATCATGGTGATAATTGTTTACTAGTGAGTGGTATAAGTAGGTTATATCATGGTGATAATCGTTTACTAGTGAGTGTTATAAGTAGGTTATATCATGGTGATAATTGTTTACTATTGAGTGGTATAAGTAGGATATATCATGGTGATAATCGTTTACTATTGAGTGTTATAAGTAGGTTATATCATGGTGATAATCGTTTACTAGTGAGTGTTATAATTAGGTTATATCATGGTGATAATCGTTTACTAGTGAGTGTTATAATTAGGTTATATCATGGTGATAATTGTTTACTAGTGAGTGTTATAAGTAGGTTATATCATGGTGATAATTGTTTACTAGTGAGTGTTATAAGTAGGTTATATCATGGTGATAATCGTTTACTAGTGAGTGTTATAATTAGGTTATATCATGGTGATAATCGTTTACTAGTGAGTGTTATAATTAGGTTATATCATGGTGATAATTGTTTACTAGTGAGTGTTATAAGTAGGTTATATCATGGTGATAATTGTTTACTAGTGAGTGGTATAAGTAGGATATATCATGGTGATAATTGTTTACTAGTGAGTGGTATAAGTAGGTTATATCATGGTGATAATTGTTTACTAGTGAGTGGTATAAGTAGGTTATATCATGGTGATAATTGTTTACTAGTGAGTGGTATAAGTAGGTTATATCATGGTGATAATTGTTTACTAGTGAGTGGTATAAGTAGGTTATATCATGGTGATAATTGTTTACTAGTGAGTGTTATAAGTAGGTTATATCATGGTGATAATTGTTTACTAGTGAGTGTTATAAGTAGGTTATATCATGGTGATAATTGTTTACTAGTGAGTGTTATAAGTAGGTTATATCATGGTGATAATCGTTTACTAGTGAGTGTTATAATTAGGTTATATCATGGTGATAATCGTTTACTAGTGAGTGTTATAATTAGGTTATATCATGGTGATAATTGTTTACTAGTGAGTGTTATAAGTAGGTTATATCATGGTGATAATTGTTTACTAGTGAGTGGTATAAGTAGGATATATCATGGTGATAATTGTTTACTAGTGAGTGGTATAAGTAGGTTATATCATGGTGATAATTGTTTACTAGTGAGTGTTATAAGTAGGATATATCATGGTGATAATTGTTTACTAGTGAGTGGTATAAGTAGGTTATATCATGGTGATCATTGTTTACTAGTGAGTGTTATAAGTAGGTTATATCATGGTGATCATTGTTTACTAGTGAGTGGTATAAGTAGGTTATATCATGGTGATAATTGTTTACTAGTGAGTGGTATAAGTAGGATATATCATGGTGATAATTGTTTACTAGTGAGTGGTATAAGTAGGTTATATCATGGTGATAATTGTTTACTAGTGAGTGTTATAAGTAGGTTATATCATGGTGATAATTGTTTACTAGTGAGTGTTATAAGTAGGTTATATCATGGTGATAATTGTTTACTAGTGAGTGTTATAAGTAGGTTATATCATGGTGATAATCGTTTACTAGTGAGTGTTATAATTAGGTTATATCATGGTGATAATCGTTTACTAGTGAGTGTTATAATTAGGATATATCATGGTGATAATTGTTTACTAGTGAGTGTTATAAGTAGGTTATATCATGGTGATAATTGTTTACTAGTGAGTGGTATAAGTAGGATATATCATGGTGATAATTGTTTACTAGTGAGTGGTATAAGTAGGTTATATCATGGTGATAATTGTTTACTAGTGAGTGTTATAAGTAGGATATATCATGGTGATAATTGTTTACTAGTGAGTGGTATAAGTAGGTTATATCATGGTGATCATTGTTTACTAGTGAGTGTTATAAGTAGGTTATATCATGGTGATAATTGTTTACTAGTGAGTGGTATAAGTAGGTTATATCATGGTGATCATTGTTTACTAGTGAGTGTTATAAGTAGGTTATATCATGGTGATTATTGTTTACTAGTGAGTGGTATAAGTAGGTTATATCATGGTGATAATTGTTTACTAGTGAGTGTTATAAGTAGGATATATCATGGTGATACTTGTTTACTAGTGAGTGGTATAAGTAGGTTATATCATGGTGATAATTGTTTACTAGTGAGTGTTATAAGTAGGTATTATCATGGTGATAATCGTTTACTTGAAATAGCCTCTCGCTAAGGACTCGATCGTGAATATTTCTCGTATACGATTCTCTCTATGATGTAATCTATACGTATACACTTGACATCAGTATATTCCGAATGTCATTTATATTAATAAACGTAAGTTTGGTAGAAACGTTGAGAAACAAACAAGTTAATGTGCATGTTATTGCTGCTCCTTCCCATCATTGATTTTCACCCTCGAGATTGTCTCGATGTGTACTCCGGTATACAGCAGTGTAATATATACAGTCATTGACTTACCCGGACATTCCACCCCAGCGTCCTGGGTGTGTTGACAGCTATTTGTTCCCCATCCGTTGTGAGTGCAATTCCATACGGAATTCTCATTTCCAACGCATGTGACTCCGTCCAGCCAGATAGGTCCAGTCCCTTGCCCATATCTTGCTAAACTTCTGGCAATCCCCCCTCGTAAACCAAGCGTCCTGCACACGATGGTTGCATCAGTGTTGTCCCATTCGTTGCTGCACACCGTTCCCCATTGGCCGTCCTTATACACTTCAACTCGACCAGATGCTGTACTATTCCCACCAACTAACCGAATGTTGCCTAAAATGGAGCACCCATGAAGTCATTTAATGTCAAGCCAGTATGTGTAGGTAGATTTATTTATTGTGTAGCTGTTATTGTTACAATATATTGTAAGTGCACTCTCATATCCGTATACACATTGAGTATGTTTATTGTATATGCAAAAACATATGGGTACATGTAATACTGGTCATGCAGATGACCTGCGACTAAATTAGAAATGAGCATTGAGACTGATCTAAAATAGGGAATGTAAATACCATAAAAAAGCTGGGCTCCACCGAAACGGATTAAGGAAGACTAATAATAGTGAACCATTGTATGCTGGTGTGACATAATTATGAATGTGACATTTCGGTGATAACTGCATTAACGCGGGCCAGGACACGTCAAAGTATAATAATATGTACAAGTATGCCCGAGTCACATTCGAAAAAAAGTCGCTGTGTTTCTATATACACAAGCTGGGGAAACCGATTGATATACTCAAAGAAGGATTCGGTTAGACGCATACAGTTGTTCATGCGCACAAGCAAGCATTAATTAATTTACCGACTCCACAGAACACAGTTCACAGTCTTGGTAATTTCCAGGACATTATTGAGGGGGATATAAGGACTTTGTAAGTTCTAGATCAACATACATCATGCAATGATATGTTTATATCGATGGTTATGCAGAAATTGCCAGCGCCACTGCGAGGTAAATTGGTTCGGTGCTATGGCAATCGTCAGCTATCATTGACGGAAATACGTGAGTTTTTTAGGCTTGAAGTAGATATTTTGGAGGCTGCTGATATTGGTCGTTCGAATAATCAGTTTCTACATTGATGACTAATTCTAACAGGAGTCATTTGGATAGAGATGGAAATTCGCACAGGTTTTCTCATGATTCGCATGAGATAGTTTGTGTGTTTTGTAATGGATTTCACTTGCCTGCCAATTGTAATGTGATGTCTGATGTTGGACAGTGAGTTGCTTTTGTACGGCGGCACAAGCTCTGCTTTAACTGTCTTTATTCTACGCATCGATGTACACAGTGTCTTTCGCGGTTCCGGTGTAGATTGTGTGCCCGGAAGCATCACACGAGCATATGCGGGTCTGGTCATCAGCGGAAGCGAAAGTTTAATGGGAAGTCCGGTCATGTTCCTCTACATAGCACTCATCCGGGTGATGGGCTATCTGGTCAACAAAACTTCGGAGTCAACGGCTACTGTGGTCATACGTAGCCGCAATAATTGGGTTGTCAACAAACAAATATTACAGGTGTGTATGATCTATGTAAAACTCCAAATACACGATATTTACAAAGATTACATTCATGTGTATATCAACCATAAGTCAATCAGCACGTCTGGTTGTATTAATACACGAGAAATTCTAAGCGACGTTTGTTCTATAGTTGATCCGCTTGTGTTTGTATCGCCAGGGACCACAAGAACAATGTTGTTTATGCAAAATCTCTGTTCACGGAATGTTAAATGGAAATTTGGCTTAGTTAGTGAACTACATACTAGTACAGGAAAGGCAGGTCATGTGAGAGCCGTGAATCTAAAGACGAAACATGGAGTTACATGTACAAACAAACCTATTTCGAAGTTTTACCTACTAGAAATTAACTGCAATGTTTAGTTAACAGTGGAAGTAAATCTATAAAGAAACGCTCTGTGTGTGAAGTTCGTTTATGTAAAAGATGTATAACCTATTACAAACAGAGAATACAGGATATATATATAAAATATAAAGGAAACCCACATATACAAGAGCGTTACATTGTGTGTGTATATATATACGTATAACTCTATACATAACTACATGTTAAGTAGTTGATGCTCCATGGTTTAAGTGTCTCCTATACACTTATACTATTGTTTTGGTCTTTCCCCATACACTATTGTATGCAAATGTTTCTTTATTCTCAAAGTGTCACTTTTTATAATATGTATATTATATGGGCTACCATCCCCAAATAAACAAATGTACGCCGATGAGCAGACAAATTGTGTGCGGAATTCAATAACGCAATATTCCCACTGCTTGCTGTCTGATAATTAGCTCCATAACCAAACACATTCACCCGAAAAACTTTCAGTCGGTGGGTTACATCCAAAGTAGGTGTTACCATGGTTGCTAATAATAGTATCTAAAACTCCAGTCCGCCCTAAACAGACTTATTTCGGCCAATTTGGCCGGTTACTTCATGTGACTTTTTCATCTGACGTGTGTGTCGGATAATTGATCTGGAGGATTTATCTAAATGTTAGCCCAAACTACATTTCCAAGTAACGATGGTTTTGTTGTTTATTTTGAGGAATAATACCGCGTCAGATGAATTCATCCCAAATATGTTAACAGTTGTCGTGTCAAACATTCGGCAGTAGGTTAGCGTTATTTAGTATTTGTGGATGTCCTTTAACATGGAGAAAATAGACTACTGCGCTTGAACGAGCATGTGAATTTGTCGTTTTTAATGTACAGCAACTTGATAATCAATAACAGAGGCATTCTCTGTCAAATAAGGTCGCTCTATTTACGGTATTAATTGCGGAACTTTCTAAAGTAAACTACGCGTAAACGGATACATACGGTAAATTATAGAATGTGCCGGAAACGGCCTAATCGCCCCAGGGCCAACTCGCCCAGTCGACGTGTGTCAATTCGGTACCTACTATAACATGTACCCGAGTCCGATACGGAATAAAAGATGTATACGGGTGTTATATAGCGTTTGGTCCGTTGTTTCTCAATGAATATTATTGAAATTTGGTGTATATGTCCGGGCTGGGACATGGAATACAACAACGTTTGAATTGTTTTTAAATTTACAAATTTGTTGATTTTATTCAATTTTTTTTCGTTCTGAAAACACACTATAAAGTGTATATAATATAATAACGAACACGAGACATACATAATTTATAAACTGTTAACAAAAGATATCAAATTCAATACATGACAAAGATGACTCAGTGGAGTTTATAAAGTGAACATAAAAACATTGAGGTAAGAATCTTTTTAAGGAATGCAACTTTATTTAATGATAATAAACACATAAATTAAAATAACAAACATGAGACATACATGATTTATAAACTGTTAACAAAACATATCAAACTCAATACATGACAAAGATGACTCAGTGAAGTTTATAAAGTGAACATAAAAATATTAAGGTAAGAATCTTTTTAAGCATTACTAAACCGTTTAGCACAGACCACAGTCCAATTCACTCATCCGATCATCACCAAACTTCATATTTATCTTGATATTGATCTATCAGATGAGAGCTATCAAATATTTTTTTTAGAATGGTCGCCAGCGGCCATATTGCATTTACCTTATATTTTATCGCGTCATGTCGATATCTAGTATTACTTAGAAATTTCACCTTTCCAGATTCATAATTGCTCCATTGACTGTAACAGATGAAATTATTCCCCTCTTCGGATAGAGTGTCACTGAAACTTTATTTTGTCAGACTGTCTGTATAATCACTGATTATATATGGCAATAATCTGTAATAAGATGTAGCACTATTTTATTTTATATTTACATGCAGTGCTGTTTTTATACATCAATTCTAATCCCCCTAGATCATCATGTGATCGATCATACATCGCGCGAGGACCTGGTTGAATTAAGGGGGGTTTTATGGATCACTTCTGTCCTCAAGCTAGATTATACTTATGACATTTAATGGCATGTTTCTATCGTGGAGGGTTAGATATGCTTGAGAAACCACCACTCTTTAATTCACACCAAGTTCTCAGCTGTCATGTTCGGATATTAGAACCCATAGCCATGATATATGGTTTATTTTGTGTATACTAGTAATATAGTTATTTTCAGTACCTTTATATACCAGTACTATGTATAACAATGCATATAAATTAATCCATGTATACATGTATATTGATTCAACGGATTCAGTGGTTTTGTCCATCAGTCTATCAAATTTGCGGGGAAAACATGGCCACAAGCAGTACACCCTGCTAAATTTCGAATTTGAATCAATTGGCGCACCCTGCAGCCAGCTTTTATTGGAGAACGTTTTCTTATGTGGATATTTTGGGTCACCGCTAGATGTGAGCCATATTTTGTTCTCAAACTGTCCGTGTGAAGACATCACTGCCAGCGGTGATCTTCAATTTTACTATTTTTATGGCTAAATAATTTGGTTGATCCTACAGACGACACCCCTTGTCCGATCGTCATCAGATTCCACAATTATCTTCTGGATAACCAGGGTGAGAGTAATCTAATTTTCCCGAATTTCGTTAAAAAACATTACCACAGGCAGCAATTTGGTATCTTACTCTTTGATCCTCTTTTGCATGACTCAATTGTTTAGCAACTGTACAGACATATCCCTCATCTGGTTTTTATATACATGTATATCTCTTCATGCGGATAGCCAGTATTACGTAGGTACTTCAACTTTCTGCATTCCTGTCATCATTTGAAATATAAAAATTTACCTGATACATGCACCCTTCAAAATTTGTTTCGTCGTATCTATTTTAATGACCCGTATGGTAATATTGATACAGATATATTTGTCAAACATTTCTTTGTACAATATACAGGTATTTAGTTTGTAACTAAATCTAGAAATATATAATAGTAGCTCGTGGACCCCACTTCGTCCGGGATGTTCCCCTCTGATTTTCGGAGAAATGCGCGATTTAACCTTGAATTGACTATTTTAAAGGTGAAGGTCATGTCGGAATCACAATTTGACCCGTCCAAAACACTCCCCGGACAAAAGTCACGACAAAAGTACCCGTCGAAATCCGCCCGGCTTTATACCCGATTTGACCTTGAATTGACAATTTTGAATGTCAAGATCAGGTCAGGGTCATGATTTGACCCACCCGAAACACTCCTGGGACAAAAGTAACAGTAGCTATCAAATTTCGTTGAAATACTTCCGTTTTACCAGATTTGACCTTGAATTGATCTTTTTGAATGTCAAAGTCAGGTCGGGATCAAGATTTGACCCGTCCAAAATACTCCCTGGAAATAATTTCCCCTAGGTATCAAATTTCGTCAAATCTGTCCGGCAGTTTTCCCGGCCATAGCTAACAGACAAACAGACAGACAAATGTCCAAAATATATATTAAACTAGCTGATGTACTCGACTTCGTTCGGGCTAGTTAGGGAATTTTTTTGTGATCGCCTCCATCTGGACAGTACCCAGTATATACAGCGTCTGGCCAAACTATTGTTCAATTGGTCCAGAAACATGCCTATATCAGCACGTTCGAGAACATGGTCCCACGTAAAATTGGACCCGTCCATATTGCTCCCGGGATCGAAGTAGTCCTACACACACATTTTTAGTCGGATCTGTCAAGGTCCAGAAACATGCCTATGAGCGAGGTCAAGTTGACACGTTAAATACCAAATTCGAGCAGTGTTAGAGTCTATAACACATACACACATGCATTCACGCATACACACATACATACATACATACATACAGGTGTTTCAAAATTCTATGGTAGATAGTTCACGGCCGACCTGATGCATGCATCTTAGTTTTCTTGTAAATACATGGATGTGTATTGTTTTACTATCAATGAGTGTTATGCATGTTATCGGTAACTACCGCTCCCCGTACACCATGTGTATGTTTAAATCTAAAATAATCAATATGAAATCATAGGTTTATATTCCAATTTTCTAATAAAACGTGCTCACTCATTATGTTATTGATCTGTCAGTTGAATGTAATTGTCCCATACTGATGCGTTATGACCGTCGGTTGCTCAATCGGTTAGAGGTACAACTCCAAGCGTTTCGCCTTCAGTGATGGCGATAAGGGTTCAAATCCACATGTTTTCTTCATCGACTTTGCAACTCTAAATATTTATACGGTGTAGAGTTGCTATTTACTCGCTGATGGCCGGTGGTTTGCCGCACATTTTGGACGAGTTTATCAGCCATTGAAATCACTGTTAGATTAGCCGCAAGTGCGCGAATTTCCTCCATCACTAGAGCTGGCAACTCCGTGATATGGCTTTAGTTGCTGAAAGCAACATTAAACCCAAATCAATCAATCGATCAACTGATGCCCACTAGTATAAATACCGGTAGCGCAAGACAAATATATTAACTTTTTTTTTTTAAATAGTTATGTATGTTACCGGTATTTGATGTGACAGCACATCTACTTTAATTCGTCAACAA
The DNA here is from genome assembly GCA_032622095.1 of Siphonodentalium dalli. Lineage (NCBI taxonomy): Eukaryota > Metazoa > Mollusca > Scaphopoda > Gadilida > Siphonodentaliidae > Siphonodentalium > Siphonodentalium dalli. Next base: position 4,681,207 of record CP136061.1, read on the forward strand.
TATTTAGTTATATATTCAAATTCGAAAAATGGACATAGCTCCATCATAAAAGGTCGGACTGAACCAAGATTCGAATTTAACCTGTATTTTCATGTTATTAGCCCACATACTCATATTAATTTGATCGCTATCCTGTAATCATAACATATGTTATCAGTCGGATAAAATTATAAGCGAATAATAAGTTGATAAGTTGCAAAACTCAGCCCGAAATGGTCGGATCGAATCCAAATCCAAATCGGAACGTTCAAATACCAAGTTTCATCAAATTCTGTCCCATACTATAAATTCATATTAACATCCGGATAACAACATGATCGGTAAATTATAAGCCGAACAAGAGGCATAACTCCTTCATAACTGGTCATGTGATTAATCCACATACTAAATCATATTAAGTCGAGTTATCATCTAGTCTACAAATTATTCAGCAAAAGGTGAATTAAGGGGCATAACTCCGCCAAACATGATCGGACAGGATCAAAATTTGAACTCGATCGGTACACGTACACAGTTTCATCAAATTATATCGAATAATATTCAAGTTTACCCATATAAAAATGTACCTGGGTAAATCTTGGTGTTTACCTATGTATACCCCGGTACATATAGGTTTTACCCTGGTTCCACCCAGGTCACACCCAGGTTACACCCAGGTAAATCAGGGATTTATATAGATTTACCCAGGTGTTTTCTATATATGTTAGGTATAAACCCCAGTTTACCCGGGTTTTTACGGATTTACACCAGGTATTTACACCCAGGTATTTACACCAGGGTTTCGCCCAGGTATTTACTACAGTGTTCACCCGGATATATACACCTGTGGTATTTTGTTAAACTGTATAATCTGCATTGAAGTCACCTTATTAACCCTTTCTATATTACAGCACCATTGGCGTGTAGTTACCTTATTAACCATTCTATATTAAATCATTAATTGACAGGTAGTTACCTTATTAACCCTTTCTATACTAAGTAACATTGGTGAGTAGTTACATTATTAACCCTTTCTATATTAAAGCACCATTGATGTGAAGTTACCTTATTAACCCTTTCTTTATTAAAGCATCATTGACGCGTAGTTACCTTATTAACCCTTTCTATATTAAAATATCATTGATGTGTAGTTACAATGTTAACCCTTTCTATAGTATAGCATCATTGGCGGGTAGTTGGCTCATTGTCGTATATAGTTACCTTATTAACCCTTTCTATACTAAGTACCGTTGGCGTGTAGTTGCCTTATTAACCCTTTCTATATTAAAGCATTAATTGACAGGTAGTTACCTTATTAACCCTTTCTATACTAAGTATCATTGGTGAGTAGTTGCATTATTAACCCTTTCTATATTAAAGCGCCATTGGCGGGTAGTTACCTTATTAACCATTTATGTATTAAAGCATCATTGACGTGTAGTTACCTTATTATAACCCTCTCTATATTAAAGCATCATTATTGCTGGGTAGTTATCTTATTAACCCGTTCTATACTAAGTATCATTGGTGAGTAGTTACAGTATTAACCCTTTCTATATTAAAGCATCATTGACGTGAAGTTACCTTATTAACCATTTCTGTATTAAAGCAGCATTGGCATGTAGTTGTTAACCCTTTCTATATTAAAGCACCGTTGACGGGTAGTTGCCTAATTAACCCTCTATATACTAAAGTATCATTGTCGTGTAGTTACCTTACCAACCCTTTATATACTAAGTATCATTGGCGTGTAGTTACCTTATTAACCTTTTCTATATTAAAGCATTAATTGACAGGTAGTTACATTAAACAACCCTTTCTATACTAAGTATCATTGGTGAGTAGTTACATTATAAACCATTTCTATATTAAAGCGCCATTGACGGGTAATTACCTTATTAACCATTTTTGTATCAAAGCATCATTGACGTGCAGTTACTATATTATAACACTTTCTATATTAAAGCATCATTGACTGATAGTTACCATATTAACCCTTTCTATATTAAAGCACCATTGGCGTGTAATTACCTTATTAACCCTTTCTACGTTGAAGCAATAATTGACAGGCAGTTACCTTATTAACCCTTTTTATAATGAGTATCATTGGTGATTAGTTACATTATTAACCCTTTCTACAATAAAGCATCATTGACATGTAGTTATCATAGTAGCCAGTTATATATTAAAGCATCATGGACGGTAGTTACCATATTAACCCGTTCTATATTAAAGCACCATTGGCGTGTAATTACCATATTAACCCTTTCTATATTAAAACATCATTGACGTGTAGTTACCCTATTAGCCCTTTCTATATTTAAGCATCATTGACGTGTAGAACTTTATCTTATTAACCCTTTCTTTATTAAAGCATCATTGACATGTAGTTACCTTAGTAACCATTTCTACACTAAAGCATTATTGACGGGTAGTTACCTTATTAACCCTTTCTATATTAAAGCATCATTGACAAGAAGTTAAATTATTAACCTTCTATAATAAGTATCATTGCCGTGTAGTTAGTTACCTTATAAAACCTTTCTATATTAAGACGTCGATCATTGACGGGTAGTTGTTACCTTATTAATCATTTATGTATTCAAGCATCATTGACGAGTAGTTACCTTATTACTTGAAGTTTATTATGACAGTATGACAATACACTACCCCGGACAAATGAAGCAATATCATACTTTATCTAACAGCCTAGCTATAATTAGTGAACATTAAACTGACAAACAGACAATTTTCAGGGCCATTATTTAATATTAAAGGGATACAAAATAAAGAGATTTCTAATTATCAGTAAGAATTATTCTCTAAGTGATACTTATTATTTCAAATAAATGATTGCATATACTATAGTAGACCATATACCAACAGGAAAATATTAGTGAATACAATTATTGTGTTTCAAAATTCGTTTCGTTTCGTTTCTGCAGCCAAATTACAATCTTAACTTTTAGTTATCGTTCTTCAAAATGGAGCGCGGATAATTCCTTGTGGTATTTTGAGTTAATTTTGTCGCGAATCAACGCGGATTGACAGAAGGAAATGGTGTATTGGCTACAAACGGATAAACTGTGGACTTATATATAAGATTCGCCGATTTCTCCCCATGGATGTGCGCAAATATCGAAAAAGACTGAATTTCATGTGACAAAAAATATTTCAATTCCCGGAACAGTAAGAATTAAGCTGCGATAACGAAACGGATCAACTATAGTATTGAACAGTACATCAGCTACCTGGCCATAACCAGAATATTTTCTCAAAATTGAATTTGTGGTACCGGTACAATCATGATGTAGTGCCAGTGGCCTGCTCATAATGCACCTGTCCAGAAGAAGAAGAATTGAGAAGTTTGAAGATCATCATCATTCATGGACTACGCAGACACCATCTGGGACCCCTACCAACAAAATCACATCGACAAGCTGGAAAGAATCCAGCGTAGAGCAGCCCGTTTCATTAAAAGAGACTATAAGAGCAAAGAAGATGGATATATGAAAGATCCTCTACGAGCTAGATTTACCAACATTGCAGAAACGGCGGAAAATAAATCGGCTGGGATTCATGAGTAAGGTGGTGGGTGGATTGGTCCCGGCTATACCGCCTAATCAATACTTTACACCCGAAACAAGGCGTCTTAGATCGCAGAGCAAAGTTCTGACAGGCTACGTCACCAGCCAAATTCCTCGGCACCTAATTTAAAGGAACAACAGTCAGTGCTACGAGGCTATACCATACGTGTCAGCTCAGTTCGCTAATTCCACATTTGTTCGAACTATATGCGACTGGAATCAGCTGGAGGAATCCTTAATCCTACAACAACAGCCTGTGGATTCCTTCAAGAGTGCGCTGAAGGAAAAGATCTGAGACTCTCTCGCCCGCTGCGAAATTACCATAATTGGGATCTGCAGCGTAACCATTCAGATTCAGATTGATCCACGATAGTAAGGGGTCAGTACATGTAGTAAGTACTGATAGTGATAAGCCTGCTGTACAATAATACTACTTTTGCTGTTTTACTGGTCTTAACTGAGTACTGTGTCAATGTGACATTGTTAATTCAGTTCCACTCTAATGTACATTAACTGGCAATGATGCATCTGACGCTATTAAAGGCACCGGTAATCCCTAAATACCAGGAGGACGCGGCGTAGAAACTTGGTACAACAGTTGTTACACGACAAAGAAAATTATCAACAAGCTTAGTGAGCGTCATCATCAAAATTGCAAATTAAAACACGGCAATGGTAAATTGGTAATCCCTACATACCAGGAGGACAAGGCATTGAAACTTGGGACAACAGTTGTTACACGGCAAAGAAATTTAAAACACACTGTGCACAGATGAATGTTTATACATGTACTGTGCAGTCGAGATCACCTGGACTACAAATATTTGAGGATTATACTATTTGATGAGTAGATGCGTGACTGATAAAAGAATTAGAGACTCCATATTTACTCGGAAGATAACAGTATACGAATCATACGATGCCATACAGTTGTTCCATAACACCTCAACCTTTGGTGGATATTAACAGTAAAACTAATGAAAATGATGAAAGCCAGACTCAACATCAAGACAACATGTGCATGCATAAGTGACGGTTCAATGATTTTGACTCCATCAGATGATATTTAAGCGACACCAATTTTTAAGTCTGGTTTACGATGTGGGGAGAGAAAAAAGTAGATGCAGGAGGGAAAAAAATAAAAATAAAAAAGATTGTCCCCCCAATTTATATCAAGTAAATCGTGGAATTTTACATAAATTTTACAAAAATTGTGAAAAAATGTTTTTGAATGAAATTCTGTTCAAACCAAACAAGACATATCTTGTCATGAAATACATGAAAATATGGATCTGTAAATGATCATAAGCAGAACCGGATGCGACAGCACATGAAAATCAGTACGCGTGTAAAATATTTTGGGACAAAAAAAGTAAAAAAAAATTTCATGAAATGGAAACAAAGTTGTAGGAGGTGTTCTTAAACCAGACTTAAAAATTGGTGTCGCCTTAGGCTCATGTTAACACAGGATCACATATTCTCAAAATAATTGTCTCCCTCAAGTTGGCCTCAACCATACTAGTATTTATATTTGATAGAACCTCAGTGAGACCATGTTGAAAATTACCATCAATGCAGTTCCAGTGTTGACGCAACGCGGTCATGTTACTTCAAACCAGTTGCAATGTTCCTTAGGCCAAAGAAAAAAGATACTATGTTTCCGTACATCGACCGACCCTAAAAATAACCCGCCGACCCTAAACTTTTTATTGATATTTTGAGAAAAAGTCAAAATTTTCGCAATTTTAATTTCCTGAGAGTGGATCTCCTGCCTGCTTTATGTCTTGTTTGGGACTTATGGAACACTATCAACAGACATGGTGGGTGTGTATCTGTATATATACATGTAAAGAGGTTATCACTGCATATATTAGGGGTATACATGTACTAGTAGCTACTGTTTCCAAAAACCAGGCATGCTCGGTGGGTGTACTGGCTACCCCCAGACAATGGGATGTAATCGTCACAATACATGTACGGTATAATGGCGGTATTATTGGTAAAATTCTTATAAAAAGTTAGTGACATCAATTTTGTACCAAGTTTATAGCCAAATTTATGAAAATGTGGTATTAGATATAATAAAAAACATACGTAAGCATGAAGTAAGTTTGATTTTTTATCAATCTTAATGTATATTTCCACTGTGTTGATCAAGTAATACTTTCCCCATGGCACGGGTTGGCATTTTATGTCACTTTGGTCGAGGTAGTTCAATATTTCTGCAGCTGGATAAAAAATATCAAAATAAAATAAAATAAAAAAAATTCCCTACCTACCTACCCTAAATTTTTTTACCGGAAACATACAATCTTTTTTCTTTGGCCTTTAGCATGGTAATTCGTGAAAATAAATGTCAATGCAACTTACTCTCAGGCTCCAAATAAAAGTGCAGGCCCAAATAATAGTGCGGGGGGGGGGAAATTCCATTGAAAGTTAATAAAAGTACAGACCCAAATAATAGTGCAGGGGGAACTCTGAGCAAAACATCAACTGTGGTTAACCAAATAATTTTTATAGCAGGTTCAGGTATACGAGTCAACATGTAGTACAGGTACATGTATGTATCATGTGGTGTTTTTTTGGTTTGCCACATACTTGAATATGTACTACTCTTGAGTGCCTAATGTACGATTATTAAAATCGAGGTAAAATTCCCACCTGTACGATCGTTATTTGGTCCTGTACGTTTATTAAATTAACCAAAATAAATAATTCACCAATCTTAAATTGTGTTATTCATATAAGAAATGAACGGCGGTTTCAATGCGGTCATGGGGTTTTGACCGCGAGAAAAAATCAGCAAACTTCGGGGTTCATGCAGAGTTTGCTGATTTTTTTAACGCGGTCAAAACCCATGACCACGTTGAATCCGCCGTTTATTATTTATATTTATATACTTAAATTCATTATGAACTAGGATTGTATGTCTTTCCCATTATTTATTCATCTATTTAAACAAACGCATGGAGTTCAGTTCAGACAGTTCGAATCCTTGTTTTTTGGAAAACCAAACATTTTGAGAATCCGTTCATGGAGAACGGAAGAAACGCAATTTCACAGTAAAGTATAAACATATGACAAAATGTCTTGTTTAGCTAGTAACTAATGTAGACGTGTTGATCATTTTTACATCTGAATCATATAGAAATCTTGAATTTGTGCTGATTTAAATTTTCATAGCTTCAAAATATTAATAAACGTGCAGACCCAAATAAGCACTGTGCAAGGGGGGGGATTTCCCAAGAAAAATAATAAACGTGGATGCAGCTGGTGCATGCATATTTATTTGGAGCCCAAGAGTAAAGAGGTGGAGGTGAATGTTACATGTAAGTTGGTATTAACGAAATGGAACGATGCCTTTAATAGGTTCCACCAGCAATAAGTCGCGACTTCTTTATATTGGCCTGACAGATTGGTTTTTGTTGGCGTCATGCCTGTCGACCATTATGATGGCCACATATATTGTCATATAACAGCGATTTACGATCTGTCTTGTTGGCTCATAATATAAATTAAGAAAGTGGCCTTGTGTTCGTTCCTTGCGTAAAAAAATATTTTTTAGTACAAACGTCCTCATTGATTGTGTCCCTCGACTCCTTGTGTAATTGGTCAAGTAACTTACATGTATGTGCATGTACAGACCACTCACAAATTTCTTAGAAAAGCGACCACATGTTCGAATCTACTTTGCGATTTTGGAGCAACGCATTTGTAAATGCGTTCATATTTTAACACATTTACCTTGATTTATTCACAAACAAATGTCTTGATGCAGGCCTTAAAATCCATCAGATTTTTGGCAATAATCAAAATGTTAGTGTTTCACTTTCTACAGGGAATCAAGACTTTTTACTAGAATCAAAATGAGAATCATGATTCTCAGATTCTGATTATAAAACAATTAATGTCAACAGTGTTTATTTATGTTTATTCCATTTTGAATGGAAAACTACATCATGAATGTCCGATTCCGAACATATACATGTACACCAGGAGTGGGAAAATAACACAGAATTATTCAGATGTGAATTTAAATTAAACAAAATTATAACTAAAATTGCAAAATACACTATCGTATCGTTATTTGGGTGTTCATACTAGTATACTTTTTCGGCGCAATGATCGGTAATTTCAATGCGACTGCGATTATTCCCAATGCAGTGCATTTAATTTAAATGCTGTCATTAAGGCATTTACAAAGTGGTGTGACACAATGCACCCTCAATGCATTTTAAATGCAACAACCGCATTTCATTGATCCACGTTGTAAAGGACATTTATTTTTAGAATACATGTATGTACGTGTATATAACCACAAGAATAAAGAACAAATCAAATGTTTTTATTACTTTGTAAACCTCTGATGTTTCCCATACAGTATACATTTGTATATTATAAACCATGTTACAGTAATTCTAGAGCTAATTAATCGACTCCTTAACTACAGCAGAATTATGGGTAACTTTTCAGGATTTAGTCCGAAATATGGCTTGTTGCCATTCATCGGAAAGCTCTCACCGAGAGCTCCGATGAATGGCATCAACCCATATTTCCGACTAAATCCTGAAAAGTTACCCATAATTCTGCTGTAGTTAAGGAGTCGATTAATTAGAGCATTACTGTATATCCTCTATAACTGTTTATTCAACATCACGTGCTGCAATCCATAAATGCGGTTCAGATTTCGATGTCCGGTAAAACCATATTATCATATGGTTTTATAGCAGAAATACTCAGTTTGGAATGTTATACCATACAAGTTTTACGAGTTGCTCTTGCTCAAGAATGGATAAATTTATAAACCTGATTTTTGGCGCATTAGTTAGAATTATATTTTTGCACAAGAACACACCACAAATATCGAACTGGACATCAAAAGCAGAACCGGATTGTATCGATTGCATAAACATAAGAAGTTGGTCACTGACCGACAATTGCTATTCTCTGGTGTGGTTTATAGGACTACCGTACGCAATGCCGACTTAAAAATAAAAATTCACATAAACATCGCATGAAGCGGTCTATCCACAAACTCAGGTATTCGGTAATTCCAAATGTATGAACTATCACCATGATATCCCGGTATATCATTGTCAGGACTGTTTGTACAAAAGGTTGTTATTCTACTATGCATAATTTTGCTATATCATTGTACTCGGACTGTATTGCAATGTAATATATCAGTACATGTACCGGTATACTGGGTGCACATTATATACATGTAGGCCTACTTTCACTTTAGTACATGTATGTGTCATAAAAGACTCATGTTGTTAAATTGAAAACAAACATGTGTGAAAACAGAGAGAATACATGTACATGTGCCGGTACTATATACCTCTTTGTGTGCTGTACTACCGGTACTATTCATGTACATGTACTACACTACAATAAGAGAAATTTTAATTGATTCTGCTGCCCTTGTGCCACAGGCCTCAAACACGCCAAACAAGTATCTGTAGCCAGGCCCACCAGTACCAGGCTACTAGTAAATGAAGTACTGAAAGTGTCACATCATTAATCGAGCCCAATCTTAGTTATACTAGTCTCTTGTGTAGTTTGGGTTACTATTAATAAGATATTTAATGAATGTTTGGAATGTATGGTAGCATTCTTACCTGGATCAACATATGCCATGCACAACGCTGGTCATCATATCATCACCGCTGTTGGCAGTAAACCGCTCATCGGGCTATAACAGTTAGAGTTTTCCATACCAGGGCTAATCTAATCAGTTAAAATTAGTCATTTTAGAGGGAATACCAACCAGTGGAAGACGTACAAAAGTCATGTATATTCAGATATCAGTTTTCGAGAAAAAACCCATCTTAGTCGAGCGGACTTAGAATATCGGGGTAAACTTAAATTTCATTCAGCAACACTTTCACAGCAGAATATAAAAATAGTACATTATAATCACTTACAGTACATGTACATGTAGCCCAAGTGCAGTGCTAGCCTATATTATATACTACCAAAACTTTTGGTCAGTTTCTCGATGACTGACACTTGTAAACGCTTGAACGGGTACTATATAGTACATGTACATGTACATGTGTACCATATGTGAATTAAAGATCTTATTAGTGACACAACAGGAGGCTAGACATACATTTGTAACTACAGTAATGCTCTAATTAATCGACTCCTTAACCACAGCAGAATTACGGGTATTAAACTCGGGGAGAGCTTTCCGATGAATGGCAACAAGCCATATATCCGACTAAATCCTGAAAGTTACACATAATTCTGCTGTGGTTAAGGGGTCGATTTCTTAGGGCACTACTGTATCTGTTTTAGTGCACATCAAATGTATTTGTTGTCTTTCCTCTTGTAATTTGTCTTTGGTTGTGTTCGCCATTTCGATGGACAACTACATGTACTGACATCAAATGACTGAAATGAGTCAAAATTTAGCAGTGCAGCCAATTATATAGATAAACAGAATTAAATAGCATCCAAATTCCAAATGAGCATAAATGATAAAACAAACTTTATTGAGCACTCTTTTAATACTAGTAATTACAGCTACAATGAAAGCACCTAATAAAAATTCTAAGTTTGGTAAAACTGTCTGTATACAAAGTTTATCTGGCCGTGATGAATAAAACTTATAAATGGGATCATATACATGTATGTTAGATATCATTACATGATTATTTGAAAACACGTATCCGTATGGAAAACAAACTATTTTACCACTGGCCAAGTGGTCCTGCTAATATGCTATGATGCTGGTGGTCCTGCTGAATTGCTATGATGCGGGTAGTGCAATTCATAGCAATTAAGCAGGACCCAACCGCATCATAGCACATTAGCAGGAACACTTTAACAGGGTATATTTACAGTGTCAAATCGAATGGGCATCTTTTAACAATATTTTTGAACAATTTCCTAGAAGTGTTCGAAAATTGAGAACTGAATTTCAATTTTTTTTTATGAGGTTTCGATTAAAAAATTTCTAACTTAGCTCATCAGGATTAACATTGTCGCACAGCTATATTCTCTTTCCCAACAAAGTCTATAGAACATACATGTAAAATTACAGCTTTAATTAATCAACTCGCCTTATATTACTCGGGTATTACTGCAGTATTCAGGCGTGTTCATGCGATCAACCGCAGTCAGTTATACCGCCGCAGAATGTGGTCCACCTCACATTTGCAGTTAGGCTGTATTTTTCATGCGATGTTAATATGAATTTTGTTTTAAAGTTGACATTGTAATCACACCAGAATTTTTTTTTATTGTTTCAAAATGTCTAGATAGAATTCAGAATTTTTGTGGTAAAAACAATTAACTTGGTTATCACAGTTAACACATATTACTGTGGTAAGATTACCAGCGGATACCGCATGTCAACAGGGACTGCATGCTCTAATTAATTATCAGGTTTAACATGTTTATACTGGATACAGTTCATTTTAAAGGTACTCAATCAGGTTCGATGATACCCATATAATCAGATTCCAACATCATACATTTGTATTTAGAAAGGCTGCTTCAGTTACGTTATCAGAATTGATTAATTGCCCTAAAATAATGCTAACCACTGTCAACTAAAGTATACAATTGCCTGACATATGTTATTTATCAACATGTTGTTCTACAAAATTTGGCCTTATTATCAACAGAAAGCCTCTTGATTTTAGAGTTATCCATCTTCATCTGAAATTTGGTCCGAGACCGTGGGCCACTATTAATTCTTGATCGTGAAAAATAGTATATTTCAAAAATTGATATCTAATAACTCTGAGCTTTGATAGGTGGTGGGTTCCTCGACTCGTACCAAATATCTTTTACCCCCCAAGTCCAAATAAAGAGTAATGTGCGAGCATTAATTCAGGGGGCCCTTAATCATCAGATTATGCATCTTTAAATTCAAATACAGTTTAAAGATGCATAATCCGATTAAGTGCCCCTCATTTGCTATTTACATATACATGTATATGGAATCGGGGGGGGGGTAAAAATATTTTAATCAAGTCGAGGGACCCACCTACATGTATCAAAGCTCAGAGTTATTAGATATCAATTTTTGAAATTTTAATATTTATCACCATCGATACTTAATAGTGGCCCAGAAAAATTTGACGAGCCGACGGTCTCAGACCAAATTGCGGATGAAGATGGATAACTCTAAAATGAAGAGGCTTTGTGTTGATAATAAGGTCAAACTTCGTCGAACAGCATGTTGATAAATATAACGTATCAGGCGATTTTATACTATACATGTAGTTGACAGTGGTTAGCATTATTTTTGGGCAATTAATCGATTCTGATATTACTGAAGCAGCATTTCTAAAAAAAATGTTGTTGTTGGAATCTAATTATATGGGGACCATCGAATCTGATTGAGCACCTTTAATAGTTAGCTATATGAGTTATATACACATAAGGCGACACCAATTTTTAAGTCCGGTTTACGAACACCTCCTACAACTTTTTTTCCATTTCATGAATTTTTTTTTTACTTTTTTGTCTCAAATTTTTTTTACACGCGTACTGATTTTCATGTGCTGTCGCATCCGGTTCTGCTTATGATCATTTGCAGATCCATATTTTCATGACAAGAAATGTCTTGTTTGGTTCAGAATTTCATTCGAAAAAAATTTTTTCACAATTTTTGTAAAATTTATGTAAAATTTCAAGATTTACTTGATATAAATTGGGGGGGACAATTTTTTTTATTTTTATTTTTTTCCCCTCCTGCATCTACTTTTTTTCTCCCCACATCAGCCCACATGTTCGTAAACCAGACTTAAAAATTGGTGTCGCCTAATAGACATTTAAACTTTGAAAATTGTAGGTTTCCGGATGATAACTTCAGTTTGTGTGATCATATCTGAACCAAATGTGGTATGTAAGTTTATCAGACCAAAATACAGGTCAAGTTCGAATATAGGTGTGCTCCGCTCATTTTTGCGAGAGTTATGGCCCTTTTTCGACTTAGAATCGTGTTAATTTCTGGTTTCCGCATCATAATTTTAGTTTGTGTGATCAAATCTGAATCAAATTTGGTATGATAGTTTATTATCCACCATTTCATGGGACACTGGTTGGATTGTTCTGAAATGTAGTATCGGATTTAGGGGACCTTGATATATTTTTCAGACAAGCTGATGCCCCAAAGAAGCCACTTTTTCTCACATTTGCTGAAATAGTATCCAAAACATCAACATATCAAGAGCCATTAGACTGAATTAGATAAAAATATATCACTTGGGTCTGTTTAAGCTGGAAAATACTCAAAAATTTATAATTTTCTGCTATTATATCTGCATACTAGCCTTTTTGCTGAATCGTGAATGCCGGTTATATTGCCGTGTGAAATCCTAGTACCAGATAACATTGGGTATGTACATGTATATAGCATACCACCTGAAAATGGCTTGAATATCACATACCAAAGCGGGGTGGGGTGTGTGTGACACCCTCCTTGATCATAGTCTGTATTCTACAGGGTATGTTAACTGTTTCGAGTTGGTGCAATTAATGTGATTGTTTAATCTCTACCATCTGAAATCTATTTATAGCATATTTTGCTATCTGATCAATATTGCTACTTAGTACTGATATAAAACAGGATAAAGATGGTGTGTCTCTTTCCTGAATGTTCTGTTTACATGTACATTTGGGGGTTTATGAGTCAAATAATATCAGACAACATGTCCTTCTAACACTAAGAAATAATATGTTCTTATCAACCAGGACAAAATATGACTATTTCTGGAGCATTACAGCACATTATTACAAATCTATATTTGTAAGCAGTAAGATAATGACAGGAAACATGTCCTCAGACTAAGAAATAATTTTTTGGTGTGTATTTCACACCACAGCTCATGTGTATACTCACATTAGTTTATGTCATTCAAAGGGAGAAACCCATTTAGAAAGTTTAAATGAGACAAAACTACCTCACTGTAGATGTAGTTGCAAGGTACAACATGTACATGTATTCTGGTAAATGACATTGGAACTAAAATAATGATTTTTGTGTCCACCGGTATGTCATGTACCGGTACTAGTATACATTGCAACTACATGTACATGTAACTTGCCTAACATACCATATACATGTATGAAGAGGGACTTTGCAAGTGTTTTTTAATCAAAATTTTAACCCAACGCTTGTTGTCAGTAAGTTTTAACCCATGCAGTTTAATGAGTTTATATATTTATATATTACATGTGTTTCTATACATGTATTTTATCTTTAGTTAGTTTGTTGTCCTTGAATAAACTTGTATTGCTGCACAATCAGTTTCCTTAATGTTCTATTATACTAAAACAACTCCATTGATAACAATACCCCTGCATCCCATCAAAATCTACTTCATTGCCATCCTCATCATTTCACTTTGGTATCCCCACCCAGGTGTACCTTGGTGTTATTCACCCAGGTGTTCCTTGGTGTTTCCTACCCATGTGTACCTTGGTGTTTTCTTACCCAGGTGTACCTTGGTGTTTTCTTACCCAGGTGTACCTTGGTGTTTTCTTACCCAGGTGTACCTTGGTGTTTTCCTACCCAGGTGTACCTTGGTGTTTCCTTACCTGGGTGTACCTTGGTGTTTTCTAACCCAGGTGCATCTCAATGGGAAATCCACCTGGGTAAGAAAACACCAAGGTACACCGGCGTAAAAAAAACACCAAGGTATACCTGGGTTGGAAACATCAAGGTACACCTGGGTGGGGAACACCCAGGTAGGAAACACCAGGGTACACCTGGGTGAATAACACCAAGGTACACCTGGGTGGGAAACACCCAGGTAGGAAACACCAGGGTACACCTGGGTGAATAACACCAAGGTACACCTGGGTGGGAAACACCCAGGTAGGAAACACCAGGGTACACCTGGGTGAATAACACCTAGGTAACCTGGATGGGAAACACCCAGGTAGGAAACACCAGGGTACACCTGGGTAAATAACACCATGGTACACCTGGGTGGGGAAACACCCAGGTAGGAAACACCAGGGTAGACCTGGGTGGGAAACACCCAGGTAGGGTACACCTGGGTGTGGTCACCTGGGTAATTACACCCAGGTTTACCCATACCAGGGTTTTTATCCAGTTTCAGGTGGGTAAATCATGGTAAAACCCAGGTTTCGCGGGGTCTTGATGGTTGGTGGATGTCTTGGTAGATAGATTTTTACCTGGGTTTCGGCCCAAAAAACCTGGGTGGATTTACCCAGGTACATTTTTATATGGGTATATCGGGAAAACAAAAAAATCACCAAATTCCTATATGAAAAAGGGGCATAACTCTGTCAAAAATGGTCGGACAAAACCCAAACGAAACGCGAATGAACATACACGCAAACGGACGGACACCGCTCAATTCTATAGTCTCTGGAAGTTACTTTCCTGGCAACAATTGGACAACCAGCATCATATTCAATCAACACAGTCAATGACAGCAGATTACTTTTATTACATTATTGTCTTACCCTTATCAACACGAGTTACGGGGCTCTCCGACAACATCCAATAACCCACACTAGCTTCTGTTCAACTGTGACACATTTTACTCACCCTGACAGTCAACTCCAGCGTCGGATGCATGTAAACAGCCTGTTGTCGAATAAGAGCAATTCCATATTGCAGCCTCTTCCCCGGTACATGCGACGCGACTCATCCAGGTAGGTCCCGTACCTCGTCCGTATGCATACATTCTGGCGAGTCCTCCTCGAAATCCCAGCATCTTGCACACAACAGCTGCATCAGAGTCATCCCATCCCGCGTCGCACACTGTTCCCCATTGACCGTTCATATAGACCTCAACTCGACCGGATGTTATTATTGATCCACCAACCAGACGAATGTTTTCTGAAACTGATAAAACACATCAATTGGTCGATGTCACTCGATGTGTCGCAGTTGCGACCTCATAAGTGATTTACACCATTACTGCCTGCATACTATAATAAATGCAGTGCTGATACCCGGCGTATATTGATGTACATCCTTGCATTACTGTCTGCATAATATAATAAATTTCATGTTGATACCAGGTGTTATCGATGTGCAACCTTATTGTCAGCAAATTATATAGCATCAATGTTGGTGCCCGGTATATATCGTTGTGCAGCTTTACCGTCTGCATAATACAATACATTCAATGTTATGTTAATGCCCAGTGTATATCGCTGATGTATATCAAACCATTGGAATGGACGTATATGTCTTGCAATCTATTTGTGAGAAATATTGGAACCATGTATTGGCTAAAAAAACTGATGCTGTAATGATGGAGTTTCCGTAATATAACTTCATGAGTAATCATATACAATTATTCGGACAAGTCATTGAAGGTTACCAAAATGCAATTCGTTGATTATTTAGTGTGTATGTGGCTATGGTATACAGTATATGATGACAGAGGTGCACTGTTGAGTTGTCAGCTCTAAAGCCACATTCGTGTTTGTAACGGACTGTGATAGTCTGTTATAACATAGCTTCGCGTCAGAACTAAACTGGTCTATATAAGTTTTGGCGGGAAAATGAGATATTGGTATATTTCGTTTCGGTGCGGGATTTCCTGTCCGAAAATAATCAGATATCGTATACCATTGATAATTTGAATGAAAGGTTGTTTAAATCTGATCAATCTCAAAACTCATCTTTTTAGTCCGGGAGCTAATATGGGTACCATTGCACCCCCCCCCCCCCACATGGGACTTAACCTCGCCCAACTCATGTTGTTCCTTATTATGTCCTTCAACTTTTAAGCAATGTTAACAAGAAAAATACATGGCCGTGTAGACTCCAGACAAGATGGCGTCCATCATGGCCGCCGTTTTTTCAGAACAGACCTTAAGTCAGTTTTGTGCAATTTATAGCGGGAAAATCTTGTAAAATGTATACACATGTTTATATTTTCGTGACGCTAAGACATTATAACACATTTTTGGGCCAAAATTGCAACTAACCATCCAAGATGTCCACCAAAATGGCCGCCGGAAGTTGAAAATATGACGTTTTTTCCACAAATATCCTCTAGATCAGTTCATGCTGTTTGGAACTGATTGAGTAATATGACTTTATTTTGTGTTTTGTATGTTAACTTATCATTGGAACAATTACATATTCAATTATTGGGGTCCTAGCCCCTTCCGATCCCTCAAAAATTCGATTTTACAGAACGCGGTATAACATTTCACAAAAAATTCTAAATTGGGATTCTAGTCATATTTCAACAAGAAATGAACAGAACTACGAGTGACGCCATTCATAAACAAATCTGAGTTAATTATAATACCACATTTTAAATCTACAGATTTTTTCTGAAGTCAGCAGTCACTACCATGTTTTGGTTTACTTCTTCCTACGTCGTATCAATTATGTCCATATAGAACGATTTAGCTATATCAAAATGATTATTTAAACCACCCTTATTCAATAAAATACAAAGAACAAATTAAATGTGTTCTGTTTAAAAGTACATTTTGTCGTAATGGTCTCTAATCTACACACATACACTAGGGACTGAAACGGTCTGCCTAATTTGTGCATGCCAGTCACAACTGGTTATCTGGCGCTTTAATTGTGAACACCTCTCCTTGTTCAACCGATTTCGGTTGTCTTTTGTCTATAAAATGATGGGATTGAAAAAAATGTTTTTAAGGTAATTTCAGCTCCGATAATTTTGAGACATGTATATTCGATTGATATATAGTTTCATCAGTGTGCGGTCTTTTTTCAATCCGGAAATTTGTACTCAATTTCGATGTATGCACCAGATTTCTCGATGTTTTAGTGACATTTGGCCAGTTATCTCCTTTTTTGCTGCATCCTATACATACAAAATGCAAAACCAGAAAAGTTGATTTTTGAAAGACCGTTGTGGATGTTTCGACTTTAAATTCAATAAAGAATTGTCCGCCTAAAACTGGATTTATGCATAAAATATATCGGGTCTACCAAATACTGCTACTACTGTCACCCGGCAAACAAAAATCTTAGCTTCGCGTTCGTTTCGTGCGATACTGCGGCTTCAAATGTGTGGTCTCGTGCAATATATCCACCGATATACAACACATTAGGCCTAACATTGAATAACCTATACACACTGACTGGTCGGTCACCGACGGGCGTCCCGATGTGTATCTTGTATGAAGCTTGTTTTTAGCGTTATACTAGGCCTATAACAATTGTCAACATGAATAACCTGGACTTCAATTTTTTAAATTACAACCTTTTTAAAAACTTAATTTTGGATAGTTTAGCTTTAAATTTAATTAAAATTATTATTATTGAGAACACCCACCACTATGTCAGACAGCATTTTTACCAAGTCCATCTCACCGAGCTATACAGCCTTTATCCGTTTCATCCACAGATAATAGGTCTAACTGTCATCCAATTTGGTCGCCCTTGAATAAGTTACGTTATTATCTCATTTATGACATAATTAATTAATGTCAACTCAAACACAGGGCGGAACTTTAATACTCATCGGGCCGAAATACCACTATATATAGGCTAGGCCTATATATATGTCATATCTCGATATGCTCAGAAAAGTTGAAGTTGACGTCACGATGACCAATTGAGTCACATTGAAAATTGACAATAATGTAAATATGACGTCATGCGCCGCTCAAGTCCAGGTTATTCATGTTGACAATTGGTATTTCAAAAAAGACTATGCGCAACGTGGCGTATCAACCGATCTATCGCCTCGAAATTGGGTCATAATTTTAATTTACTCTAGCATATCGGAAGGCTTAAACGAATACATTTGTCCATTTAAGTGTCATAAAATAGTATTGTAGCTACATATACAATGCAGCATGATTAAATGTCACTAATATAACTCAATGTGAGTTTTCGTCTATATTTTCTGGTCATTTTAGACGCTTTCATCGCAGAAAAATTGCAAAAATTACGAATATACGATGTATTGTACACTTTTCTCAGAATGTGCATGTTATTTTCAATCTTGTGATTTCTGAACTATAATAGTTTTAAATGTTTTGCTTTTTGTTTGCGACCATTGACATTTGATTTCGACAGGTCCGATATCTGAACATGATGAATATTGAATCGTTACTTATATTTTGTTTAATGCCAACAAATCAGCCCAATGTTCCATAAATATGCGACCTCGTCACGTCTATACTGTAACTGCGTATTTATGTTTAACGTGAATTACTCTTCGAAATTACCGAATTGCAGGTTGTTTTTGTCTCAAAACTGACATAAATTGGGCCAAAAATTAAATGTGGGTCAGCAAAGATAAATATAACAATAACATAGTGTGTTTTGAGATGTGTGCACCATTCACTATATACATTATTATATACAGGCCTTTATTATTAAAGGCCGGTATCTAAACCATAGGCTATATTAAGGAATATATAATTATCGAAGTCCATTGGCATCCAAAACGTTTACACTATTAATCAAGCATTCGCCTCGTTGATATGCGTATATGCCTAATATATATGCATATAGTTTCATGACTATTTACACGATCCTTCGAAATGTCCGTTTTCTAACTATTCAATATATCCCTTGCATATTATTATAATATTAGTACTATAGCATACAAATTTATAGTTTTTTTGAAAATTCACTAATTCTTAAGAAAAAGGGAATTCAAACAGTTTTAGTAAAGAGATTTAAATGTGAAATCCAAGTATTCTTCATGCGGAAATATTAAGTTAGATTACGATTAGATGGCAGATATAGCCTATATGGTGTGCACACGATTTGAGTAATTCAGAGGGTAGAATCCAAGATGGTTGCCGCCAGTCATATTTTTCATTGGAAGTCGCTCAAATTCAAAATGTGGAGATTAACGTTATTTAAATATATATATGACGAGACTTAGAAATACACTGGACCACTGGGAATCATTCCGTTTGCTTGAACCAATTTCGTAAAACGTGCATTTTGTTTCAAAAGCCGATATATCGCAAGCCGATAAATAATGTAGACCAGTCAAAGTGCCAAAATTCAGTGCGTAGCTTTAAGTTGCATGTATTGTTAGCCTTAAATATAAGATGTGTTCTTATGAAAAGGCAATTGGAGGGCTAATTCATGATATAATTTATTACATATTCCTACCCTTATTCCATTCAATAAACACATTATATAAATTGTGATGTGAAACGTTCGTTGCATAACAGGATAACAGGAAATCGTGCCAGGTGTGCCAAAATGTATTATTGTTGCACATTCGTGATCTACGACTTCCGGTTTGTCGTATGTTTACATTTTGTAAGCTATATCTCAAAATACTATGGATTCCTATATCTTTCCGACACACTCTAATGAATGAAGAGTTTTAAAAGTTATTTCATTACATTTACGCCATAAAATACGTCAAAGAGTCTTTAGTTATCTGGGACTATTTCATTGCGCAGGCTAACAACACACAGTTAAGTGAAACGTCATCGCAGGTTTGATATAAGCGGTTATTATATGACCATTACTTTCTACTCCAAATCCCATAGTAAATTGCCATGTCTAATTATGAATAATTCCCAATGTCCACTGCTCCTTTTATACCTTTTATAGCACCACAGGTTAATATAACGCTTAGCAGGTTAATATAACATTCCGCTGACCTCTTACTATAAATAGATCTGGGTTTTCCCTACGCGCTAAATGTGACAGCCAATGACGTTGCGTACATTACGAATGGGGCGTTGCGTACATTACGAATGGGGAATCTTATCGCTTCGATATACCGATGATTTTGAAAATGAAAGAGAAGTGTTTATCATTTATCATATCTGAGTAGATTTCCCTTGCATTTGATATAATCGCCCGTCATATAATAAAACAGTTATTGCATTCCTCCTTGGTTAACATAAGGAATTATCAACCCTCGGAAGTTGATATTCACCGCGGCCTTCGGCCTTGGTGAATATCAACTTCCTCGGGTTGATAATTCCTTATGTTAACCTCGGAGGAATGCAACAATTGTATAATGTTAGTTGCACGTTCCATTTATTGATTTAAGTATATATTTATTTGAGTGTTTCGATCATGTAATAAATATAATTTACAACTTGTCCGCATTTTACAAAGCGAAATATACAAAACTCTACCAGTGAATGCCAGTAACTCGTTTTTTAAATTCCGCTATAAACTGGGGACTCGTTGTAGATCCTCTATATATTGCATTTGTATTTGCAATACAAGTGCATTGATATATTATATCGTGAGCAGCGTACATCACATTTACATATTATCACTTTATGTTGATACTTAAACAGATACATCTTCACACTGTGTCAGCAAATACCTGCGAGCTAGATCGTGTGGTTACATTAAGATCGCGTGTGTTTGTGTTATGAAAAGAGGATCATGTCTTCATTCAAAAACTATTTTGAAATTATTAAACGAAACATTAATCACATCACAGGTGATCGGGAGTCCATCGCGACATGCTTCGGACTAGTCATGCAAAATTACGCAGCATTTGTACTGTCTGGGCCGCGTTAAATCGGACGAAAAGTTATGATTTGCATAGTTTTGAACAGATCAGCGTTCGGAAGCGAAGAAGTATTTCAGGAGTAGAACTCTTTCCTCTCTAAATACTAATTACAAACTAACTAAGCCTTTCAGTTTTAACAAACAATGACTCTCAAATGATACCCCGATATACTGGTAACCTGTTGATTTAAAGGCCCCTGTATCAGTGGTAACTCAACACGACTTTGAGCTCGTAAAATACCGCTATTGATGTTATGTTAGATTTGGCCAGATATGTCACGTGGACACTATAGCATGTACGTCCATGTGTATGGCTTGTATGCATTATTATTGGGAGGATGTAGCAACTAACAGTAACTTACCTGTGGTATTTGCAGATCCACCGAAGGTTGAGAGCTTTACCTGCGAATGACGAAAATAATGCATGTAAATTAACCGGATTAAAAATGTAGTCATGCTTCCTAATTTAATTATTTACCTGCATGAAAAATGCAGTGCAATTTCCAGAGCCGTAAATCACCGTTATATTGCGATACGCCAGTCGGAAATAATAGTGAAACATCACGCAAGGGCGTTAATAGATGGCTGAGCTACGAGGCAATGGATGTATAGGCACAACATTAATACATCATGCAAGGGGCGTTAATAGATGGCTGAGCTACGAAGACAATGGATGTATAGGCACAGCATTAATACATCATGCAAGGGCGTTAATAGATGACTGAGCTACGGAGACAATGGATGTATAGGCACATCATTAATACATCATGCAAGGGCGTTAATAGATGGCTGAGCTACGAAGACAATGGATGTATAGACACAGCATTAATACATCACGCAAGGGCGTTAATAGATGGCTGAGCTACGAAGGCAATGGATGTATAGGCACAGCAATAATACATCATGCAAGGGCGTTAATAGATGGCTGAGCTACGAAGACAATGGATGTATAGGCACAGCATTAATACATCATGCAAGGGCGTTAATAGATGGCTGAGCTACGAAGACAATGGATGTATAGACACAGCATTAATACATCATGCAATGGCGTTAATAGATGGCTGAGCTACGAAGACAATGGATGTATAGGCACAGCATTAATACATCATGCAAGGGCGTTAATAGATGGCTAAGCTACGAAGACAATGGATGTATATGCACAGCATTAAT
This sequence comes from Siphonodentalium dalli, assembly GCA_032622095.1. Lineage (NCBI taxonomy): Eukaryota > Metazoa > Mollusca > Scaphopoda > Gadilida > Siphonodentaliidae > Siphonodentalium > Siphonodentalium dalli. The sequence continues at coordinate 4,703,401 of CP136061.1, forward strand.
ACATCATGCAAGGGCGTTAATAGATGGCTGAGCTACGAAGACAATGGATGTATAGACACAGCATTAATACATCATGTAAGGGCGTTAATAGATGGCTGAGCTACGAAGAAACTGGATGTATAGACACTGCATTAATACATCATGTAAGGGCGTTAATAGATGGCTGAGCTACGAAGGATGGATGTATAGACACAGCATTAATACATCATGTAAGGGCGTTAATAGATGGCTGAGCTACGAAGACAATGGATGTATAGGCACAGCATTAAACATTATGCAATGGCGTTAATAGATGGTTGAGCTACGAAGACAATGGATGTATAGACACAGCATTAATACATCATGCAAGGGCGTTAATAGATGGCTGAGCTACGAAGACAATGGATGTATAGGCACAGCATTAATACATCATGCAAGGGCGTTAATAGATGGCTAAGCTACGAAGACAATGGATGTATATGCACAGCATTAATACATCATGCAAGGGCGTTAATTGATGGCTGAGCTACGAAGACAATGGATGCATAGACACTGCATTAATACATCATGTAAGGGCGTTAATAGATGGCTGAGCTACGAAGGATGGATGTATAGACACAGCATTAGTACAACATGTAAGGGCGTTAATAGATGACTGAGCTACGAAGACAATGGATGTATAGGCACAGCATTAATACATCATGCAAGGGCGTTAATAGATGGCTCCGCTACGAAGACAATGGATGTATAGACACAGCATTAATACATCATGCAAGGGCGTTAATAGATGGCTGAGCTATGAAGACAATGGATGTATAGACACAGCATTAATACATCATGTAAGGGCGTTAAAAGATGGCTGAGCTACGAAGGATGGATGTATAGACACATCATTAGTACATCATGTAAGGGCGTTAATAGATGGCTGAGCTACGAATGATGGATGTATAGACACAGCATTAATACATCATGTAAGGGCGTTAACAGATGGCTGACCTACGAAGGCAATGGATGTATAAGCACAGCATTAAACATCATGCAATGGCGTTAATAGATGGTTGAGCTACGAAGACAATGGATGTATAGACACAGCATTAATACATCATGCAAGGGCGTTAATAGATGGCTGAGCTACGAAGACAATGGATGTATAGACACAGCATTAATACATCATGTAAGGGCGTTAATAGATGGCTGAGCTACGAAGGATGGATGTATAGACACAGCATTAGTACATCATGTAAGGGCGTTAATAGAAGGCTGAGCTACGAAGGATGGATGTATAGACACAGCATTAATACATCATGTAAGGGCGTTTATAGATGGCTGAGCTACGAAGACAATGGATGTATAGGCACAGCATTAATACATCATGCAAGGGCGTTAATAGATGGCTGAGCTACGAAGACAATGGATGTATATACACAGCATTAATACATCATGCAAGGGCGTTAATAGATGGCTGAGCTACAAATGCAATGGATGTATAGACACAGCATTAATACATCATGTAAGGGCGTTAATAGATGGTTGAGCTACGAAGGATGGATGTATAGACACAGCATTAATACATCATGCAAGGGCGTTAATAGATGGCGGAGCTACGACGATAATGGGTGTATAGACACAGCATTAATACATCATGCAAGGGCGTTAATAGATGGCTGAGTTACGAAGGATGGATGTATAGACACAGCATTAATACATCATACAAGGTCGTTAACAGATGGCTGAGCTACGAAGGATGGATGTATAGACACAGCATTAATACATCATGCAAGGGCGTTAATAGATGGCTGAGCTACGAATGATGGATGTATAGGCACAGCATTAATACATCATGTACGGGCGTTAATATATGGCTGAGCTACGAAGGACGGATGTATAGGCACATCATTAATACATCATGTAAGGGCGTTAATAGATGGCTGAGCTACGAAGACAATGGGTGTATAGACACAGCATTAATACATCATGCAAGGGCGTTAATAGATGGCTCCGCTACGAAGACAATGGATGTATAGACATAGCATTAATACATCATGCAAGGGCGTTAATAGATGGCTGAGCTATGAAGACAATGGATGAATAGACACAGCATTAATACATCATGTAAGGGCGTTAAAAGATGGCTGAGCTACGAAGGATGGATGTATAGACACATCATTAGTACATCATGTAAGGGCGTTAATAGATGGCTGAGCTACGAATGATGGATGTATAGACACAGCATTAATACATCATGCAATGGCGTTAATAGATGGCTGAGCTACGAAGACAATGGATGTATAGACACAGCATTAATACATCATGTAAGGGCGTTAATAGATGGCTGAGCTACGAAGGATGGCTGTATAGACACAGCATTAGTACATCATGTAAGGGCGTAAATAGATGGCTGAGCTACGAAGGATGGATGTATAGACACAGCATTAATACATCATGAAAGGGCGTTTATAGATGGCTGAGCTACGAAGACAATGGATGTATAGGTACAGCATTAATACATCATGCAAGGGCGTTAATAGATGGCTGAGCTACGAAGACAATGGATGTATATACACAGCATTAATACATCATGCAAGGGCGTTACTAGATGGCTGAACTACAAATGCAATGGATGTATAGACACAGCATTAATACATCATGCAAGGGCGTTAATAGATGGCTGAGCTACGAAGACAATGGATGTATAGGCACAGCATTAATACATCATGCAAGGGCGTTAATAGATGGCTAAGCTACGAAGACAATGGATGTATATGCACAGCATTAATACATCATGCAAGGGCGTTAATTGATGGCTGAGCTACGAAGACAATGGATGTATAGACACTGCATTAATACATCATGTAAGGGCGTTAATAGATGGCTGAGCTACGAAGGATGGATGTATAGACACAGCATTAGTACAACATGTAAGGGCGTTAATAGATGACTGAGCTACGAAGACAATGGATGTATAGGCACAGCATTAATACAGCATGCAAGGGCGTTAATAGATGGCTCCGCTACGAAGACAATGGATGTATAGACACAGCATTAATACATCATGCAAGGGCGTTAATAGATGGCTGAGCTATGAAGACAATGGATGTATAGACACAGCATTAATACATCATGTAAGGGCGTTAAAAGATGGCTGAGCTACGAAGGATGGATGTATAGACACATCATTAGTACATCATGTAAGGGCGTTAATAGATGGCTGAGCTACGAATGATGGATGTATAGACACAGCATTAATACATCATGTAAGGGCGTTAATAGATGGCTGACCTACGAAGGCAATGGATGTATAAGCACAGCATTAAACATCATGCAATGGCGTTAATAGATGGTTGAGCTACGAAGACAATGGATGTATAGACACAGCATTAATACATCATGCAAGGGCGTTAATAGATGGCTGAGCTACGAAGACAATGGATGTATAGACACAGCATTAATACATCATGTAAGGGCGTTAATAGATGGCTGAGCTACGAAGGATGGATGTATAGACACAGCATTAGTACATCATGTAAGGGCGTTAATAGAAGGCTGAGCTACGAAGGATGGATGTATAGACACAGCATTAATACATCATGTAAGGGCGTTTATAGATGGCTGAGCTACGAAGACAATGGATGTATAGGCACAGCATTAATACATCATGCAAGGGCGTTAATAGATGGCTGAGCTACGAAGACAATGGATGTATATACACAGCATTAATACATCATGCAAGGGCGTTAATAGATGGCTGAGCTACAAATGCAATGGATGTATAGACACAGCATTAATACATCATGTAAGGGCGTTAATAGATGGTTGAGCTACGAAGGATGGATGTATATACACAGCATTAATACATCATGCAAGGGCGTTAATAGATGGCGGAGCTACGACGATAATGGGTGTATAGACACAGCATTAATACATCATGCAAGGGCGTTAATAGATGGCTGAGTTACGAAGGATGGATGTATAGACACAGCATTAATACATCATACAAGGTCGTTAACAGATGGCTGAGCTACGAAGGATGGATGTATAGACACAGCATTAATACATCATGCAAGGGCGTTAATAGATGGCTGAGCTACGAATGATGGATGTATAGGCACAGCATTAATACATCATGTACGGGCGTTAATATATGGCTGAGCTACGAAGGACGGATGTATAGGCACATCATTAATACATCATGTAAGGGCGTTAATAGATGGCTGAGCTACGAAGACAATGGGTGTATAGACACAGCATTAATACATCATGCAAGGGCGTTAATAGATGGCTCCGCTACGAAGACAATGGATGTATAGACACAGCATTAATACATCATGCAAGGGCGTTAATAGATGGCTGAGCTATGAAGACAATGGATGAATAGACACAGCATTAATACATCATGTAAGGGCGTTAAAAGATGGCTGAGCTACGAAGGATGGATGTATAGACACATCATTAGTACATCATGTAAGGGCGTTAATAGATGGCTGAGCTACGAATGATGGATGTATAGACACAGCATTAATACATCATGCAATGGCGTTAATAGATGGTTGAGCTACGAAGACAATGGATGTATAGACACAGCATTAATACATCATGCAAGGGCGTTAATAGATGGCTGAGCTACGAAGACAATGGATGTATAGACACAGCATTAATACATCATGTAAGGGCGTTAATAGATGGCTGAGCTACGAAGGATGGCTGTATAGACACAGCATTAGTACATCATGTAAGGGCGTAAATAGATGGCTGAGCTACGAAGGATGGATGTATAGACACATCATTAATACATCATGAAAGGGCGTTTATAGATGGCTGAGCTACGAAGACAATGGATGTATAGGCACAGCATTAATACATCATGCAAGGGCGTTAATAGATGGCTGAGCTACGAAGACAATGGATGTATATACACAGCATTAATACATCATGCAAGGGCGTTACTAGATGGCTGAACTACAAATGCAATGGATGTATAGACACAGCATTAATACATCATGTAAGGGCGTTAATAGATGGTTGAGCTACGAAGGATGGATGTATAGACACAGCATTAATACATCATGCAAGGGCGTTAATAGATGGCGGAGCTACGAAGATAATGGGTGCATAGACACAGCAGTAATACATCATGCAAGGGCGTTAATAGATGGCTGAGTTACGAAGGATGGATGTATAGACACAGCATTAATACATCATACAAGGTCGTTAACAGATGGCTGAGCTACGAAGGATGGATGTATAGGCACATCATTAATACATCATGTAAGGCCGTTAATAGATGGCTGAGCTACGAAGACAATGGGTGTATAGACACAGCATTAATACATCATGTAAGGGCGTTAATAGATGGCTGAGCTACGAAGACAATGGGTGTATAGGTACAGCATTAATACATCATGTAAGGGCGTTAATAGATGGCTGAGCTACGAAGGCAATGGATGTATAAGCACAGCATTAATACACCATGCAAGGGCGTTAATAGATGGCTGAACTACGGAGACAATGGATGTATAGGCACATCATGAATACATCATGCAAGGGCGTTAATAGATGGCTGAGCTACGAAGACATTGGATGTATAGGCTCAGCATTAATACATCATGCAAGGGCGTTAATAGATGGCTGAGCTACGAAGACAATGGATGTATAGACACAGCATTAATACATCACGCAAGGGCGTTAATAGATGGCTGAGCTACGAAGGCAATGGATGTATAGGCACAGCAATAATACATCATGCAAGGGCGTTAATAGATGGCTGAGCTACGAAGACAATGGATGTATAGGCACAGCATTAATACATCATGCAAGGGCGTTAATAGATGGCTGAGCTACGAAGACAATGGATGTATAGACACAGCATTAATACATCATGCAAGGGCGTTAATAGATGGCTGAGCTACGAAGACAATGGATGTATAGACACAGCATTAATACATCGAGCAAGGGCGTTAATAGATGGCTGAGCTACGAAGACAATGGATGTATAGGCACAGCATTAATACATCATGCAAGGGCGTTAATAGATGGCTGAGCTACGAAGACAATGGATGTATAGACACAACATTAATACATCATGCAAGGGCGTTAATAGATGGCTGAGCTACGAAGACAATGGATGTATAGGCACAGCATTAATTGGAAAGTTGTTTGATTTGTTCTCATAGTTTTATATTCCAATCATTATTTGAAGTGGAATTGCTTTTTAGAACAAATCTTAATATTTACCTTCTATGGGTCAAGTATTCGAACTGAAATGATTGATTGACTGATTAGGGTTTTATGTCGCTTTAGCCACTAAGGCCATATCACGACATTGCCAGTTTTAATGGTGGAGGAAATCCGCACACTTACGGCTAATCTAACAGTGATTTCAATGGCTGATAAACTCGTCGACCATTTGCGGCAAACCACTGGCCATCGGCAAGTAACTGGCAACTTTCCCAGATAACGATTTCGAGTTACAAAGTCCACGATGGAAACATGTGGATTTGAACCCTGATCGCCAGCGCTGGAAGGCGAAACGACTTGGAGTTGTACCCCTAACCGATTGAGCCACCGAGGCCCCTCGAACTGAAATGACAACCATTGGAAAGTATATATATTAGATGGGTGTTAGGTTGGCAAGTTCGGAATATTCACATGTGTTATGTACCAGATGGAAAATTTCATCTCGGCTTGCAATGTTCGGTCTGGTTGGCGTAAACAATAATTTATTCCAAATCAAATTAAGTATATTTCCACTAAACATAAAACAATACATACACAACAGTCTATGCGCGAACGATTGGATAGCGCAAAATACTTAATCGGGTTTCATGATTAGATAGCGGTTGGTATTAAATCACAAAACCACGTGGCACGCGCGGAATTGTTGCAAGATAAAATAACACCCGGGAAAAATGAACTAATTCCTTATGTTATCACCAAAAATCCGAATCATCCGAATATCGTACAAACAGCTCGTTCGCTAATACCAATGCTACACAAGAGTCCCAAGGTGAGGGATTTAGTTAAGTGTGACGATATTTTGATGCGCAAACGGCAACCGAAATATATTCTTAAATTCCTCACAAAGGCACGATTCGACATGGGAAAACCTGCCGAGTACATGGTTACTAAATGTGGAGACTCTCATTGTGGGACATGCGCGCACATAACAACTGGGAACAAATCAGACTGATAAATGGAACGATTGTTAAACCAAATGCTGATATGAACTGCAAATCTCGCAATTTGATATATTGAATCCAGTGCTCTACATGCCGTGAATCTTACACATGTCAAACCGGAAATCAGCTGACAGAACGAATGATAGTTCATCGTCAGCAAATCCGTGAAAAAGAACTGCGACAAATTCCCCTCAGTAAGCATTTAGATGTCTGTGGGGGGAGACGGTTCTCTGTCTATCCATTAAGCACAAGACAGCTTACAACAGAGACTTGGAATGGAATCGCATTTTAGAAAACGATTCCGTACGAGACTAAATGTAACCTGATGTCGAAAACGTAATCCACGTGGAATGGAATCGCATTTTAGAAAACGATTCCGTACGAGACTAAATGTAACCTGATGTCGAAAACGTAATCCACATAAACCAGTCACGTCACAAACGTGCTTGGTTACAATTCGCCCCGTTGATTGATGCGAATCATGAAAGGCCCCGGCGTAAATAAATTTATTTTTTTATAAAACGCCTGTTATGGTGATTAAATAACCATATATTCTATATATATATTTATATATATTCTGTATTGCCTCCTTTTGAGGAGAGGGATAATTTGTAGAAGGTTATTTACAAATACATTGTACATAAATCAAAAGATCAAATCACAAGCACATGCACTCAATGTATAAATATAGACATGTGACGATATAATGATCACATGCGAATGATGTATAATTGTATATGGACATGTGACGATATAATGATCACATGCGAATGATGTATAATTGTATATGGATATAGTACTCATGTTCTCGAGTGTTGAAGGTATAACTCGTAATATAGGCTATTTAGAAAACAAATTATACATAAAAATGATATTCAAAACGAAGTTACATATATCACACCCGTGTGATCGATGATTGTCGTCACTAAGGAATATCTCACACGCGTGATATTATTATGGTAATCCAATGTTATGTGTGCATAGACTAATTATAATACCACATTATACACATGTTTGGATGCAGAAAAACAAATTTACATATATCGCACCCGTGTGATCGCTGATGGGCGTCACCAAGGAATATATCACACGCGTGATGTTGTATTGACAATATTCGCCATGTATGGTGTGCTTAGATAATTTAGAAAACAGATGATGCACATGTTTGATGCACAAAACAGACGTATATATTCATCACCAGTATAGTCATTGAATGACGGCGTCAACGATGAACACCTCAGATGAGTGAGGTTGTTATGATAATAGGCAGCATATGCTATTTAGAAAACAAATTATATCTATGTGTTAGGCTGTACAAAAATATTTATATATGTATATCACAACCGTGTGATCAAATGAGGGGCATCACTACGGAACATATTACATGCATTAGGTTCTTATGATAATTCAAACGTTTGTCATGTATCCGGACATTGTCATATCAGTTGATATATGTGTTTGACACCAGTATGGACATTGTCAGAAGAAAATATGAGGACATCTCGATAATCAGGTTGTGGCATTTCTGAATGGGATTGGTTACTTACGGATCCTCGGTCCCAATAATGATTGTTAGAAGTTCATTTTAGATAAGCCGTCATGTAGAGGAAAACTGGCACACCCTTATGATTAAGTATTGCCCCCTGTAACTGGTTCCTTAATTTCAGAATTGGGAGGGCTGTACAGCGGAACATTTAATGATCAAGTTCTTTGTCGTATGCTTTGTAACACTGGTAGCATATCAAGGTATTTGCGTAGTTTTTGTTTGTTGAGAAGTTTGGCCAAGTGATATAATTTTTCAGCTGCGTTTGGGTGACATTGAAAAAGTCTCCATATTTTCCATCCGGATAGGGGGTCACGGATAACATGGTTGACAAAACCTCCTGAAATAGTTGCTTTCCACTGTGTGGTGTAAGTTATCTTTACAACACGTTTAACGATTGTCTTCTATGACTTGTGATCAGGAAATTTGCCATGAGTAGAAAATCACCAACGTGTACCATGAGTCCATACTGCTCAAGTAAAAGGAAACATCAGAGACAAATCCGGAAGCTGGGCGACGAAATAGGCGACACAGGTGTCCCTTGAAAATAAATAGTTTAAGTGGAGTGTGATGTCCAGGAGGAAGGTGCGTCAACTACCCGAGAAAGCACAGTTTGCAAACATGTATTTCTCGTCGAGCAGGAAGTTTTCCTACTAATCCAAGCGCAACATCCGTACTTGTGCGTTTTGGTAATTGCTGCGAGTATTTTACACTTGTGCACAGAGAACGTTCTATTATGTTAACAGATGATTGGGTTTGAAGTGATCTGATTTCAGTGCGATATAATGATTTGGGCAGGACAACGGTCATATTGTTCATTGTCAGAGGAGTAGCGTATTTAAGAGAGTAATTGCCAATCATAGAGAAGAAGGTTTTCCTAAGTTATGCTGCGACGTCTGAAGCAAATGAGGAGCTACTTCCTAATTGTTCCTGACACAAGCCAATGTGAACTCACCCCTTGTCTTCTTGCAGCGAATCAGGCCCGAGTAGCCAGCGACGATGTTTACGATCATATAAGGACCTGGTCTCATTAGAGACGAGTACCTTGCTTTTCACACAGGAAAATCAAAACCTCCAACGAACGCTGTAGTCAAAGCATATATTTACAAGAGCGTCCAGTCCTTGCTTTGTTAGAGTAAGAATTGCTATGTCGGCGGTCGTTGGTGTTGCACATGGAACAGAACTAACACTCAGTCCGAACTGTGACTTGTTCAGGTCGATCAACAGATTGTTTATGTAGGTAAGGTAACAGAAAGGTGAGAGCACGTCTCCTTGTCTTGTTCCTTGTCCGATGCTGAATTTCGCGGAGACGTTACCATTATATAGAATAACGCTTTCTATGTCCTCGTGAATATTAAATCTAACAAATTTCCGCGGGAAGCCCATCAGCTCTACTTTGTCGGCAGTAAACTTACCCATCGGCACTAAACTCATAGCCTACGTCCAAGTTGAAACTACACCCCACTCGCCCCGATATTAAATCTAACAAATTTCCGCGGGAAGCCTAGTTGCATGAACTGATAGAGGAGTCAAGTATGCCACACGCGGTCGAAGACTTTGTTGGAATCTAAGAACGCAGAAAATATACGAGAATCGTGGTCTTTTGCGTACGATATGGCCTCTTGCAGAATAAACGAAATCATTATTATTACACCCTAAACCTTTCTGGAAGCCACACTGGAGAGTATGAGATATTTGACCTTATCACTGCTAAGAATGCGTTTCAGAAGAATTGTCTCAAAGAGCTTGTAGATGACAGGTAGAAGCGTTATCGCTCTGTAACTTTCTGGTGATGTTGGTAGCTTTGTGTGCCCTTTATAAAGAGGAATGATCAAGCCTAGTTTCATCTCCGGAGGTATCCAGTCAAATTTGAGAATAGAGTTGAAAAGAATACAAAGACACTGGATTAGTCCACCGGAATAGCTTCGAAGATGTTTTTTTTTATATTGAGTCATGCCATGATGCTTTATTGCATTGCAAGCTAACAATTGCGTTCACAATTTCTGTTATAGATACTGGTTCTCACTCTGGGACCGTGATTCCGCTACTGTCGTCACCAGTACGAATAAAATTGTTTACCTCGTTGCACACATCACTTTCGAATTCCGGCACATTATGTTTTCGGGGGTGTACAGTTCCGAAAAGTATGATCTCCAGCCAGATAATATTAGCTTCTAAACGGAAATGTTTGAAGAAGTCCTTATACAAATATGTGTGTGCACATGATACATACATCTCCTTGATCTGCTTAAAGAGGTGCATTTGGACATGAAACGATGACACCCCACACTGTGTCCTCTAGCCACGCCCCTGACTGACACCTCGTGTCCCATCAGCTCTACGTTGTCGGCAGTAAACTTACCCATCGGCACTAAACTCATAGCCTAATTCCAAGTTGAAACTACACCCCACTCGCCCCTTACATTAACTTGCAACTCGCTAACCACCATCCACCTCGTTACCCAATAAACCATCATGTAACTGAGATTGTTCAACAGCGATATGTACAGGGAGGTAGCAACATTGGTGTTGTTTTGTGCCCCATCCACCCAAATTCCGCCCAAATGTTCAACATTTTGGAAATATATCTAAACAAAATTTAATTGGAACTTTCAGACCAAAGAGTTATGACGAATATAACATTATCGATTTTGACGAATATAACTATGTAATTTGTATCATATCAGTTATATTCATAATCCGATCAGTTCTCGGGAAATGTAATGACTTAATGTTGGATGAATTATGGGTGTTAAAAACAACTGACATGAGAATAACGAATAATTACACCCATATATATGTATCACGATCACACTGACACACGTGCACTTGTCATTTGGTCACTTTAGTGAGTTTCAGTGCCAAGTTTCGAGAACATCAAATCACTGTATTTAGCACTTAATCAGTGTGAACGGTGAATCTGGGTATTTCACGGTAGGAAACTCTATACGTTTTTCGGGATTATATCTGTCTGAATTTAACTATTGAATGTTAATAATGTGATTGTGTTTAGTAGATTTGTTGGAATTTTGTTGGTTGATTGGGAAGACAACTTTGCTTTTCAAATTTTTAAAAACTTGAGAGCTCTGTCTATCAGTCTATGAGTACAAAATAATTGTTCATAGCACTTTTAGAACTGTAGGTCTAGTTTGTTTTAGTTATATAGTAATTGAAAGCTTTTTTGACATTGATTACAAATGTGAATAGAAATATTAAAGGGGCACACCAGGTTTGATATATTTTTCTTGTACTCTCCATGAGATAAAACTTGTTATGTGTACCAATACCATAGTATGGCACACATAGTGTCATTGTCTAGATTGGCCACTCGTCGTTCGTCCTTCCATCTGTACGTCCCTCTGTAGACACTTTACGGTTAATGCGATAACTCTAACATTTCCTATTTGTTCGAAACCAAGTTTTGTACAGTATATAGGTTTCACATCCCAAAATACAGTTCGAGTTCGAATATGGGTTTGATCCAAGATTTGTTTCACAGAGTTATAGCCCCTTTTACTTATAATTCACCCATGCAGCCATATTAAACTCTCAATTTTTTTTATCTGATTGACAACAAATTTGGTATGTGAGATTGTCAGCCCAAAATACAGATCAAGTTTGAATAAAAAAAATTTATATTGAAATTCCTCTCTCAACTCAACACGCAAAAAATATTAAAAAACTTTTATAATAAGGCGACACCAATTTTTAAGTCTGGTTTACGAACACCTCCTCCAACTTTTTTTCCATTTCATGAAAAAAAATAAAAACTTTTCTCTCCCAAAAATGTTCACACACCTACTGATTTTCATGTGCTGTCGCATCCGATTCTGCTTATGAGCATTTACAGATCCGTATTTTCATGTATTTCATGACAAGAAATGTCTTGTTTGGTTCAGAATTTCATTCAAAAACATTTTTTCACAATTTTTGTAAAATTTCCTCCTGCATCTACTTTTTTTCTCCCCACATGTTCGTAAACCAGACTTAAAAATTGGTGTCGCCTAATAAATAAATTATTTAACTAAAACAAAATTTGTCATTGACACTAATTTGTTTTAGTTGTATATCATTAATTAGGTGTGATGTCCTGTTTTGAAGATATGAAGATTTTATTGCAATAGTTGCATGTAACATAATGATATCAATAAATCGCCATGTGAACATCCAATATCCAGACTATGTGAGTGTACCTTTAATATATGTCATTCCAAGCGAAATCTGTCATTAATTGAGTGATGACATATGTTATAAAGCTCTAGGGGTGGTTGTATGAAGGTAAAGATAAACAACCTGCTGGCTGTATAATTGTTTATCCTATCTGTCAAATTGATTAATGGCTAAACCATTGGATCTCACAGTGAGAGGTCCTTGTGTTATGAGTTATGAGATTTAAAACGACTCCCCACCCCAAATAATTTAACCACTTCTTAAGACAAATTATATAATATGAGCTTTTGATTTTATGTTTAAGTACTGATATATGTATTACTGTGATCATATCTTTGACCAATTATCAGTTATAGCTGAAGATAATCGCTATCGCCGAGGTATGGGTTAAACATCTGCCGCTCGTGATCGGCCTCTCGTTTTTATATTTGGTTCAAATAGGGGCAGAAATATGTGATTTACCCATATGTACCGTTGTAAAATTATTCAATCATGTGAAATTGAAGCAACATGAACATCCATGTTGGTCGGTTGATAAAGGTTTATCGTTGTTTCAGCTGCTATGCCATATCACACCATCAGTTTTACTGGTTGAATGACCACACTAAAAGTTAATTGGCCCACCCCACCAAACGGGCGCCCATGTTGGTCAGCTTTGGTTCGTTAATTAAGCTAGCTTATGTTCATATTAGGTTGCCCGTTTAGTTGGCAAGCGACCAGTCCTAAATGTGTAATGCCAGTGGACGTCATTTATAATTTCCTGTTCTGTTTTAATCGAAGTTAAGCATGTTAACTCCTAAAATTTCGCCAAATTGTCTTTGCTAATGATGTATTTATAGACATAAATGCATGGATCATAAATCGATGCTGTTAGATGTAACTAATAACATAGTTATGCTCCACTTCCATTGTCAAAAAAATTGCCGTAAATTGTAAAATCTGAGAGCGATTTCCAAATTTCATGGTAAATAGAAATGTGACAAAATCAGACACAGACATTTTGTGAGAATTGGCACCAATGTTCGATATAACATAATACATAATGCATGTCTTGTCGTTGACTATGCCAAAATAGTGGTCCTCGGGGAGGAATAGTCCTCTTCTCGGACCACTATTTTGGCATAGTCAACTCTAAGACATTAATTAGCTTTATAACAGCGACTAATGCTATCAATGACTGGTGTGACCATGTAAAATACATGGATTTTACATACATAAATTACATGCATGTGTGTATCCACCCTAACGCGACAATTGGGTGAGTCATGTTAAAGGTAATTTACAATTAAGAGATTCTTTGCAGCATGCGGATAAAATATTATGGTCATCTGCTTTTGATAGTATAATCAGGTCCATAGTATAAGCAGGTACCTGAAGATTTTTTAAATGGCATCTTTCGCGATAGGGACACGGCCTAACTCTGTTCTAGAAGCGTGATGTGAGGCGTTTCTATTTAAACATAGAACCCGTTTACAAAACTGTATATGTGTTTGTTCACATGGTATGGCATCTTTGAACGGCAAATTAAGGTCACATCCATATCATAAAATAGGTTTAATTAGTTAATCAAATAATTTGCATTTAAAGGCGATATGTAACACCTGCGTTGTTTTGGTTAAATGTTTTAAAAATAACTTGGCCTTTGATGCTTATGCGCTCAGATTATCCTGTACTTTTTTTAATTTTTCCATTAGATGTAAAAATTGGTCCTAAATATTTATATTCATCCACTACGTTTATTGGCATATCATTAATATTAAATGCAATCATTGCCGATGTGCTGACCGCACTGAGTTCTAGTTCCAATTAAGTCGGAATGAAGATAACCGCTATCTTGGACGAGTCGCCAGGCCACTTAAAATAATTGTTCGTGGGATAACCCATATGGTGGTCGTTCTATTTAAATAATTACCAGTCCTCTCAGCCATGTTTTGTACAGAATTCAGGGGGAAATGGTAGCCACCCATCGAGAGGTCACCCTGAGGATTCATATGAAGGATTCATATGTTTGGTGATGATCGGATGAGGGATAAGCACTTTAGGGTGTGCTACATGATTTAGTGAAGCAAAGAGTAAAATCCATGATGGCTGCCAGTGGCCATGGGTTTCATCGAAAATCGTTCAAATTTTACAGCTCCCATCAGGAGATGATCCTAGACCCATGTACTTAATATCGCTGAAATCGGTTAAAGTTTGTTTTAACACCTTTATGTTTTATTTTATTTTATTTTTGTATAGTCTATTTAAACCTGATACTTTTCATGTCAATGTGCATTGATAGATCCTTGATGAACACATTTAGCAAGCTGACCCATTGGTATCATCCCTCATTAGGAACTGATGATGAACTCAAACCCCATACCTATTACATAATTGAAGCATTTTAAAAACATGTTGTTCCATTATTTTGAAGAAAAATGGCTAAAGGGAAAAAGTTACGGTGCCATGAACAATTGTGTTAGCCGGGCTGCTGAACCACCCACCCACCCATCCCCGCCTATAGTGTTCGGAAAAAAATTGCAGACCCCCGCCCCGCCTGGTCCTCTCTTGATATTTATAGCAGTGGTGGATCAGGATGTCCCCGACGCAGGAGCTATATATGATCCCATAATTGGGGCTATATATGATCCAGAAAGCTACCATGCGGGGTGGCTAACTGAGATATTTAAGTAAAATATTATATTGTACCTTCTTGCCCAGATTATTCCGACCGATACATTCAACTAAGTCCCTTAGCGATATTTCACGCCAAACAAGGATCATGGTCGAACATGTTCTATATCAAGCCTCTATATATGCCAGACGGGTCGCTTCTGGTGTTCATTCATTAATAAAATGCCAGATATCACACAGACTTGACTAATTTCCGCATCCGTAAGAGAACACATGTTTTGGACTGGCCTTAAATGTCCTGTTAGCAGTTTGACTTCGCTTATCAAGCATTGTTGTCTGGCCTGTTAACAATGAACCGCTCGCGCGCAGGTGATTAATGTTGTCAATTATTGGTGTGGCAATGTAAAATACATGTATTTTACATACAGAAATTACACGTATGTGTGTTTCGTCAACATCAGCAAAAGCCGTATATAAAGGTGGTTTGTTTTCTTTATACCTATTAATGATAGTTCGTAATATAAAAGCGCTATCAATTGTGCTTGTCACTAGTTGTCAATTGCTTGTCACTAATTAAGTTATTTGCTTCAAGATACGAGTTTATTCGTGTGTGTATAACTTTGTTGAATAACTTACCAAAATTACTACTTAAAGCGATAGGTCTATAATTGTTAGGGTCATGTCTATTGCCCTTATTATATAGCGTTTTGATTGTTGACTCGCCCCATGGTAATGACGTGAGTGTAAAACTGTGTTGAACAATTTTGTGACCTCGTCCAACATAAATGGAATTACTCATTTTAATAATTCATTTTAAATGTTATCTGGTCCACTAGTTTTGTAATTTTTAAGTTGATACAGGTTATCTAATATTTCGCCTTTAATTATATCATCATTGTTGAAATTTGTCAAAATGGTACTTTGTTTCACGGATTTTGATTGATTTTCAATTAATTCGATTTTTGGACATAAAAGTTTGTTTGTTTCATTGGATCCACATTATTATATTTTCCCTTCTTCGCTCGCATATTATTCACGATTCTCTAATATTTCGAGGGTCACTATAATCGAGATTTGATATCGTCAACAATATTTTGATGGGAGATTTCCTTTTTGTCTCCCGTTTATATACGTTCGTTGCTGTGAAAAATTTCAAAGTCAGAGATCTATCATGTGGTTTTCTGTTCATTTCCTTAATGACATTTTCCATTGCTTTTTTTTAATTTTTACATTCCTCATCAAACCATAGTTGAGTCCGTTTACACCTATGTCTATCAAGGGAAACTACTTTTGTTGAGCCATTATTTATTGACTGGAGTATTTCATCTAAATTTCGAATCGCCATTTCCGTATCTGTGGGATCTGGCCCATACGAAGACTTTTGGATCTTCATAAGTTTACTTCGCATGTGCGGCTGAAAAAAAGCTTGCTTTGCTCTTTCGCTATCTTCTTTGTATCATTTCGTATGTGTTAGTTGTTAATGTGCCCACGTCTTGCCAATATATATATATATATATATATATATATATATATTTATATATATCACCTGGAAATGACACAAGTAAACATATATCCGATTACAGTTTATATGTATAATCTATCAGAGAGCATGCCGTCTATTTAAGAGTTAACATAATATATTTTACTCACCACGACAGTGATAATTAACAGCAGATGTTTCATTTTGCTTCGACAGTTGAGATACTCAGAGTTTGTATTGGCCCTTCGTTGTTAGTGCGATACTAAAGACTGTTTACTTCCTCTTTGTGAGTTATATATCTATGCTATATATATATATATATACGTCAGGTTATAGCCTCACTCTAGTATGCTACCAAAATGTTTAGTATTCTCTCCATTCGTGTTCACTGAGCTATGGTTAAACACCCGGGTATTATTAGATCCAGTGCAGTCATTTTGCACGCTATTATACACATCTGCATCATAATTACAATATGGGACGTCTAACACGATACTGTAATACTGTAATACTAACGTATTCGTTTAGTCCGTGGGCAAAAATTCAAAAGGGCTTTTTTTTTTTTATGTCACTCCACATTGTCCGAACAAATGTTTCATTATATCAAAGGTCATCATCTCCTGGATTAGAAAATATTTGTTGCTAGGCTGGCAAAGTATCAAATCATGGCGAAATTACGGGGGATAACAAATATTTGACAGCGACCATGGTGACATGGAATGATGTACCATTACATCACGATTACTCGAAATCCTTCTAAAATATAGTACTTTACGATATAATATATCCTTTCCCGACAAATGACCTTAAATTTTAGAAAAATTGGTTCAAATTGTCGAAATGGTGAACAAAACGCTCAAATTATATTTGTCCTGACCTTTGAACCTGGGTTTAATGTAACCAATGCATGTAGTGTTGTTTTGAAGTTATACAGAAGACACCAGCAATGATTATTCTGATGATTCAGTAGATATACAATTTGTAAAGCTATGGATATGAGACATTGTATATATTGGGTCAAACATAACCCTACCTCATAAATTACGCAATGGCACGGATTTCGCCAAATATTCGTTTTTGACAAACCTAGCTGGTGCTATTGTGCACAATAAATTAAAAAATTACCGGATATATATCTTCTTTTTCTGAAATATTACTAAACAAAATGCCGCTATGACAAAAAGCACAAATAAATGCCCCCCAATTATTATCAGTATAAAATGAACAATTCATTGTTTATGTCACTCTTTATATATATAATACTAAGGGTTGTGACTAATTACTGCCCGGGCAAGCCCGCGGGCAAACCCGGACACGCTCAAGCAAGTGGCCAAACCCGGGCAGCTCCATGGGCCCGCGGACAGTCTAATGTGATGGCTTATGGTAGTATGATACAAAATAATCATAGCTTATGAACAATTACTGTGTCATCCACCTGCGGTTTATAACCCTTTAAATGACGATATTGACTAAAAGAACCCGGTAGAGTCCGGGTACACAGGGTAGCGAGGCACTTACTAAAGGTATGATGTGAAGATTGACTCGCCATCTCGTTCAAGGCCGGCTTCATTAACCCCTTAAATGACGATATGCACCAGAAGAACACAGGAGTGCCCGGTCAAGCCCGGGCAGCCGCATGGGCACACGTACAACATACTATGATGCCTTATGGTAGTGGGATGCATACTAAGTATAGTTTGCGAACGTTTATTTGCTGTGTCATTTACAGCCGGTGTTATTAACCCTTTAAATTCAGATATTGACTAAATAGTGGTATAGACTGTTAACCAAATTGTTCACTTTGTGATTAAAGTATGAAATTTTGCACCTACGTACATATTGATAAACTTATTGATATTAGGTATGGAACCACGCTGAAATTTGACTTTAACCCCTCTTAATTCACGAATTTAAAGAGTGTTTCATAATTATACAATTTACTAAATGTCGCAATTATTCTTACCATGGAATAGGCAATAAAAAATTAGCCAGATATATTGATACAGTTTTAGACGAAAATTAGAACCCCCGTCCAAGATGGCCGTCAAAATGGCAGCCGTAAATATAAAATTTACAATATTTCACTAATATATTCTATATCAGTTTCCGCCGTTTGCAACTGGTTGATAATTTGACTTTATTTAGTGATGTTCACGTTAACTGATCATTATAGCAATGAAATATGTCATTCATATGGTTCCATCCTCTTGAAATCCTTAAAAAATCGATTTTTACAGAATTCAATATAAATTTTTAGCAAAAAAACATACATTTTTATTCAACAAGAAATGAGCAGAACTGCACAATGTAAGTGATGCATACCATTACTTGTGACAATATTAACCCAATATAATCACAATTGTCACATTGGCTAAAAATGGCGGCCAAAATATCGAAAATGGTAAATATGGTCCCAGTGTGCCAAACAATCGCTTGTAAAAAAAAGTTGTGGTTGATGTATAAAATTGGATAAATACACCGAATACTAACATTTCGGATGTATCTTTAAGTGTTACGATTACATTACCAACATATTGGATTTTCTCTCGAAATAATAACTTATCATGCTTGAACTATTTGGTATTTATTGATTTAATCAGTCTTAAATGCATCACATGGAGGTGTTTTAGAAAAAAATACCCAAGATGGCTTGCAAAATATCCACAAAATTTGATAGAAAAGTTCACATATATCCCGAACATTATTCTCTACTCTTCTGTAGAGGTAGAAACTTGTGTTTCACTTGGCTATCAAACGTGCTGCTTAATCAACTGGCAATTAAATATTCTAATCTCGTTGTCCCTGTACCTTATACCTTGCATCATGTTATAGTGGACTTGTCATGCCCCATAATGTACAGGGACAGCAGTAATAGAATGGGCGTATCCGGGCTTGCCCGGGCAGTAATTAGTCACATCGTTCTCCGAAAGCTTTCAGAATGGTGGGCCCAGTTGTTTCATTCATCGCACGCCCGGTTACAACGGCAGCACCCAAAAAACGTATGAAATTTTGCTTTATCATCAGCAACCGTGACATATACCCTGAGCCAACATGTGGAAACACCTCCCCATCTGCGGAATTTTGAAGACCCAATTATTATTATAGAGCATGACATTCCACATATTTTAAGCATGTTTGCCATTTTGTCTAAATTGTACAGTTTGGTTGTGTAGTGGTATGTACACGTAGTTCCCCTAATACTGGGCTATACTAGTGTTACATACATGGAGGTGCAGTTGGTTTCAATTTGAAGGGGTGTTATCATATAATAGTAATATACAATCAAATCAATCATGGATGTATTATTGTATTGTTCACAAATTTAAATTGAAATGATATTTTTGTTATATTGTGAAGAGTTTTCTGAGGGTCAACATGGTCTAAATGTCTTGTCTATAGTTATTCACCTGTTTTTGTTCTTTCCCCATACCAACTAATGTACGAAACTGCAGATGCCATTATCTCGCCGGATTCAACTGTTGTCAGAAACCTGTTTAGTGTTTATTCAATTGTGCATTAACCTAACATAGACTGATAAATCCATAACGTGGCCATACATGGTCATACAGCCACATGTGGTATATGTGTGCACTCACACATGACCAAACAGCTATGATTCACCAGGCAGGAACATCAGGAATACTCATATACTCATGTACACATATGACTATTTAGTCACTACATGTATACATATTCACTATATTAGTGACGTCATTCATGATCATACAGTCTCTCCATGTAAACTACTGCTTATCCGTTGCTTAATAATACAACGCAAGAGCAACTCTCTTGACCAATACATGCACTTGTTGCATTTGACATTCTTCTTGGGAAATGGGGGAGGGCTCTAAAAAGTATAATGAAACTTGCGGGAAAACGGTTCAACAAGAATAATCCGGTTTGCTGACAATTTTCATTTAATGAGGAGGTCAAGTGACCAATACGATACGAGGGCGACATGGGGATCCAGTGTGAGTGTTATGTTATGTATTGAGGGCTAATATCGACACTTCTCAGTGGCCACTTCCTCCTGTCGTGCATGGGTGGTTTTTCTTGAGACCCCGCACTGTTCTGGCCAGTACTTCGTCCGGGCTTTGACCTTGAATTGTCCATTTTGAAGGTCAAGTGGGGTCACGATTTGACCAGTCCAAAACACTGCCCGACAAAAGTACCAGACAAACGTGCCAGTCGAAATATATCCGGTTTTACCCGATTTGACCTTGAATTGATCATTTTGAATGTCAAGGTCAGGTCGGGGTCACGATTTGACCCATCCAAAACACTCAATGGACAAAAGTAACCCTATGTATAAAATTTCGTCGAAATCCCATCAAAATTGGCGATTTTACCTTGAATTGACCCGATTTCAAGGTCAAGGTCACGTCGTACGGGCAAATGAATATGCTTATGAGACTCCCCATACGAAAGTTCCCCCACATACCAAGTTTCATCGAAATCCCGTGATATTCGGGCGTTTGACCTTGAAATCACCCGATGTCAATATCAAGGTCACGTCGCACGGGCAAATTAATAGGTTTAGGCCACTCCCCACCCGAAGGTCCCCCCACATACCAAGTTTCATCGAAATCCCGTTATATTCGGGCGTTTGACCTTGAAATTACCCGATTTCAAGGTCAAGGTTACGTCGCACGGGCAAATTAATAGGCCCATGTCACTCCCCGGCCGAAAATACCCACACATACCAAGTTTCATTGAAATCGGCTCGGCCGTCTTTGAGTCCATCGATTACAGACAGACACACACACAGACACACACACACACAGATCTTCCAAAAATATATAATAGATACTAGCAGGTTAGCCCGCCACTGGCGGCAATAGTCAGAAACATGACAATTTTAATTTAATTTTTT